>CM026213.1:1478050-1560550 GCA_014839995.1 Xenentodon cancila | reverse complement strand
CGTGAAGTGGCTTTTCCAGCTCGGTTGTTCTGGTCTGAACCTGGAAACCGTTTAAAATCCGTCTAACGCAACAGGATTCTGACTGCTGAATAAACACAGAACCACCGGCTGAAATCACAGAAGCTTTATTTTGTCTTCTTGAACCTAAGTGACAGTAAAACTGAGGCGATCACACAAAAACACGTTTCAGACTCGTTTATTGAAGGTGAAAGAAAAACAGACGACAGGATCCTCGAGTCTCGAGTCGCCGCTCAGGTGAAGCTTACCTTCCACACCTGAGACTGTCGTCAAGAAATCGATAAATCAATAAATCAATCACTGCATCTATGTACAGGCAGCAGCTGTGCGATTCAATCACCGTTAGACCAGACTTACAAAAAATACTTTAATTTATAAATTAAATCCTTACAGCGTTGAGCCAACGGAACAATTCTTCACAGAACCAGAAGACCTGAAACGGCCAGAATCCAAATACCAAAATGTATTCAAGTCGTAAAAACACCTTCATCCTCGACGGGACGAAGACGAGCAGCGGCGCCGTCACGCTTTGTCCTCCGACGGCACAGAGTTCGTTACAGCCTCCTGAGCCACGCCCCCTTCTCCCTCTCCCTCCTCTGGAGGAAGCTCGGATGACTTGTCGTCCACTTCCTGTTTGAGTGACGCCGCCACAACCGCGCAGGAGGCGGCCGCCTCTTCCTCCTCCTCCTTTATGAACGCGCCCAGCGGGTGTTCGGTCAGCAGCTTGCTGGGTGACGGCGTGACATCGAGATATGACGACGTCTGAGGAGACGAGAGGAGAACACGGTCAGAAAGAGGACGAATCATCGATCGGCGTCAATGACCCGACAGACGCAGTCAACTAATGGAAGCACCTGCTGGCGTTCAGGACCCCGCCCCGCCACGAGTCTGCCCGACTGCACCTAAACTCCAGTCTGGTTGTCGTCGTGGCAACGAGGATGTATAAAATATGCCGCAGCAGCACTAATAAAACCGTGTTCCTGTCTGAAAACGACCTCGCAGCCGATGATCGTGTAGTTGGACGCCGTGAAGCGGCAACGCGGTCGACAAAAATCCATTACTGCTGGCGGACGCCGACTTCAACCTCTAACGCGCATACGTGTTTCTTTCAGTGACGCCACTGGATCGATGGCGTTTCAGGTAGTTGATGCTAGTTTCCGCCGCGCTCCGCTGCTGGTGGGCGTGTCTCTCCCCTCCCTGTCAGTCCGTCTAAGCTGCGGCCGGTCGCTCAGCGGACGTTTACGTCGTGTCTCGTACGCGTCACCTCTGGAGAGAACGTGTTTGTACCTGCAGAAACCGGGTAACAACCGTTCAGGAGGAACGAGGCAGTGACAAGTTCCCGTTACAGATGCGCGACCGCAGACGGGTTTGTGACGTGCCGTGAATACTCGTATATGCTGCGGCCACGGCCAATCATCCGCCCCTCCACCCCCACCTCCTCCTCCACCCCCTCTGGTGTCTGTCTACTCACGTTCTTGTAGTCCTCGAAGCAGGACGGGTGGAAGTTCTGTGAAGAGAAAGCACACTCGTTTAGTCGTTTACTTCCTGCTGCGGCTGCAGACAGAGCGGCGTGGGCGGAGACTCCACCTTGTCGTCCACTCTGATGGCGTTCTTCAGGAACCAGTCCTCCTCCTCCTCCACCCAGTACGTCTCGAAGGGCTCCTGGCAGATCTCGCAAGACTGCAGACAAATGAAAGCGTCAGGTTCCTGAAGACCGCCTTACTTCAGTCAGAAGATATTGATCAGTAATCGGCTCTGCCGTCTCACCTCTCCCACTTGGTCCTTGGTGGCTCTGACGCTCTGGAACTCCTTCTCCTTGGCGGCCGCCTGGTTCTTCTGGACCTCCTCCTCGTTCTCCTTCTCGAAGAACTGACTCTTGGCTCGCTCCTCCAGGTCAGCGATCTCCTCAAACTCGATCCAATCCTGTAGACAACAGCCAGTTTAAAGCAGCCAGATCCCACCAACTGTCCTGAAGGCAGCACGAGTGTGTGTGGTCTCACCGTCAGGCTGTAGTACCAGCGACGGTGCGTCACCTTCTTGCTCGCCACCTTGCCGGCGTGGTTCTGTCTGAAGTGCCAGTCCAGGTGGTCGGCGTACATGTCTGTCTGAGCGGCGGTGAAGCGCATGCTGCAGAGGCAGCACTGGTTACCGGAGTACAGCTTCATCACCACCGATTCGTAGCGCCTGCGAGGGGGGAGGGGCCTGCTGAGACTTCAGTTCACAAAAAACAGGTTGCAAGAGATGAACAGGAACTCACTGTTTCATGTGGTCGATGCTGAAGCTGGTGAGGTCTGGCAGATCGTCGTCCTCCTCCTCCTCCTCTTCCTCCTCCACCTCCACCTCCTGCTCCTCCTCCTCCTCTTCCTCTACAACTGGAGCCGCTGGAGTCGTGGAAGGAGACTCTGTAAAGACAACATGGTTGTTTTAACCAGAGGAAGACGCCAACATTTAAGGTAAACGGAAAAGAAAAGGGTCACATGACTGACCAGTGCTGGAGGTCTGGGCGACGTCGGGCTGCGAGGGTTTGATGATGCCGGTGGAGATGAGTTTGGACAGCAGCTTGTTGACATCAACCTGACCGAAGTGGTTCTCTGGGGGGACGACCTGAGGAGCTGCAGCCACAGACGTCCAGTTACAGTCACAGAAGTTCGTTTCTAAAACCAAAGAACCCACAACCACCAGAACCCCCGAGCTACAAGACGCTCTGGATCCAACCGTTTCCCCACACACCTAAGGACAGTTTCAGACTCCATAAACAATTCCCGAGACAGTTTTTTTCCCTTCAGACTTTCAAGTTCATAAAGATTAGAATCTGTAAATGCACAATATCAGAATTTGATGAGTCAATCTGGACTCCGAATGTCACTTTTGGGTTTGGTCGTCACCTTAGACGCGAGTGTTTGCTCTTAAGCATAAACAGACCGTCGTGATTTGAACCCTTTGAAGCCGATTCGGTTAAAGACTTACTCTGCTGTCCGAAAGGCACTTGGTTCTGAGGCAGGAACGGCTGGTTCACGGTTCCCAGCAGGTTCACCTGAGGAACACATTTAAAAACCGCTTTAGCACAAACGGGATCGAGAGCTTCATTTCTTTTACTCATGATGTGAAATGAGGAAGTGAAAAACAAAACGGGGGTTTCAGACATCCCACCTGCTGCTGCATCCCAACGGCGGGGGCTGTGGGGTTGTAGAAGGGGCCGGGGGCCGGCTGGCTGAACGGCGCTGGCTGCATGTTGAAGCTTCCTGCCGGCTGCAGGTTTGGCTGAGCTGGGAACGGCATCGGTGCCCCCGGGAACTGGGGATTTATGGGCTCCTGGAAGCGCTGGGGGGCCATGGCAAAGTTCTGCTGAGGACCCATGGGATTTTCATAGACAGGTGGGGCCATCTGTCTCATGGGGGGCTGCATGTTGTGCTGCGGACCAAATCTGGGGGGGCCCTGCTGGCCAGAGGCGTACTCAAAACGCGGGGGCCCGCCCACATTAGCCATGTCGTACCTTTGACCGGGCTGGCTGGGTCCCTCGAAGCGACCGGGGCCATCGAATCTCATGGGGCCCATCTGGTTGGAGGGCCCATCGAAGTGCAGGGGCCGCTGCTGCTGGAAACCAATCTGACCCGGACCCGGACCCATGTTGTTGAAGCGACATGGAGCCTCAAAGCGCTGCATTGGGCCCTCTAAGGATCCCGGTCCCCTCCCCTGCCCCTCAAACCTTACAGGGGGCTGCTGGCCAACAGGACCACCAAACCTCACCGCCCCCTGGGGGGGCCCATCGAACCGTCCTATACCTTCCCCTCCTCTGATTGGACCGTGAGCCATGTGGGGGCCTTCGCACTGTGTAGGACTTTCATTGTGATGAGACGGCCCCCCACCATCAAACCTTCCAGGGGCCTGGAGGTGGGGCCCATCAAACTGCGGGTCATCATAGTGCCCGGGCCCTGCTCCTTCGTACCAGCCGGGTGGCTGGGGTCTGGGGGGGCCCATGAACCGTGCGGGAGGATGTCCACCATCGTGAGGCGGTGTGTCTCCAGGAGAGTCCCCGTGTCGGACGGCAGACAGGGGACCTGCACGGGCCGGGGCTTTAAGGATGGGTTTGGGGGGAGGGTGAGAGTGGGGGGCATCCAGCGTGAGCGGCCCATCATCCGAATGTTCGCTGTTGGGGCTCTCGAAGCGGGGAATCGGACTCATGTCCCCCGAGTCTTTCTGATGCAGAGGAGACAGCCGCTCACGTTCAAATCGGGGGGGCGGGGCTTCCAGACCAGCAGGACTAGGACAGTTCCGGTGGACGACAGTTCCAGACAGTGGGGGGCCTTCCTGCCTCCGCGGGTCTGCGGCGTATCTCCGCGGGGCGTCGTAGCCGCTCTTCTGTTCGTCACGGTCGTCATAGAGCTGACGCTCCGTCAGCGGGGACGTCCACTCGCGTTCACCTGGAAACGATAGACACGAGAAGTTCCTCAATGCACCCCCTCCTCCGCCAGATTCAGCAAATCAAGTCTCAAAAACAGAGACTCCTCCCCTGGTTCATGGTGAGAACGGAAATGAAGACGTGACATCATTGAAACACAGAAGAACATGGATGAAACGTCTGCAAGAAGTTCTCAAGACAACTCAAAAGAAGTTCAACACCATGGGGAGGGAGTCAGTCTCTGGACCCACTGGACCCTCGGGGGTGGGGCTGTGAACTTACTGGACTCTCTGGGGTCAACTCTCCTCCTGAACCGGAGACCGGGCAGAGACTTGAGAGCGGGGAACTCTTTGCCGTGGTTGTAGTCCTCGATCATGGGGGCGACGTGAGGGCGGAGCTCCTCCCGCTCTTTGTTCCTCATTTCACCTGGAAGTCAAATTCACATCAGTGAAACGGCGCTCCAAACACACGGTTCAGTAGTGCCAGATCTGGTTCTGACTGGCCTCAGCTCACCTTGTCTGTCCCGCAGCGGTCGGCCGTATTTGTGTCCGTCGTTCCGGACTCTGCCTGCATTGTCGCCACCCTCCTCCGCCACCTCCTCGCCCTCCCAGTCCTCCCCGGCAGCTCGGTGGTTGACCTGAGTCTTCCTTAGCTTGGACTTGTGCTCATAATACGACAGCTCTGCTGCATCCATGACCTCGTGGGGGCGGGACTGGACAGAGCCGGGCGCGCTCAGCAGCAACTGTTTCTTACTAGGGAAGCCCACAGCGCCGTCCCAGCTTTCCGAGCGCTGCATCTTCTCCTCCTGGTACTGGAAGAAGTGTTTGATCTGGTGGGCCATGTTCAGGAAGTCCTCCTGGGAGATCTCGCCATTCACCAGACGTTTGCTCGCCTACAGAGAAACAAAAAGAGTCCATGGAAAAAACAGAAGAGGAAATACTGATCCTGTCCTGCCAGCCTGTGAGCAGAAGTCATGAACACACCCTCCTGAGTAGGTCCTTCTTGGAGGCGGAGTTGAGGACTTCAGGGATCTGCAGGTTGGCGTCCACGCTAAGGCGATGCTTCGGGGTCCGGGGGGTGCTGGGATGAGGCTGGGTAGCGTACGATTTGTGTCTGGAAGCGTCAGGCTTCACGTGAGCCTCCTCTGACATCTTCAAGCTGAAAGAAGAACAGATGAGCTGCAGAGACACTGATGTCAACAGGTGAACATGTCACCGAAGAGCTTCGGGAAAACAGCTGCTACACCAGTTATAAAACAGTAAAACTGTGACCAGAAGGCGGAGCTTCCAGAGTTTAAGACCAGACCGCCTGAAGAAGCCGACGCAGACGTGGACCAAACAATTTTATTAAAGACGAAAAACCCCACAATCACTAAAGTAACCAGAAACTGCCAAAACTCTGGTTTGGTGTCGTGGTGTCCACCTCACTGAACATGGACCAGAGAAACCACAGGAGACAGTTGTCTGAGGACATCAGGAAGAACCTTCCGGACCAGCATGTTAAAGGCTGGAAGACCATCTCCAAGCAGCTGGATGATCCTGTGACTTCAGCTGGACATTTCATTCAGGCTCCACAGGACTGAAGACGACCTCCCTGGACGTGGACACACGAGGACAACTGACGACACACTGAGGAGACGATAATGAACGGAAACTGAAGAGACCAGAACAACTTCCAAAGAGCTTCAAGGTGATCTCCAAGGTCACAGCATCCGTCACTGTTGGAACCAAAGTGGACCACCGAGGAGGACTCCACTGTTGGAAGAACATCAGAACAGGTCCTTTGGACAGATGAGACAAAACTGGAGCTTTTAACAAGTCACTTCATCTCCATGTTCCCAGATGTAAAAATGAAGCCTTCAAAGAACAGAAGAGTATCTGCTGTGGAACCTGGAGGAGGTTCTGTTCTGTTCTGGAGCTGCTCTGCTGCGTCTGGTTCCGGGGCTCCTGAATCTGTGAAGGTCCAATGAAACCTCAAGACCATCGAGACGTTCAGAGACAAAAGTCCTGCCCAGTGACAGAAAGCCTAGTCTCAGTTCCAGGTTATGAGTCCTCCAACAGGATAATGACCCAAAACACAACTGAAACCAGCCACGAAACACTCAGACCAAACACTGGTCTGTTCTGAAGTGTCCTGTGAGTCCTGATCTACATCCTGTTGGACATCTGTGGAAACATCTGGAACCTGCAGTCTGGAGAAGAAACCTTCAGACCTGAGACACCTGGAGATGTTTGTTCATGAGGACCAGAACACCGTCTGCAGGTGGACACGTCTCCCTGGGAGGAACTGGACTGGACTGAAGTGGTCCACTCAGAAGGTTGTGAAACTAAACATTAAAGTTGAAGATCCTTCGTTGCTGTCCAGGACCGTTTCATTAGCTTGTTTGAGCAACGATGATTTTTTTATTATTTTAGACAGTTTTAATTTTTTCATGGAAACCTTCACAAACACAGAGGCAAACTCATCTGTCCATGTTAGTATTAATAAAGTAAGTTGAACTGGGTGGTCAAACTCACTGTTTGTTCTCCTCCCAGCCGCTCCTCCAGCGATGCAGAGTCTCCTTGGCCTCCTTGCCTCCTCCATCATGGCTGCGTGGTGATTCTCTGGACTCGGAGTGGCGCTCCTCAGCCGGCCTCTTCGTTCTCCTGTTCTCTGACTGGACCTTCTTGGGTCCGGGCCGGTCTTCTCGGCTAGGCTTGCCATGCTGGGGGTCATCGGGGCGGACTCTCCGGGGTTTACCTGGTTTGTGGGATGGTGACGGGGACAGGGAAGTGCTCCGGGCTCGGCTCTTGGGTGACCGCCGGTCCTTCCTCTTTGGGGAGGTGGCAGGAGAGCGCGATCGGGACCGCGAGCGGGTGCGTTTCCTGGCGTGCGTCCGGGCGTTTCCTCCGGACTTGGAGTCGACCTTGTCACTTGCCTCGACACGCTCATGTTTGGCGACGGAGCCGTTCGGCAGCTTCTCCTTGTTGGACCTGGGCGGGTCTGGCCCCCGGATGGCCTCGTCCCGCTCCTTCTTGTCGCTGCATCTCTTCTTCTCCTTCATCTCATCATCTTTATTCTCTCCGGTCTTGTCCTGAGTGCGTTTCCTCAGTCGGGGATCCTTCTTCACGCTGTCGGGCGGTTTCTGTCTCTCAGCCTCCACAGGTTTGCTTTTGCTTGGGACATTTTTTGCCATTGGAGATGGAGACTTGGGCTTGGGCTTCTCATCAGACACATTGTTCCTGGGGATCCTGCCTTTGTCTGGCCGGGTGGACTTCTCCAGTAGTTTCTTCTCAGGGGTGATGGCAGGACTGCCAGTGGGGTGGGGGCTGTCCTTCCTGATAGGCAGCTGTTCTTTGGGCTGGGGTGCAGCAGCTGGGGGGGCCGGTCCGGTTTAGACGGGGGTCTCTGGTGGACGCTTTGGCGTCGGACTGACTCTGGGGGGGGATCCAGGGCCGAATCACAGAAGACGCTTGGCTGACGGGCCGCTGCGCCGTGGTTGCTGTCGGTGCGGTGGAAGCTGCAGTCGTCGGCGGTAACACAAAGCCACCAGCCTGCAGACACAAACGATAGCTGTGTTTAACATTTGCTGGAAGAAACAAACGCATTTTTGTCAAAAGTCTTTACGAAAGAGAGAGGTCCTCCCCTCGCTGACGGATCCAGACCCTGGTAGAGGAACCGCAGGGTCGGTAGAGGAAGCGCAGGGTCTGGATCCAGACCCTAGTGGTCGGTAGAGGAACTGCATGTTTTCTTACTTCAACTCTGCTGGTTTTTTTCTTTTACGTCAGAGGAATTGTGGGAGTTTGACTAAACAGATGGAATGTCGAATGACAAACTAACCACCAGAACCTTCGGAGGTGTGCGGTTCAGTGATGAGGTTCTACTCATCTGTAGTACTCAGGAGATTTGACACTTTCTAAACCTACTAAAGAAACCAGAATCAAGGTGACCAACAGCTGAAAACGCAGCAGCAGATGATTGGACTAAGTGGGATAAAAACCGGATCTGGAGTGTAACCTGCAGTCCAGCTCTGGTTCTGGTCATACCAGCTGTGCTTTGGTCTGCTCCAGCTCCAGCTCAATCTTCTTCTGCTGAAGCTCCAGCAACTGCTTCTGCTTGGCCAGCAGCTGCTGCCGGATCAACTGCTCCTGGGTCAGGCTGGACGGGTTGATGCTTGGCGTTGGCTGGGGGGCGGGCGCCACTGGAGGAGGAGGAGGAGGTGGAGGAGCTGGAGCAGCAGCAGCAGGAGCATTAGGATGGCTGGGGGCTGGCTGGGGGGAGGGCGCCTCCTCAGACTAAAAAGATCAGAGAAGGAGATGCAAAAATCAAGTTAACAGCTCTTCATAAACCTTGTGTGTGTAAAAACATAATAGAAATCAACTGATCGTAGTTGGTCCTAATATTAAAACCTCACATGAACTTAACGTTTTTCACTGCTTTGTCACAAAAACTAAAAGAAATAAATCCTGTCAGCATTGACAGGTAGACGGTAAATTACGACCACGTGCTGCTAATCACCACTGCTGAGCTGATCATTTTTTGTTTGGGGTTTAATAAAGTTCTGTTTTTGTTGTTTTTTTTAAACCATCAGGTGTGCAGCTTTCAAGAAAGAAAAAAAAAAAAATAAATAAAAAGACGTTTCATCAATTTTCTGGTCTGCCAGTTGAAGTGAAGGTAAAGACATCGGTCACAAACTTTGAGGAGCAACTGGAGCTCTAAAGCAAATCTAGAGGAATTTCAAACAAACTACAAGATCAATGTTCCACAAAGTGGAAAATATTCAAGAATTCTTCCCTGGAGAAGACAGGCCAGCAGAAGGTGGAAGACCAAACAGCTTCTCAGAGTCTGCAGACCTCAGTGAGCATTTTAGATGTAAAAGTCCATGACTGGAGAGTCAGAAGAAGACTGAGCTAGGACAGTTTGGTTGGAAGAGTTCCAACCAAACCATCTAACAACATAGAAGCACGAATGAGGTTCACAAACCAGCAGACCTCTGGAGCAAGGTCCTCTGGCCAGATGAGACCAAAGTTGACATGTTTGGTCTGAATGTCCCGAACCATGTTTGGAGAAACCCAGCAGAAACACCTCAGACCCACTGAAGCATGGTGGTTGAGGGATGATGGTGTGGACCTGGACACCTGTCAGTCATTGATTGGACCACAAGCTCTCATGTAGACCAGTCTCTTCTAGAGACAAATGTGAGGACATCTGACTGACAGCAGAAGACTGTTTGAAACTGGATCATGTGATAATCCCAAACACAGCAGTAGATCACAATGATAAAAAAAAGAATTCAGGTTCTGGAATGACCTAGTCAAAGTCCAGACCTGAATCTGGTGGAGATGCTGTGGTGGGACCTTCAGAGAGCTGTGTAGAAGTGAACATCCACAAAGCTCAATGACCTGACACAAGAACAGACCAGAACTCCTCCAGAACCACGAGACACTGATGAAGTCATGAAACATTAAACCATATCTCCTGAATCAGAGGAACCTGATGTTCATCTGGTCCATTTGACCAAGTGCCACTACAGTTAGGTGACTGTTGTGTTTTGATTTCCTTTCTTCGAACGGCATCAACCTGGTCATTGATGGACAGATGGCTGCAGTCTGATCTCTACTGGCTTTACGACCAACCTCTTAATGTTTGGTAGCTTCAGACTACTGGGCATGCTGATTGGAAAGATTTCCACCAGTGGCGAGGAAACAAAACGTGGTAGGAACAAGACACCAAACAAACAGATACATAAACGAAGAGTTCAATGTGAGCAACTTGTTTTACGTCTGTACTTTTAAACATCGAGACAACGCGTAACAAGTCTCGGAAGGCCGTCTGACCTGGAACACACCTGTTTCAGAAAGCGGGGGTTGACGTGGATGCTGGCGTTGACGGTGGGCGGCAGCGGCTTGATGGGCCACGCCGGGTCCAGGGAGTTGACCCGGACATCCAGCGCGTACAGCTTCTTGGGCGGGAACACTTCGTCCCACGTCGAGCGCAACTTGAACAGACTCTTTCTAGTGTTTTCGTCCACCTACAAACAGAGGACAGGACTTGGTCCACGGCCACCAATAAAGAGCTGCACACACTTTTTTCTTCTTTTTCCAACAAGTTAGCTCCGACTTTTAACTTTAACGTCTTAAACCCCTCCTGCCACATGTTTATTAACTGGACTACGTCATGGCTGTAAGTAGGAGCAGAGTGCAGGTGACTACAGAAGCAAGCAACACAAACAGGAGGGAGGTGAGCTAGGTGGGCGGCTAAGATTAGTGCTTAAGTTTGAAAAACAAAGCTCAAAGAGAACTGTACCTTTTCAAAGACACATATAAATGAAGTGATTAGGTTTTTAGCAAACACTGCAAGGTATTCTCCTCCAACATTCTTCACTATGGAATCCACTAAGTACAAAACTGGAAGCTTCTCGGTAGATGGGGCCTGGAGCGATAGAGAACTCAACAAGTTTAGAAAACAACAGGGGTTAAACCAACATTTCAGAACAAATGCTCAAAATTACAGATTTGTAAACACCCACTGAGTGGAAGAAAAAAAAAAAAAAAGATTTAATATTAGGGGAAAAAAAAAAAAAAAAAAAGTCAGCCAGTTGTCTTCGTTCGTTATCAGAACTCTGAAGGTCTCAATGTGACGGAAGGAAATCCAAAAACTGTTCAGTCTGAGGATCTCGGCGATCCTTCTCAACGTCCACCATCCGGTGAAGTTTCAGAAAATAAAAATAATCCAGCTTCAGGAACCATTTTACCTCCAAAGAGGGTTTCTCCTGAACCCTCTTTGTACTTTACCAGGTTCAACTCCATCCAGCGAGCTTCACTTCAAAAGTTTTACCCGTTAAAAATGTTTTTATCCCGTCAAATGTCAAAAAACAACAACAACAAAAAAATTTAGCATTGTACACCAATGAGTAAGTTTGTGAACACTTAAAGATAATGAACTGCTGCTTTTAAACTGTTCAACCAGTCCGAGCGAGCTGAACGTGTCTGCACATGTAAACCAGAGTCACACCAAGAAATTACACTGGGAAATAAAAAATGACAAAAAGCACATTTCACATGTTTTATTTTAACATTTTAACCAATCAATCACATTTCAGTCAAAATATTCACGAGTGAATTCATGCAGAGGTGCGCTTAGGCGTCTCCAACATGCACACACACTGAAACCCGGGTCTGGGGAGAGGGGGGGGCTTGTCCCACCCTCAACTATCCGCCACTTTATTAACATCAAATCAGACCCATTTCTGAGGTTGGTGTGGTCTGGCCTCAACCAGCTGAGACACAAAATCAAACACGTGTACTGGTTGACAATCCTCCTGGATTTAACGCGTCTGTCACATTTCTATTTATCGTCTTTACTGGAACCACAAACAGCTACCCGCGCAGTTTAGACCATTTAACAGCTTAAAAGGTTAGTGGAAGAAAAAAAAAAGTTTCAATTCTTTTGACCTCATCTACAAGCTGAAACTAGACTGAACTGCTGCTGCAGTTTCTCATCTCAACTTAAAGAATCAAGTCTCGGTGAGTTTCCACGGCGACGAGGAGCTCTCAGTTCTGCGTTAACATGGCGATAATTAAGCGACAATATTCTGGCTGAACTGACTGAAAATACACTAAAAACTTTAAAGAAAAAAAGTGTTTTCCGTCGTGACATTTGTTTGTTTCTGGGGTAAAAACTGTCAAAAAATGAACAAGTTATGATCTGCAAGTTCTGTACATCCTATATAAGCAGGTCTAATTTTGTTTCTCTCACTTGGAGGATTCCATCTACAAGTTTTGTTTTACTGCGAGAAAAAGATTTTTAAATCGGAAGAAGCAGACCTAACACGAAAACTGAGTTGAAGTCAGACCCGCCATCATGAACAAAGTTTTATTACAACACACGTGACTAAGAAAAACAGACGGTTGTCCTACTTTTTGTTTCTGTTTTAGAGGTGTCAGACGTTTGTCTTCTGAGAGCTCGTGTTGAGGTGTAAAAGAACGAAGTTTGGTCCAATTATTATTATTAAAAAGTCAGTTTAGAGAGCGCTGCTTTATTAAAAAAAAAAAAAAAAGAAGAAAAATCAAAATAAGCCAGTGGCTGTTTACAATATTGTTTTTATCTTAACTTTATATACTTTGTTACCCATCAACCGTGTATTTGTGTGGACTTTAATCTTTAAGGTGAACACGGAGGCGGAGTTTTGATTCGTCGCAGGTTTAAATGACCATAAACGTACTTTAAAAGCTCATGCTTGCGCTTTGGGACAACTTTCATTGCTCCGTATGTCAGCCGGCTCCAGCCGAACTGCATTTCCATCATTTATTTGCCGTTTAAACGTGAAACTGTGCATTTCTCGAGCACTTCCGACGTTTGTGGTCATTTTCAGTCACGTGTCAACTTTCTACTCGTCTTCCTCTTTGCGATTCCTTAATTTCAGAACAACTGCCATGTTACTAGTAGTTAAAAAGACAAATGCGCAACCTTGCTGACGAAAGACGGTTTTGTTCGACTAAGACGTCGCGCGTAAGCCATCTGGACGTAAACTCCGATGTGATCGTTGCGTTTTAAAAAAAAATCACTTTAACCGTAAAGACTGTTGAAGCCGAGACCACGTCAACGTGAACCTCCACCTGCGGCGACCTCCGACCACAGCGCCGTGTTGCCGTGCTGCTATGACCCCGTGCTGGGCCACTTCATGCACATGGACGCCGTGGCGCGCACGGAGCAGATCGACCACATGTACGGAGTGAGGCGGCGCTGGCCGCCATGTTTAGCCGCGGCTAACAGCCTCCTACCAACTTCCACATGTACAAACTGAAATGTGAAGTATTCCATTATCATAAAAACCTTGCTTATTTGAGCTTCAATAATTGCGACGATATCCTTGGCGAACTGGATGTTCTCCTCGGCCAGGATGGTGAGCATGTTGATGTGCGGCTTGCTGTTGAACGTCAGGTCTTCCAGGGACGACTGGTACTCCCTCCGCGCGTCCTCCCGCGCCTCCTCCATCTTCGAGCTGAGTGAGCCGGCCGAACCTACGCGAGCCAGACTGGCACCATGTCCGCCGGTCAGCGAGCAGTCCATGAACACTTGCGGCCGACTGTTCGGCCTGGCCTGAGAACAAACGGCGCCGGGCTCGAGGTTGAATCTTTTACCCGCCGCTGTCCGGCTGTTGTCGACGACGAGCAGAAAATGGCGACTGCAGCTACAGGCCGAAGGGGTCACGTGACATCTGTTTTACATGGGCTGTTACGTTGGGTCTCTCCCATTGGCTGATTTCGTGAAGGCCTTTGCCGGGTTGTTGATTTTGATTGCTTGGATGGAATAACTGCCACCCGAACAGACCAATCAGTGTGAATCTCTGGTTACATAACGAACGTAGATTATTGCTCAAACACTTATGTCGTTGTAAACACGATAGTTGTTCTTCTGTCAAAATAAAAACAAAACCCCGAAATAAATGAATCATCACACTGATAAAAGTCATATCAACTTATAGAAGTGGGAAATAACCGTGGACCTGTAACGTCTAGTTTCCTACTCATTGTAAACCTTATACGCCCTCTGTGACGTCATCCACAGGTTTTTCTTTTTCTTCCTGCTGCACAGAATCATTTTGCTAACAGGTGGAAGAGACAAGCCCAGAAGCCACGTGTCTACCAAAGTTAGACGTTTTGGATCATCTGGTCTAACATTAATTCTGGCCAAATTAACTTAAACATTCTCATTATGAATCAAAACCTGAAACAAGTGGTGGCAGAGCTGAAATGAGGACTACGGACCCCTCCCAGGACCCGGTTGACTTGTGTCAGGCCCCGGCTGGTCACAGCTGACCCAAGCAGCGCCCAGAGGGGAGTCATGGGTAGCCAAGCACAGCGGGGCGCTCTCGCTAGTCATCTAGTCATTAGTGAGCTTGGAAGGGTCCCAACATGGTCCGAGGTGAAGTTTACCTGACGGGAGTAACCGAGTGCTGCGACGGCACCAGGCTGACGCCCTACAGGTATCCTGTCTAGCAGTCGGGACAAGGAATCGCTGCTTCCGCCTGAGTAACCAAGCTTCACTTCTTCAGCCCCTCTACACCAACTCAGAAATGTTAATAGTATCATAGCAGTTAACACAAAACACATGGTCAAAATAAAAGTGACCGTACTCTGTTGGGTCTTTGACAGCTGAGACGTCAAAATCACTGCTAAGTTACAGCGAGTAGTCTGAAAAACTTGAAATCAAAAGACCACACGCATAATTATGCACACATTATATCTTTATATAATTTTAACGTGTTGAGGTTCATACAAATCCCCCTGCGTACAGTTGTCATGGATGTGAAATCTAACTATGGAGACCAAAATTATTTTCGTACCAGACTGTAAATATGTAAAGTGGAGGTTGACTCAGTTGGATCAGGACCCTAGTGGTCGGTCGAGGAACTGCACCTCCTGGTTCGCTTCGAAGACGGAAAATGTTTGTTTGGACTCCAGCCCCCACCCAACCTGCAACCGTTTCTTAGTAAACAGATATTCAGTTCCTGAAAACATTGGATTACATTTAAGAAAATCTAACCATTAACTTTCAGTCAATTAAAAACAAATGTCCACCCTGGCGAACGGTAAGTCCTTTTGGGGTTGCTGGTGTGAGTCGGGGCTTCGTACACCTTTCACCTACTCACACCACCTGCTGCATCACAACTGCAGAGTTACCGTAAATACCAGTTTATAACGGCACCACTCATTTCTTTACCACTGAGCTCCTTGAGGAAGTGTAATCAATACTTTAATTTCAACAGTTTCTCAACTTGATCATGAAAGTTGTAAAAATCCCAAACTAGTGCTTCTCTTACAGTTTGTCTCAACATGCTTGTGTCACTTGTGATTGATATTTTCTGTTAAACTAAAGCTGCAAAAACTAAAACTCATAAACAGTAACTGCCTCCACAGCTGGTCCGTGACTGAAACCCTGCAGGGATGTTTCCACCTCCGCTGGCGTCTCGTCAAACCCAAGTTCTTTGTCCTGACAGAAGATGTCATTTTATATTTTGCTGGTTTCTACGTAGATCATGAAACGCAAGAAGCAGCTCATCTCTATGATGGATGTGAATTTTTGAACTCGTGTTTGTGTGAGAAAGTTGGTGTTTTTTCTGCAGGTATCACATGTAGTCTGACAGAAGTACTACAGAGAAAACATCAGCCAGCGGTTTTAATAAGGATCTGAGCACACGAGCAGCGGTGGATCCACAATGTCTGTTAAAAAAAACAAACACAGATCACATCTTCAGCCGGTCTGTCACAGGAGGCAATTTACAAAAACACGTAGGAATTCACGAGTAATCCATCACAGGAAGTCTTTCCATCAAGCGTGAGGGCACCAACGCGACGACAGCACAGTAAAGGCGGAGTCTGAGTCAGAGTTGCTCCATCGTGTCCCATCGTCTACACTCGGAGCGCTGCTGCGGCAACAGAAGACAAACAGATTTCAGTGTTAATCGTTCGAAGGAGGCGTGCCACCTCCGAGTTCAGCGACTCCAGGGCAATGCAGGAATGATTGGTAATGATGCAGAGCAGGAGACGGTTCCGTGTTATCCGCCAGTTCATCGTCCAGCCACCCCCAGTCTCAGCCTGCTTACAGGGAGTTCAGAGGACGTTCAAACTGTCATCTGCTCCTCTTCCTCGGCTCGGTTTCAGGCGTCGGAGTCGTCGCTGCTGTCGCGGCTGATTTCGATCTGCAGTGATGGCAGGTTGTCCAGCCGGCTCTTCTTCATCTTGTGGGTCAGACGCTCCTGTTTCTGTTTGATCATAGCTCCCCACATCCTCTGCAGCGTCGAATCATCTTCCTCCTCCTCTTCTTCTTCCTCATCCTTGTCATCTCGACTCCTGCTGCTGTCCTTCCGGCCTGCTGAGGAGGAGAAGAGCCCCGCTGAGCGGCTGCTTGGTCTGTGGTCATGACGTTTGGAGCTGCCGTCGTCATCACTGCCGCCGAGTCTGCTCCACAACCCACCTGCGGGTCGAAACGAATGGACAAATGTCTGTAGAGCATCTTCACGATAGAAACCAGCATCAGAACACGAGCAGCTCTAGTCTGTATGGTTTTGGTCGGGCTGCTGTGAACACATTTCTAGTTTTCTGTTTCAACATATAACGGGTTTCTACCTGCAGACGTTCCAACAAATCCTCTGGTGTGCAGGAACCTGAAGCTGATGTCACAGCAGGTGTGTCCAGTCGTTCTTCTACACTGTATGATAAGGCAAATGTGTACCTGTCTTTCTGTCTTTGGATGAGAGGTTCCTGCTTTCCTGGCTGGCCACGCCCAGTCTCTGATGGACATCTCTGACTGGCTCTCTGGCTGAAGGCGTGTCTTGGGGGGAGCCAGGTGAGGGTGAGCGCCGCCTGTCTGGAGAGTATCGTCTTTTCCCGAGCCTCTGGCGTATATCTGGAGACAGCACAACCCAGTCAGAGGACAAAAGACTTCCTCACACAGCGACAGGTGGAGTGAACAGAGCCACCGGCTCACCTGTCTTCCCGCTGCTGGCTGGCGGGGGGGGCTGTCTGTGCTGCGACAGCCCCTGTCGCTTCTCCTCCAGCAGCTGCCGGACGTCCACCACCTTGGTGGGCGACGATGACTCGTCTGTGACCTGCGATTCCGTCGTACCGATCCGGTCCCTGGTGGAAGACGTGAATGGTCAGTTTACGTTTAAAACCGCCTAAAGGAGAGCAGGTTCCAATGTGACTCGTGTCTGGACGGACAACCAAGTCTGTAACTTTCCAGTCGACTTCAGCAGAACTTTAATGTCTGTGATTCATTCAAGCCAGTGATTTCAAACCCAGTAAGCTACGGGCTGCACATACTTTATTTTCCCCGTATTTCTGTTTTCACTAAAATAGCCGTTGGGATGCTGATTTGACGCCGCCACTGTTGTGATTAGGCTCCACCCACCATTCTACATTGGTTCTTTACTTTATCTTTAAGAAGGAACAGAAATAAACCTCAGTATTTCGTTGTGATTTGTGTGAGTCGGCGCTGGTTTTTCAAAGTGAATCCTCAGAAATTAGTCGTGTCTCAATGTGCAGTGGTCACATGACCCGGAGCTGTGCAGGTGTGAACAGGTGAGTGGCGCTGACCGGATGGTCTTCAGGCGACTCTCCAGCTCATCTGCGTACATCGTCATCTTCTTGCTCTTCTTGGGTGACGGAGTGGAGATCATCTTCAGTTCCAGGTCGTAGTCCATCTCATCAGACTCCGACCATGGAGACGGCGAACGCTCTGCCCGGCTGCGGAGTCCCGCCCCCAATGAGCGCGAGCCGCCGCCCCTCTCCCTGTACTCCACCACCCTGTCGTCTGAGTCCATGTCCTCGTCGCCATCCTCCTCTTCCTCCTCCTCCTCCTCCTCCTCCTCCTCTTTGATTGGCTCCTCAGGCAGGTTGACCAGGTCTGCTGCAGAGAAGGAAGCAGACGAGTCATCTGATTAAAACTTTTTAAACGTTCAGCTGTGATGCAGCAGATCTGGATCCAGCAGTGCATCAGACATTGACCTCAATGTCACTCTCTTACAGCGAGGACAAAGAAGCTTCAAAGCTCTGCTCAAAAAGCTCTGGGAGATGTCATGGAGGGCCAGCAATGACTGTCTGACTGCGGTTTTTACCGGAGTGCTGGTGGGTGTACGGCGGTGTGTGTCCCATGCTGTCTCCAATCAGGGGTTTCTTGCTCTTGATGACATCTCGCTGGATGCGGCGGTTGTGATACCTCCGCTTCCTGAAAAAGCAGAGAATATCGAAAATGTATCATCATAACGACACCAGCATGTTAGTTGTGAGAACTTGCTGCGTGGAGTGAGATAAACGGAAGCTGGCGAGTGTTCACACGCCAAGTGTCACTTTGTTTACCCAGTCTGAACCGTCCTAGGCATGCGTTTCACGCGTCCGACTGTCAGCCTCATCCCACACACCTCCAACCACCCCGCCCCTGCCTCGACCACCACGTCACGTCTTTGACAGCCTTGTTCACGCCCCCAGGCAGATCACATGACCTGAGCTAAACTTGTTTAATGTCAGCAACTCCGCTGAGGCGCGGGCTGATGAAAGTCTGACATGGACGACGTCCCTGGCCGTTCTTACAGTCCTGCGTGTAGCACAGAGTCTGCTGGAGTCTCACCAGGAGTTGCTGAGGATTCCCTTCATGCCGCCATAGTTCGGGTTTCCGTACTTCATGTAGTATCGGCTTCGTCTGGCGGCGCCCGGCTCCTTCTTATCATCTGCACACAAACACATAACACAAAACAACATTAATGCCTCTTTTCGTTTTTCAAGGTTTCTCTAAGCCACATCGGCTGCGTGATCAGGCCTCTTCAACCACACCTGCTGCGTTTATCGTGCGTGTTAATGAACCGTGTCTACATCATCACCTTGTGTGGCGAAGCGCAGGAACAGCTTGTTTCCTTTGAAGGGTTTGATGGCAGGTCGCAGCTCGTTCCTCAGGAGAGACGCCATCTCTGCTCGTGACAGGTCGTCCACCTGGGGGACACACAAAGGCGGAAGCTGAGTCACCGGTCGCCGTCGTCGTCTCCGCGTCACTGCGGTAAACGCTGCTCTAACCTGGCCGCTTCCCGCCTTTGTCTGCTGCTCCGCCTCTGCGTCGCTGCTCTTCTTCACCGTCTCTTCCTCCTCCACCTCACCCTCTTCCTCTTCGTCATCAACCTCGTCATCTGAACTTCGTCCCCGGCCAGCTGCTGTTGGGAGCAAAACAGATTACCCAGGCTGCATTGCAGCTTCAGGAGCCAATGGCAGTTTTTGACTTGCTTCTACCTTCGGTCTGCTCGCCCGGTGGGTCACTGGTCTCCGTGGGGGCAGGATCCAAGTCGGGCATGCGGCTCGCATTGATGAGCGCTCGTACGGATGTGTCGTCATCCAGCCAGACCACGTTACCTAGGTCATTTACTTCATTTAGAGATGCAGCGTGCTCTTATATTCTTAACCACGTGTCTTGGCGTGCGACAGCCAACAGGAGACCATGAGCATGCACGACGACGACGCATCCTGAGCTTTAGTGTGCTAAAGCAGAAACTGTATCGCACCCTGAAGAATGCCAAAATTAACTTTACAGCATGAGCTTCAGGACGCCACGGCGCTGTGGCTCAGCAGATAAAACTCTCAACGGTCATTGTAGCTATAAGGTTTATCATCTGGTTGCTCAGGATGCAACTCGCTTTGGCGTTCCTACTAAGAGCCCAGATTTTATCCAGAGCTGCAGCATGGTTGTGTCAAGACCACGTTATGAGCTTTAATGTGGCAGAACTCACGTTAATCAGGATTTTCAGTCATGTTTTTGATTAGAGAAGCAAATTAAAAACTTGACATGTTTTAAGAATTGTAGGTGTCAGGAGAAATATTAAAAACTGTCAGGAAAAAGTTCATGTATGAAACAGAAATGTGTCAGTCAAAATAAACACTTCCAAGGAAACTTCAGAGGTTAATCGGGTGCTCGTGAGCCAGGCCAACGATGGTGATCAGGCCCCAGGATGTTTGTCTGCACTCACAGGACGTGTCGTCAATCCACTCGATGTGTGCCGGAGGATACTCCTTAAAATACCCAAAGACGGCCTGCGTGCTCATGTCATCCACGCCACTCACGTGGATGGCCTCCAGACGCAACCTGGGGATGGCTGAGCACCACAGAAGAAGAAAAAGACAAGGTCAACAATCGCGATTAGGCTGTTGCGAAGCCCTGAAACAGGCATTGATGCGCACCTGTCTTCATCGACTCTTTGTCCAGGAAGACGGTCCTTTGATCAACGCTCTGCTCACCGTGGAAATGAAACCTCCGGGCTCGCTTCTCCTTCTTCTCAATCGCCTCCTGGAAAACACACACCTGAAGATCAATAATGACGTCTTTTTTTTTTTACTAATTCACTGACAAACTAATCAGAAATTTAGCAAAATCAGTAAAAGTACGTTGAGTTTTGTCACCAACCATACTTTACTGGACAGATGGACATTATTCTGTAATTCAATGACATTAAAGAACACATTTTGTGGTCCAAGTCTCAGGAGGATTCAGCTCCATTTTCAACCATTGTTTTACAGTTAAATTCACTGCAGCTGGTTTCGGAAGGCGGAGTCAGAGACCAGACTCAACTCCTCCCCTCCACAATTTGACCTTTCCTACAACTTTGTGTTTCATAATTTAAACTTCTTTTAACATGATGTAAAATTTTGGGCGGAGTTAAAAGGTGGAGAAAATATTTCTACTTTGATTTGGATCTGTGATGTCACAGAACTCTGTAAACCTGAAACCCAAAACTAAAACCAAAATTTACATTTTTACACACAGAACACGCTTCCAGCAGAACAGAAAGCTGAAGTAATCCAACCGCCAGTCTGCGAGTTGTACACACTAGCTGAAATACAAAATAATTATGATGCAATAAGTTTAAAGTTACATCACCAAAAGAAATGAAAAAAGTATCCTTGAAACAGAAAAATGGCAGGTGTCACAAATACATCGTCTGAAGATTCAACGAGGCAGTTGAACATGTTAGGTATGTTAGCTGTGACCACTAGGTGGCGTGATTTCTGACATGATACAGTTTGGGCTAGAAAGTCAAAACTAAAAAAAAAAAAAAAAAAAAAAAACTTCTCCTACAAACCGGCCAAACCAGGAAGCAGTCTTTATGCTCCCACTGCTGGGCATTTCCTCAGGCCTGGGGTGCTTTTATTTTCTGCCTTAAAACTATTTAAAACTGCTATGAAACTATGACGCCATCAACAACTGCTCAAATTCACTGCTTTATTAGTGTAATATACATATACACACACATTTTAACATATAAAACCCTTAAAAAAACAAATCTATATAAATAAATGGATATGTTATAAATTTATGTACACAAATCTATACCCAACGTGCACACACCTACCTATATATACATACTTGTATACATGCACACGCATGTGTGTGTGTGTGCACGTGTGTGTGAGAGTGACCTTGGAGTTGACGTCGATCCCAGTGATGAAGGCTCCTGCCTTGTTTTCGTACCGCCGACTCGTGTCCTGAAAAACAACCACAGGCTGTATAAGAAGAACTGGACAAATCCTTGTGTGACATCACGATCAAACAAGCCTGGCAGCTGGTTGCAGCGCACCCTCTGTACCCACGTTACCACAAACTAACCTGTCTAGCTTAGCCAACTAACATTTCCTTACATTCATTTTAATAAAATCGGGTTATCCATCTCGATGACCATCAGCCCCAGTTTTCTAGTGTCTGCCTGAAAAACTTGTCCAAAGATGTTTTAGACCCAAGAGGACCACCTGTGATGGAGGGGCGTTTAAAAGACTTAAATGTCTCATGGAGGAATATGAAGAAAATCTAAAAATACCTCAGGTTGGTAATAAGGTTCACTTAGAAGTGAGGGTTTACAGAAGCTTCATCTTGCCGTCGTCATGGTTACAGGTGACATGATCTGGGATCAACACTGTTCATTGCCCAGCAGGGGAACATTAAATGAATTTACTCTTAATTTGGAAAGACAGAACTTCAGATCTACTGTAGCTACCCAGCACTAGATTTAAAGTGGAAACGTAACATCTGCTGCTCGGTTACTCCTTAATCTGAGAGAAACTCTCAACACTGCTGAGATTAATGTTTACGTCAGTGCAAGTTAACTTATCAGAGACAAGGTCTGCGCGTCTTTCAGCTGCTCCCGTCAGGGGTCACCACAGCGACTCCTCCTCTGCATCGGCGGCTCTCACGCCAACCAGCCTGTGATTAAGTTAGTTTAACGCTGTAGCTTTGCTTCATCTTAGAACAAATGTGGACGACTTTGTCGATCTGCCAAAGCAGAAATTCAACTCTGTTAAGCTTGGATTTAGGAAATGTAAAAAAACCCTCCGTTATACCCGCTGTAATATGTTTATATCTAACATGAGTGACTGACAGTCGGCTCAGCCGAGCTGCAACATCTCATCCTCCGTCATCGCCACGCTACCGCCTGTTTGTATGAACCAGCTATATTACCAGACGGATTATGCCGCTGGACATGTCTGCTGGCAGCAAAGCTCACTCTGACACGGGCGTGGCCCGTGGGTTAATGGGTCACGTTTCGACTGTTTCACCAGCCTGCGCTCAAGGCGGTCATCATTTTGCACTGCCCTCGTGCTGTTGTGATTGCTCTGGTACATTATGTACCGGTGGAACATGAGCACAAGCAGTACCACAACGTTTCAGAAGCGAACATTTCTGTGGCATCAACAAACCGGTCTAGTGGTGGTTTGAAGAACTGCACGTTGTTGTACTTGGGTGATTCTTTTAAAATATGATTTTTTGTGATTTGTGATACATGCTTCTGCATACCTTGGACCTGCTTCGACCTACACTTTTAAACTGGCATATCGGTAAACGTTATTTTCATTTATAAGCTCCAGTTAACATTATTATTGCCATCATCTTTGGTGCACCTTTTATTAAGTTTATCGGAAGTTCAAACGCTGCCGAAATGCAACCCCGACTGCCATCTGGCGCCATGGCGGTGTAATTACGGAGCAGCGCCATAAACAACTAACATGTTAACATAATTACTGAGCGCAAAAGATGAGGGAAAAGAGCTCCACGGTTCGTACTTAGAAACAGCCTGAGCTGGACGAAACCTCATATTTCAAAATAAAATGTTTCGGCGTCGTTTGTAACCACAAACGCAACACGTTAAGCCAGCAACAAGTGACTGTTGGACCCATGCAGCTGAACACCGACTATTTCCCGGAGAGAGCCGGGACTTCACGTTCCCGCACGCCGACTCTCCCCGCGGAGGTCCTCGGGGGCAGGAGACGCCAGTCCCCGGCCTTACGGGGCCTGGTCCGGACCCTTACCGGCAGCAGCTCTTTCAGAGAGCGGTTCACCGAGATGTCCTCCGCTTCCAGCTCCCCCTCCTCCACCTCCATCGGTTCGGCTTCACGAGTATCCCGATCCGATTCGGAATCGGAATCTGATTCCGAGCGGTCCGAGCCGCTGTCTGGCTTCACCGACACCCGCAAGCTACGCACTGCCGCCATGGCGCTAACTGTTGCGGAGGCTCCGTAACCCGGCAGTGGTTCGGCCCTCTTCTTCTCCGGCGCCGGAATCCTCCGCAGTCGCCCTCTAGAGATGCTTTTCTATTTTCTCTTTTCAACGTGTTTGTAAAATCCCAGTTGGGGTGGGGGCGTGGAGGGAGGGGCGGGGTGGGGAAGCGGGGCGTGGAGGGCGGGGCGTGGGGGTATGTATTTCTATATTCCTCATCAGGTAAAATTATTTAAAAACCACAAAGGTATGTACAGTTTTTGGCATGATCTTTGACGGGCAGCTGGCACAGCCGATGGCAAGTCATATAAAATAAAATGAATATAAACGTTATTCCCTGATATAACTGTTGGATTTCATGAGAGCAGTTTCAAAGCTCTAATCATGGCCATCCTGGCAGGAGCAAGTCTATTAAACCCTCACTTAATTCAAAAAGGGTTAATGGGTGAACCTCAGTTACCACCACAGACCAAGAAAGAAGAACTGGACAACTCCTCTGTGACGTCATCCACATTTCTGAAGAGTGCTTTTAAAGTGTCTTTCTCCTCATACAGCACGGCATCATGTTGCAAATGAGCCGGTTTTAGGCAAAACATCCATCAGATTGTTACTGACTGTTGTTGCTGTCATTTATAGTCCCCATGTTCCTATACATTTATTATGCTTTTTAATTATCTATTAACTATTATCTATTTAATTATCTATAAACTAGGCCATTGGTGGCCTAGTGGTTACAGTGGTGTTGGGCGTGGAGGACCCAGGTTCAAGCCCAGGGCTGCCCACAATGGTAAATCACTGGGGGCCCCTGAGCAAGGCCCTTAACTCCCAATTACTAGTTTCACTAGTGAGCAGCTGCCACTGCTCACTAGTGAAACTAGTTGATGGGTTAAAAGCAGAGACTAATTTCGGTGTGAATCATACATACATGCGTGTGCACGATGTCCACACTGACAAGAAAGGGAAGAAAAAAAAAATGACTAGTTTGTAAATTTTTTTTATCTTTTATTTGTGTTTTTTGTCTGTTTTTTGTAGTCCTGTTGGTGTGTCTGGTCCAGGTCCTGTTTGTAAATGAGAATTTGTTCTTAAACATTTACCTGATATAACAATACCAATAATAATAATAATAATAATAAAAAGTGGTTGGTAGAGAACCGGCAGGTCTGGATCCAGACCCTAGTGGTCGGCAGAAGAACTACAACTTAAGCATTCCTTTGAAGAAGGAAAACAAGATGTTGTTACTTAGAAAATTGTTAGAAACTTGTCCACAAAAGAAATAAAAATAAGCACAAAAACATAAACAAAATTGCATAATAAAATATGAGTGAAACAAACACACATGTCCTGTCAAAACTTTATATTATCAGATTTATACATCACAGTTTTGTAAAGATAACGAACACAGAAACATTGACATCGTTATATTATGCTACATCTTTTCCTTTGGAAAGCTTGAACCTGGACTCGTGAGGAGGAGGAAGGGGGTCCGTGTTTCTGGCAGTCAGCTGATCCAGCTTCGTTTTACAAACATCATACAGCACCGCAGAGCTTTGAGTCACTTAAGTGCAACATGTCAGTTTTTGCATCAGACGGCAGTGAAGAAGAACATTTATTAACAGTCGCTCATGCTGGCCCACACTGGCCCAAGGGATGCTGCTACATACCAGTTTACACACCAGTTTACATACCAGTTTACACACCAGTTTACATACCAGTTTACATACCAGTTTACATACCAGTGTTAGTTTACATTGAACTTCAGTGGAAAAGTCCAGTTAGTGATTCGAGCTCCTTCTGTTTCCAGTACAGTTTATCTTTAACCTCCTGAGGGTCTGCAGAGAAACGCTTGCTGCTGAGCCCCATCTGGTCACTAAACATTCAGCCATTCATAACTCCTCTGCGCAACAGCGCCCCCTACTGCACGGAGGCCTGAAGTTTGTTCAATGCTGCTGTGTGGATTATAAAACCTAGTTTATCCTCCATGTTTATACACTTGTTCATTCCAAATGTTTTTTTTTTAATCTTATTACTCCTCATGTGTGTTTGTATGGTTGATAAGCAACACATCTACCAGTGGGCCGAGATGAGTCAACGACTGACATCAACAAACATGGTGACGCTACAGAAGGTGCTGTGATGTTTGCACAAGAACATATTAAAGTGTAAAGAGAAGGAAGTGCAACCTGACTGCTGCACAAAACAGTCTAAATCACGCATGAAATCAAGTCTGATGTTTAAATGTTTATTAATGATCCATGCTGCACTAAACTACACTTTTTGTTTTCTGAAGCACAAATAAAAAGACAAGATAAGTCATCCTACAGTTCTGTTTGTCCAATTAGAAGCTATTTTATTTCAATAAAAGTCAGCAGAGCTGGAGCAGACTGGTGGGCGGAGACCGATCGCCCGAGCTGACCAATCAGGGCGGAGCAGACATTTCTTCTTATACTACAACTGAAAGTGCATCAACATTTAGCACTCAGCTAGCTGTTTCACTGGGACTTCAGAGAAGAAATGACCAACGATTATGATACAAACATGAAATTTGAAGTTCTTTTGCTACATGATTTATAAGATGTTTTGACTACTGGTTCTGGCAAAATGTTGGAGCATTAGAACCTGAAAGAGCTACGAGTCATTGATCAGATCTGTTGCTGTCACGTTTAGTAGTGACGGATAGTTCTGCTTTGGCCTGGTTTCCTGTTTGTCGATTATTAGAATTTAAGTTTAATGTGAGAAAAAATACAGGTTAAAATTTAAGGGATGGAAACTGAGCCAAAATCTACAGTGAAGAGAGATATGCAGCCACGCAGGTTTGATGTGGTTCTGTATCAACGAAGCAGGAATGTTGAAGAATTTACCTTTTTTAACCACAATGTGTGAATACATGTCTGCACATGTCTTCCTGAATTTGTGAGGACATATTTTTAAAGTGAGCTATTTCTGTCTATATATATATATTGAGACAATGCAGATGCACAGCACTCCTGCAGCCACCCGGCGGCCCGAAGCCAGGAGGTCAGCCGCAACATTGAGTATCTGTGGAGAAATAAAAACAGCTGTCTTCATGTCAAGTCCTTCTCTGTGAAGCAGTTAAATCCCACAAATTTGTAAAGTCAGAAGTTCTGGGTTTTCTCTCACACGTGAATTTATAAAGTCAGACTTATGAAAGGTTTGCAGAGTTTCTTTGTTGAGAGTTTATGAAGCGTTTTTAATCACACTGTTGCTACAAAGTCACGTAGATAAATAAACCCACTAATTTGATAATCATTAATGAAACTACAGGAGAAGACTTTCACCACTGAAAAGACAAATGTGATTTCAGACAGAAACAGAAGTGACGGCTGCAGATCAGGGCTGAAGTTTGTCCTCACAAAGACAGAGACATGAGTCGTGTCTCCCTCAGACTGATGTCCTCAGATTGCACATATCTGTGTGCATGTGTGTGTGTGTGTGTGTGTGTGTGTGTGTGTGAGAGCGCGAGTGGAGGCTGATGTTAACCTGGAGCTTGTGTCTGTTTTCTGTGACAACCATAAGACAGATGAGTCATTGTGCGATACATTTTTTGTCAGAGGTGGGAACTCGTAGCTGGGAATTACGCCACGCTCAAGTTTCTTTATGGAAAAGCAGGATTTTCTCACTGATCAGGCTAACTGCTATGAACAATGTTTTATCAGAAGGGGTTTCGAGTTCTCAGGAGGAAACTTCAAAAATGGGATTTCTGATTTGGGACGCTGACTTACATGCAGTATCTCATTTATGCAACTTCAATGTTTGGAGCTGAAGAAGCGTCCCACAGGGCTCCTACCTGTGTTTGCAGGTGGGATCTCCCTGGATTTTTAGTGGGGCCCAGCTGGTTAACGTTCAACACTGAGCATATGTTACTGAAACTATATAGGACCCACACCAGTTACCCTCCTTTTTTAGCCTTTGCCCATTTACAACAATCGTATCCTTCATGGTATTCGTCTCTGCACTCAAGCAGCCCACTTTAAACCCAGATGGGGACCACGAGGACATGCTGGCTGATTGGTTGCGCTAACAGAGTGTGATGTTGTCAACATGTGGCCTGCAGCGGGTGGTGACCTGTCCAGGCTGAACCCTGCCTCACACTCAAAGACAGATGGGCATACAGATGATGATGACGATGACGACAATGATGATGATGGATGGACTTGAAACACAAAGAGAAATATGTTGATGAAAACCGATACACACCTCCAACTGCTGTCCTTGTGGTTCAGTGTCCCTGCTGAGGACACACAGAAGAGTGGTGGTCAGAAAACGTCTAAAGTTTCAGACGTTTGGAGTGTATCGCTTCTGCAACATCACAGAAATAAACGGAAACGCTGGACTGACTTACGCTTATGCATATGTGATGAAAGCGCCCTGAGCGTGCCTGTCAGTTCGTTTGAATAGGGCACATCAAGCGTTGCAGAACTAATCGGTGGGTTAAATGAGTTGCTTAGGCAGCGCTGCTTTTCAAGTTTAGCGCTTCAACACAAGCATCAATCAAACTGCAGCTACACAGCTGGTGCTGGCCAAGGATCGTACATGGGGTCGCGGCAGGTTCAAAGTCGCTTATTAGTGTAACAAGCAAGAAAGAAACTTGATTGATTGTTCATGATATGATGTAGGAATGTCAGAAGCGCCACCCACCAAGCGTTAACACGGCGCTGCTGCGTGAGCATACGATCAGAATCAACTCAACAGAACATCTAAGAAAACACTTCATATTTGTGTTTGAATAATGTAAATGTGATTTATGGTGTCAGTTCGAAGCCAAATATACAGCAAATCAAAACCCAAAATCAGAGAATCAAAATCCAGAATCTGTAACCATAAGATCTAAGTCAATAACCGACAGTACAGTCATCTTTCCCAGTTAAACTTTCCCTTCCATCCATCAGTTCTGAAACCGCCTTTCTCAGTTGCAATTTTTTCTTTTTGCAATCGGTAGAAAAAGTTTCAAATCAGCACATTGTCAATCGTAGTGGGGAGGCAGGACGTAGCCCAGCTCTTGCAACTCATTGGCTACTGAATGACTCAGCGCCTCACGTCAACATCAGAGCGCCAAAAATATGCTGCTCGCAGTTGCGGTCATGGAGAACCAGCAAGCAGAGGTAACTTGTTAATGTTTGTCCCACCTTTATTAAATATGATAAAGGAGTTCATGCCATTAATGACGTCAGCGTTGCCATAAGTCATTCAGTAGCCAATGAGTAACTAGATCGCGGCTATGTCCCGCCCCCCTGGCGCAGACTGACGCGGTGCTGATCTGACTTGTTTCATAATTGGAAAGAAAAGTCACAACTGAGAAAGACATTTAAAAAATAGCAACAGTTTTATGACTGATGGCGAGAAAAGAGAAGTATAACCCAGAGAGATGACTGCACTCCGTCACAGATTTAGATTTCTTGGTTACAGATTCTGGGTCATATGTGGCGTTGAGCTTACGCCACAGTGATGCGTCACGATCAGACTTACAGCAGCGGAGTGACTCAACTTGTCGAAGCGGAACTTCAGGTTGGATCTGGGGGAGTTTTTGTTTCTCAGCTCTGAAAACGGAGCAAAGAAGCGGTCGGTGAGAACAGATGCAGCTACAAGAAAGACGTGTGGACTGTGAGGATGGTTTCAGAACCTGTGGGGCTGCGGCAGACGATCAGTGGACAGGAAGTCTGGGCGTCTACCGCCGTGGCCTGCAACACATGATTGGGAATTGTTGTCAGCTCATACACTAAATATTCCTTCCTGATTTACATCAACGGGGAAGTCAGAACCTTGGCGTTTGGTTCAGACGTTGCAGCAGCGATACTTCGCTGCCATCTCCAGGTTGACATGTCTCTGGAAACACATCTGTCATGGAGCTGTCGTTCTGTTCTGTAAAACCTGAAAGGTCTTGTGTCTCCATCTTTCTTACCAGGTGAATGTCGTCTGCAGGGATGCTGAAGCTGCAAGTGCTCGACGTCGATCTGGAGATTTTACTGCTCTCCTTCTTTATGTGACTCCTGAAAACGATTAGGAAAATATTTGTCTTGCTTGCTGGATCACAGTATAAACATAAAGCTCCTTATGCAGGTCATAAATATTGAGTAATAAATTAATTAGCCTTAATCTGACCAGGGAAAGATGCCTGAAATTTAAAATTCTTTACTTTTTTGGACGTGCAGAGTGACATGGTTACAGTCCACCATGGAAAACTGGGTCCTATATTCTATGGTAGACTGGATCCAGTCCTCTGTAATGGGCTCTGTCTGGGAGTAAGATAGTCGGGTATGAATTCATTTAACATCACGAGTTTTGTTTAATTTGCATTTAAAACCAGTTTAATGTTGTCCAGGTTGTGTGTGATGTTATCTGTAATTAAAAGCTTGTAGCTTTTATAAGACCCGATTCGGTGTAAAGACAGCACAGAACATGACAGCATCATCAGCGTCAAAATGATCATATGCATGTGATACTTGAATGAACAGAAGTGGCCCCAAGATCAATCCCTGAGGAACACCATCGTTTACACTGAAGTAGCTTTAGGTAAAGGTAAGGTGTGGAGGCAGTGTGACAATACTTGTTCTTTCCACACCTATCCCGTGGTCCCGCCTCTGGAGAGCTGGGATTAAACGGTAGCTCTGACCTCACCTCCAGCATCGGGTGGCAGCCGTCAAAGCTGCGCTGTTCGCTGAGGAGACTGACACAAACAGAGACAGACGTGGGCTTGTCATGAATCATGTGACCAGCAGCATCACCCAGAACCAGGTCTGCAGTCAGACCGGGCAGTTACCTCCTGGAGCTGTGCTTCTCTGTCTGGCTGTCAATGCTCAGCAAACGAGGAAAAAGTCCTGAGCGCCTCTTCACTGGAGATTTCATGTTATACTGATGTGAGGGAGAAGAAAACAGCTTCTGTGAGAAAAACCAAACCAGAACAGCAAACCTTCACATGTTGTTTCTGCTCACCTCGATGCTCAGGTGTGCCAGACCCCCCCCACTCAGGCTGGTGGGCAGTCCCGCCCCGCCCCGTGACATGGTTTCCATGGAGACGCTACGCCCTCTCATTGCTCTCTGAGATGGAACATAAGAGTTCAGATGAAGCCATTGAAAGGACCACACATTTACGATGGTGTCATCTGGAATTCATTGTTGATGTCTTGCATGAGGTAAAGGTCCCACGTTCTGCAGTATTGATCCTTGCCCATATTGATTAACAATTAGCTCCACAACAGTCACTTTACTTTTAGGCCTTTTCCACCGACGCAGCTCCAAGCTCATCTGGAGCTGGTGACAAACTAAGAACCATTTATTTATGTTTTGGGACACGATACGCCTTCCTTTTTTTTTTTTTTAACCATGTTTTAACCATTTATTTGACATGTGGATGTGAAGAAGGCATGATCCAGGAAGACTGGTGCTCCACTGACACCAGAATCTCAGTGGACCTGATTCAAGAACCACAGGTGAAGGACGGGACCGTGTGACCAAGCAGAACACTGTAACCATCCTCGTTCAAATCACAGCTGCGTCAAGCTGCTAAGGAAGAAATGAGTGAACAGAAGTTAACAAAGAATTGACTCCAAATAGTTGTTTGTACTGTTCAACACATTGAAAGACAGAAATTATTTCAATGACTTTGTTGTTGCAAATTGTTCTTATACTTTATTTGCTTACATGCCTTTTCCTTTTGCGTTAATGACTGCTACCCGTAGGGCGTCCTTGACATGGTGCAGTTGTTGAATGTTAACAACTTAAAAAGTGAACTTATCGTTTGTCACAACTGTTTATCCCCTCCTAGAACCGCCACCTTAGTGTGGTGAAGGGGTTTGTGTGCCCGAAGGATCCTAGGAGCTATGTTGTCGGGGGCACTATGCCTCTGGTAGGGCCTCCCATGGCAAACAGGTCCTGGGTGACGGGCCAGACTAAGAGCGGTTCTCTAATCCCTCATGAAAAATGTTACCGAGGCCCCACCCTGGAGCCAGGCCTGGGGTTGGGGCTCGAAGGCGAGCGCCTGGTGGCCGGACCTTTGCCCATGGGACCCGGGCTCAGCCTGAAATGGAGACGTGGGCCCACCTTCCAGTAGGCTCACCACCCGCAGGAAGAATCATGAGGGGTCGGTGCAATGTGGTTTGGGCAGCAGTCATGGTGGAACTGGACCAAAACCCTAGCAATGGGGACTTGGAATGTCACCTCACTGGGGTTACCAGTCAGTCTACGCTCCCACCCTCACCTGTGGCCATGAACTTTGGGTATTGACCGAAAGAACAAGATCACGGATACAAGCGGCCGAAATGAGTTTCCTCCGCCGGGTGGCTGGGCGCTCCCTTAGAGATAGGGTGAGAAGCTCAGTCATCCGGGAGGAGCTCGGGGTGGAGCCGCTGCTCCTTCACATCGAGAGGAGTCAGCTGAGGTGGTTTGGTAGGATGTGTGTGTAGGATTCCTCCTGTATGCCTCCCTAAAGACGTGTTCTAGGCATGTCCCTCTGGGAGGAGGCCCCGGGGAAGATCCGGAAGAGCTGGAGGAAGTGTCTGGGGTGAGGGAGGTCTGGGCATCCCTGCTTAGACCTCTGCCCCCGCGACCCGGCCCCGGATAAGCAGAAGAAGATGGATGGATGGACAACCGTTTATACATTTACAGCTGGACATCGAATGTTCATAAGTTTAACGACTCATGGCACTGTGTTCGTTCAGTTCTCAACATCAGCACCAGTTGCTTGAAGTGTTTAGGACTCAGAAACCTCCTGGTCTGTCACATTGTGCAGCTGAATTCTTTTATTCTTTGTGCACCCCAGTGAGCCCCCTGTTTGCCCTTCCACTGCTCCCGCTCACTCTGCTGCTCTTGGTTACCTTTCCAAACCAATCATACACATTACTGGCAGTTATGTTGCCACGGTGATAGAGACAATTGTAGGATGTTTGTTTTTGAACCAAATCTGGACAGGACCGGGGGGTGCAGATGCAGACAATGTTTGACTCTTCTTTAAAAACATATTCATTGCTTAAATGATCTTGCACTTCTTAAAAGGGCAGTTGGACAGCCTGAAAGCTGGTGAAAGTGAATTTAAAATCTTTGACAGTTTAGAATATGCTCCCTCTAAGAGATATCTGGAGAATCCAGAAAGATTCAAGACTCACCTTGATGGACTCCAGCAGTCCTCCATGGGCGTGCCCATTCTCTGTTCGTCCCTCGTCCTCTAGACCCGAGGTAAGTCCCAGCATGCTCTGCGAGCGTCTCTGCAGCTCATCATGGAGGGCATCCAACAGGGCAGCCCGGGTTCGCTCCTGAACAGGAACAAAGGGGTTCGGAGAAGGTAACCGTTTCACTAAGGGAACAAAAGGGAACCAGGTGGAAATGCTAAACTCACCTCCAGTCGGGCAAAACGGTCACTCTTGTAGCATGCCAACTCTGCATTGATGAGTTTTGTGAGGAGAAACTCTCTGAACTCTGGACCCTGAGAACCACAAAGAACCCCTTTAAGTCCACAGAACGTCACCTTCATCTCCGGAAGCTTTCCCTAACCGTGTTCCCACCACAGTTTTAACACAAAACTTGAACCATATTTGGAAATCTTGATACAACTCAGTTGTCAAAGGATTGTCTGGATTAAGTCAGGTTATTGACAAAGCCAAGTCCTTCTATGATGGAAACTCTTTGATTGTGGGCAGGCTAAACCGATGACTCAAACTCTTCTAGCTGTCCTGATTTTTACTCAAAAATCTCATTGACACCTCATGAATTGTTTACAACATAATCCCCTTCAACGTGGAGCTGGTCATGTCTGAGGGACTTCTGGGAGGTAACTGTGATCTCAGGAGGAGCAGTGGATTCAAAACAAGGCTGACTGCAATAACTAGTAATAAGCTGCTACTTGATGACCAAGGGAGAACCTGCTTCAGCTGTCTGCTCCAGGACAACCACCTTTGACCTCACAGCGGTCAAGGCCATCCTGGAAGGTTCCAGGTTGCATTGCAGTCCAACCTCTGCTGCCATCGAATTTTTCCGCCCGAGGGCCTGACTGGGGCGAAACTCGCAACGGTGGTGGAGTTCGTGTCGTACTCTGACGGTCCTCGTTTCAGAAATCGCTGCTAAAACGACATCTGAAACAAGTACTGATTCCGTCTAAATAGTGTAAACGTTGGTTAGCACCATAAATGATAACGAGCTAAACTAAGCCACATGTGTTCCAGGATCACACCTACAAAAGGTCCAGAATGTGGCCATGAGTCTGGTCTTTAAGCAACCCAGATGGGTTCATGTCACATCTTTACTGGCTACCGGTGGCTGCTCCAATCAAAGTCCATGTCACTGGTCTACAAGGTGAGCTCAGAGTCCACACCCGTTTAAATGAACTTGGTCGTGAAGGTCTACAGGTCTGGCCTTGTCTTCTCCTCACACAAGGAGATCTCAGTCCAGACTGTTCTTCACGTGGTTATCGGTGGAGATGAGAGCAGAGCCGTCCCTCTCTATGTTCAAGGAGGTGTTGAAACTGTCCTCCTCCAAGAACGTGGTCTTAGCTGTACTAACTTTGTGATCTGCTATGTTCCTGCAGCTTGATATTTTTACTCTGTTGTAAGTTGATTTGGTCACAAGTGTCTGCTAAATGTAAAGTCCCAACATGCTCCCAGGTTTGGTTGTTCATTTGTACGATCTTCAAAACTGAATCGTATGTCACGTGACCTGTAGAAAAAAGTGTTTCTCTTGTAGCTTTGGAAAATATTCCCTTTTCAATTTGCCAGGAAAACCACCCATAGACAAAGGTGAAAATAATTGCACACGTAGTAATAAGCTTTAAAACTCCAACAAACGTTCACCTCACCTTCTTGAAGATGGCTGGATTAGGAAGGGGCGGGCCAAACGGTGGAACGTCTTCTCTTGCTGTGACGGACACCTGTCAGTCAGAACATTTGGTATTCTTAGCATTTTTTTTTTTTTTTTTTCCTTGTTTGCATATATATTTATGGTTGATACCATGTTGGTAGAACCGGAGTTGTATATATGCATTTTAATCTGGTAACCAAGGGTGTTGTGTGTGTGTGGGTGGGTGGGTGCGAGTGTGCTACCTTCACCAGCCCTCATGACAGTCAGTTTTTGGTTTGTAAACATTTAAAACCAGCTCCCTTGTTTTTTCTCTGAAACGAACTAGAAAGCAGGAAGATGCTGAAACTTGTTTCTGTCATCACGTGCTTCATCTGCTAGGCTGCTTTTAAAAATGGTGAATTGGATTAAACTGGGTTAAACTGGTTTAAATTCAAATATGATAGTATTGAACTGGACTGTATTTTGTTAAACTGGAATTAATTAAATTAAATGTGAACATAATTAGACTGGATTTGATGTAGTTCATTGAATCTTAATGAAATGGAATTAATTTGACTGGACTAAAATTAAGTAGATTATAATGGCTTAAGTAGGGGTGTATTTAGTTGAATTTATTTGTAATTATTTGGACTGAATTTGATTGGAGGAATAAACTTAACAGGATTTGAGTTAATTTAGTTTAATTGAGTAGGGCTCTGTGGAATTAACAGGATTAAACTGGAACTATAGGACTTGAACTGGAATTGTGTTGACTTTTATTACAATGTGATTAAAATGAACCGTAACAGGATTGGCCCGTCGTGGGATCCAGGTGGACTGTATTTAATTGAATTTGAATGTAACTGTAGTTAAATTGAATCGGACTGTATTTGACTTTGTTTAACTGAATTTAGTTGATGATTCAGGAAAGAAAGGGACTGAGTTGGGCTTTATTTACTCGAACTGGAATGAACTGGATTGAATTGAGCTTCATTAAATTTACACATCGTCTGTGTCAGTCTTTCTTCTCTTGGTTTCTTCTTTAACATGAATGTATTTGATTGCTTTATTTTTGGCTGATTTTTCGTGGCCAGTTCCAATCACGTTTTCCTGCCATCTGCTGTCGTTACCCTGTTCACTTCTTTATTTGTGTCCCGGGTTGTTTTCTACATCTTCCAGGAAAACACAGAGTTGTTCAGTGAAGCTGAGAAAATTAAACTGAATCTTGTGCTCCCTGCGTCTCAGTTTAATCCCAACTTCAACAACAAGTTTAAGCACAAAAGCTGGAGGAAACCTCTGGAACAGCTTTAGGCAACTTTTATGTTTGGTTTTCCTGCTCGGCAGCTGTGGAGCTGCCAGCGGCGGCTCGTCTCTGTACCTTGTAGGAGGTTTTGTCGCAGCAGGGATCCTCCACCTGCACCAGGACGAAGGCGTGGAGGAAGTTGGAGGCGATCATGTCTGGGACAAACGGCGTGGCTTCTTCCTGAAACACCACGGCGACGATGTCGTTGCCTATGTGGCGCTTCCTCTGCAGCTGACGAACACCATCCAGAGGACAGTTAGTTTACCTCGTTAGATGGACCCGCGTCAGCTGATGTCATGTTGTCTGTTTTTGTCATCAGTTTTCTGCTCGCCATGAAAACAAATGACAAATTACAGAGTACTGAAGTCCAAACCTCAGTACTTCCCTCATCATGTTGTGTCGTGTGGAACTGTAAAACTCGTGCTAAACTTCTGTAACATCCTGAATCACGCCGAGTCCTCGCTGGTTTTCCTGCATCGTGCTGAGTCATTCTTCCTACCTGCTGAGCATCTCCCTCGGTGAAAGGAAGCTTGGTGGACACGTGGAACATGATTTCCTGCTGTCTGTGGATGGTGTAGATGGACTGAGACCCCGTCTGGCCATGCGACACGTCCAGACCTCCACGAAACCTGCACAGAGGCAGCAGCCACCAATTTGGAAACCTAATGTTCTTCCTGGTTGGAAAGCAGACAGTCTGAGCTGAAAACCTCCTGCGACCGGATAAACCCGCTCCAGCAGCATTCCCAGCAGAAATACAGTCCACCAACAACCGTCTGTCCAAATGTACCCCGCTCTCTGATTCTCACCCCTTAAAGTCCTGCAGCTCCACAGTGTCCCCGAGCAGCTGCAGGAACTCTGTGAAGGCCGGCGTCTCCTCGCTGTTGCTGAACAGCTCCTCCTCAGACACCTGGCCAACAGGTGAGAGACCTTCAGCTACCCTGCAGCTCACAAACACCCACATAACCCGTGAAGCAACACCAACATGGACTGAGTGTCACACGGTCAGCTAATACCTGCCCAAACCTTTGGTACACCACTCCAAACTTGAAGGTGTTGTTCACCTCGTGCTCGTCATAGCTCACAATCAGCTGAGATGCCTGCAGAGACACAAAGTCAGTCTTACAACTTCTCCGCTGAAGAATCTCAGGTGTGCCAATGTTCATGAACTTACCTTCGGGTAAAGGACGGGGCTGAACCGCAGCCCGGCTGCTTCATCGCACAGCAGCTGCAGGAGAGAACGTTGGAGATACGCTCACACTGTGAATCAGCCTTTACTATCATGCATATAGATCATATTTATTACTCTGAATGTCTTCTTATAATGAAATATTCCTTATTAAAGTGACCACATTCCTGGAGTTTTCAACAGTGTTGTTAATTCAGTTCAATTCACCTTTATCTATACAACATCTATTACATCACAAGTTGTCTCCAGGATCTTTCCAGAGACCAGAACATGACCCCGATCAATTATTACATAAACAACGGCAGGTAAAAACTCCCCTTTAAGAGGGAAGAAACCTGGACCAGGACCTGGATCATAAGGGGGAAGAAACCTGGACCAGGACCTGGATCATAAGGGGAGGGAAACCTGAACCAGGATCATAAGGGGAAGGAAACCTGGACCTGGATCATAAGGGGGGACCCTCCTGCTGAAGACCAGCAGGTAGAACAGGAAGTAGAGAGAAGAGACACAGACACACCGTCAAAGGTACAAAAAGTTGTAGAGTCCAGAGAAAAGAGTCCTCAATAGAAACAACGAGTCCCCAGTAAAGACAAAGAGTCCCCAGTAGAGACAAAGAGTCTCCAGTAAAGACAAAGAGTCTCCAGTAAAGACAGAGTCCCCAGTAAAGACAGAGAGTCTCCAGTAGAGACAAAGAGTCTCCAGTAAAGACAAAGAGTCTCCAGTAAAGACAGAGTCCCCAGTAGAGACAAAGAGTCTACAGTAAAGACAAAGAGTCCCCAGTAGAGACAAAGAGTCTCCAGTAAAGACAAAGAGTCCCCAGTAAAGACAAAGAGTCCCCAGTAGAGACAAAGAGTCTCCAGTAAAGACAAAGAGTCCCCAGTAGAGACAAAGAGTCTCCAGTAAAGACAAAGAGTCTCCAGTAAAGACAAAGAGTCTCCAGTAAAGACAGAGTCCCCAGTAAAGACAGAGAGTCCCCAGTAGAGACAAAGAGTCTCCAGTAAAGACAAAGAGTCTCCAGTAAAGACAGAGTCCCCAGTAGAGACAAAGAGTCTACAGTAAAGACAGAGAGTCCCCAGTAAAGACAAAGAGTCTCCAGTAAAGACAAAGAGTCTCCAGTAAAGACAAAGAGTCTCCAGTAAAGACAGAGTCCCCAGTAAAGACAGAGAGTCCCCAGTAGAGACAAAGAGTCTCCAGTAAAGACAAAGAGTCTCCAGTAAAGACAGAGTCCCCAGTAGAGACAAAGAGTCTACAGTAAAGACAGAGTCCCCAGTAGAGACAAAGAGTCTCCAGTAAAGACAGAGTCCCCAGTAAAGACAAAGAGTCCCCAGTAGAGACAAAGAGTCTCCAGTAAAGACAGAGTCCCCAGTAGGGACAAAGAGTCCCCAGTAAAGACAAAGAGTCCCCAGTAGAGACAAAGAGTCTCCAGTAAAGACAGAGTCCCCAGTAAAGACAGAGTCCCCAGTAAAGAAAGAGAGTCCCCAGTAAAGACAAAGATTCCCCAGTAGAGACAAAGAGTCTCCAGTAAAGACAAAGAGTCCCCAGTAGAGACAAAGAGTCCCCAGTAGAGACAGAGTCCCCAGTAGAGACAACGAGCCCCCAGTAAAGACAAAGAGTCCCCAGTAGAGACAAAGAGTTCCCAGTAAAGACAGAGTCCCCAGTAAAGACAAAGAGTCCCCAGTAAAGACAAAGAGTCCCCAGTAGGGACAAAGAGTCCCCAGTAGAGACAGAGTCCCCAGTAGAGACAACGAGCCCCCAGTAAAGACAAAGAGTCCCCAGTAGAGACAAAGAGTTCCCAGTAAAGACAGAGTCCCCAGTAAAGACAAAGAGTCCCCAGTAAAGACAAAGAGTCCCCAGTAGGGACAAAGAGTCCCCAGTAAAGACAAAGAGTCTCCAGTAAAGACAAAGAGTCTCCAGTAAAGACAGAGTCCCCAGTAGAGACAAAGAGTCTACAGTAAAGACAGAGTCCCCAGTAGAGACAAAGAGTCTCCAGTAAAGACAGAGTCCCCAGTAAAGACAAAGAGTCCCCAGTAGAGACAAAGAGTCTCCAGTAAAGACAGAGTCCCCAGTAGGGACAAAGAGTCTCCAGTAAAGACAGAGTCCCCAGTAAAGACAAAGAGTCCCCAGTAGAGACAAAGAGTCTCCAGTAAAGACAGAGTCCCCAGTAGAGACAGAGAGTCCCCAGTAGAGACAACGAGTCTCCAGTAAAGACAGAGTCCCCAGTAAAGACAGAGAGTCCCCAGTAGAGACAGATTCCCCAGTAGAGACAAAGAGTCCCCAGTAAAGACAGAGAGTCCCCAGTAGAGACAGAGTCCCCAGTAGAGACAACGAGCCCCCAGTAAAGACAAAGAGTCCCCAGTAAAGACAGAGAGTCCCAGTAGAGACAGATTCCCCAGTAGAGACAAAGAGTCCCCAGTAAAGACAAAGAGTCTCCAGTAGAGACAGAGTCCCCAGTAAAGACAGAGTCCCCAGTAAAGACAAAGAGTCCCCAGTAAAGACAAAGATTCCCCAGTAAAGACAAAGAGTCTCCAGTAAAGACAAAGAGTCCCCAGTAAAGACAAAGAGTCTCCAGTAAAGACAAAGAGTCCCCAGTAAAGACAAAGAGTCTCCAGTAAAGACAGAGTCCCCAGTAAAGACAGAGTCCCCAGTAAAGACAAAGAGTCCCCAGTAAAGACAAAGATTCCCCAGTAGAGACAAAGAGTCTCCAGTAAAGACAAAGATTCCCCAGTAGAGACAAAGAGTCCCCAGTAAAGACAAAGATTCCCCAGTAGAGACAAAGAGTCTCGAGTAAAGACAAAGAGTCCCCAGTAAAGACAAAGAGTCTCCAGTAAAGACAGTGTCCCCAGTAAAGACAGAGTCCCCAGTAAAGACAAAGAGTCCCCAGTAAAGACAAAGATTCCCCAGTAGAGACAAAGAGTCTCCAGTAAAGACAAAGAGTCCCCAGTAGAGACAAAGAGTCCCCAGTAGAGACAGAGTCCCCAGTAGAGACAACGAGCCCCCAGTAAAGACAAAGAGTCCCCAGTAGAGACAAAGAGTTCCCAGTAAAGACAGAGTCCCCAGTAAAGACAAAGAGTCCCCAGTAAAGACAAAGAGTCCCCAGTAGGGACAAAGAGTCCCCAGTAAAGACAAAGAGTCTCCAGTAAAGACAAAGAGTCTCCAGTAAAGACAGAGTCCCCAGTAGAGACAAAGAGTCTACAGTAAAGACAGAGTCCCCAGTAGAGACAAAGAGTCTCCAGTAAAGACAGAGTCCCCAGTAAAGACAAAGAGTCCCCAGTAGAGACAAAGAGTCTCCAGTAAAGACAGAGTCCCCAGTAGGGACAAAGAGTCTCCAGTAAAGACAGAGTCCCCAGTAAAGACAAAGAGTCCCCAGTAGAGACAAAGAGTCTCCAGTAAAGACAGAGTCCCCAGTAGAGACAGAGAGTCCCCAGTAGAGACAACGAGTCTCCAGTAAAGACAGAGTCCCCAGTAAAGACAGAGAGTCCCCAGTAGAGACAGATTCCCCAGTAGAGACAAAGAGTCCCCAGTAAAGACAGAGAATCCCCAGTAGAGACAGAGTCCCCAGTAGAGACAACGAGCCCCCAGTAAAGACAAAGAGTCCCCAGTAAAGACAGAGAGTCCCAGTAGAGACAGATTCCCCAGTAGAGACAAAGAGTTCCCAGTAAAGACAGAGTCCCCAGTAAAGACAAAGAGTCTCCAGTAAAGACAGAGACCCCAGTAGAGACAGAGAGTCCCCAGTAGAGACAACGAGTCTCCAGTAAAGACAGAGTCCCCAGTAAAGACAGAGAGTCCCCAGTAGAGACAGATTCCCCAGTAGAGACAAAGAGTCCCCAGTAAAGACAAAGAGATCCCAGTAAAGACAGAGTCCCCAGTAAAGACAAAGAGTCCCCAGTAAAGACAAAGAGTCCCCAGTAGGGACAAAGAGTCCCCAGTAGAGACAAAGAGTCCCCAGTAGGGACAAAGAGTCCCCAGTAAAGACAGAGTCCCCAGTAGAGACAAAGAGTCCTCAAGAGCTGGCTGTTAAAGGGGTGTTTGGGCCTTGTTCTGCCTGGTGTTGTCTTTAGTTGTGGGTCGTGCCCCCCCCCCCCCTCTGTTGTCAAGGCCACATCTACTTTCTGTACCAAGCAGCGTTCAGCTTTTATGCTCCTCACCTGGGGAACAAACTCCGAGAATGCATCATCGCTGCTGAAACTCACTGCTTCAAGTCAAAGTTGAAAACATTTTTGTTTACTGCTGCACCTCAGCAATCTCCTACAATGCCACTACAGCCTTTATTCCTTGCATCTCATCTGTTTCCGCAGGTCTGGATCCAGACCCTAGTGGTCGCTAAAGGAACCGCAGGTCTGGATCCAGACCCCAGTGGCCGGAACCAAAGTTTCACCTCTTTAAAAGGTGAAAAGTCTCCTGTAAAAAAGGAAAGCAGTACAGTAAGATCAGGAAGCTGCGGGGCGTCACACCTTGGCCAGCTCTGGTACACTTGGGATGTCCGGTAGTTCTGTCAGTGGTAACCTGTGGTAGACGCTTTTCAGCCGAGACCTGATGAGAAACGAGAGATGGACCTGACACCAACGTCTGAAAACTATCACTGTAGTCACTGATACTACTAAAACAAAAGCAACAGATACATAAACACTGTTGTGATTGTTAGGACTCCCTGCTGTAGTCATTTTGTCAGATTTCTATAGAAATGGTTTGTTTCAGCGGATCTCTGAGCCGCCCCCTGCTGGCCATAAGATATAATGAAGGTTTAAGATGCTTCTACACTGGCTTAGATTTGTTCGTGTTTAACAGCACTCAGATCAGATTTCTGCTTCATGTGTGAGTTTACATGGAGAATACCTGATGATTACATGAAGAAACTCCTGTTCCTTCTCCTCCTCGTGTCTCACTGACAGCAGCAGATTTCCTAGACTGCTGGCCGAGCAGGAAAAGTTCAAATGCTCCTGAAAGTTGAATTATAAGCCATATCAGAGCATCAGAGCAAATATGACACTAACACAACTACAGTCAAATGTTTGGAGATATGCAGCCACATTAGCCTGGTTTAAGTCAGAGTTAACCAGAGTTGATTCTGGTGTTCCTCAAGGTTCTGTACTGGTCCCATTCATTTTCTCTCTACACGTACGTTCATTAGCTGCTACGTTTAGACACCAGTGCCTGAACTTCTATGAAGATGAAACTTAGCTTTATCTGTCCATGGTCTCAGATGAGACCAGTAAGCCAGTTGGTCTCCAAACATGTCCTAATGACATCAAGACCTAGATGACTGCTAATTTCCTGCTACTAAACCCATACCAAACGGATGTTAATGTGTTTGGAGCTGAGTTCTTTAAAAGAACACTGTCTAGCCATCTAGTAACTCTGGATGGTATTAATTTGATCTGAAATCTAGTACTACAGTACTACAACCTTACAGTTGTGTCCAAACGTCCTCATTTCAAATCTTGCTACCAAAACAACGTCTGAACCAAGTTCTTCCAGAGCTGAAAGTAGCGGAGCGGCACTGAGAGATCCCATCACTTGGTTTGCCATTTGTAAAGCTGCTTTGGCTGCTTTGCTAAACTGTAAAAATAAAAAGGACTTTGCTCAGTTCTGTGAAAAAACTCAAATTTCAGAAGCAAAGTCACTGCTAATCACAACGGTGCTGAAGTCACAACAGCGAGCTGTTAATCAACATACCACAATTATACGTACATTTGTCATTTTAGCTGATGACGTAAAAAAGATTGTTGTACCTCATCAGGTTTTTTTTCTTCAGCAAAAGTGGAAAAAAAAAGTGAACTGGGTCCACAGGTCCTCGTCAGTATGAAGAGCCATGTTGACCTGCAGGTGGCGCTATGATACACTGGTTTACGGTTTGGATCAGAAACTTCTGTTTCCGAACTTTGTCTTTTAAAATAGTTTCAAGGTAACCCCCTAATTGGAATGGTGTTGTGGATGGGTACAGCAACTCATCCATAGGGGGCGCTACGACTTACACATACCAATATCTAAAGAACTGGTTCAGATAAAAATCTCAAATTTGGTATAATTATGGAAGGCGTCCGTTGTGGGTACTTTACGGGAACCTAAAATGATTTCTGAAGTCATTCAGCTGTGGGGACCTGCGGAGCTGCCTGGACCCTGATGATGAGGAAAGGGGATCCTGCTAAAGTCAAGATTGGATGCGATCTGTTCGGTCCCGAGCTGGCCTGGTTTTTGTTTTCTTTTTAAATTAATTTATATTATAAGAACTTGAAATCTGAACTGTTGGAAGGAAGTGCTTCAGCTGAATTACAATGAATTTGACAGACTTGAATGTGTCTTTAGTTTAATGTGTCCTGAGGTTGTTTTTCATGTGAATTTGTTGATGTCCAAAAAAAGTGGATTTTTTAGAGTTGTAAACACCTGGTGCTAATCGTATGATAATTAGCAGCTGGAACTTATCCTTTTTAAATCCTGCACAACCAGTAAGGGGAACTTAAGATTACCCACAATGACATATCACATGTCTCTAACTGACCACAGACACATTTTGCTTGCTCGAGAACTCCTCACCCTTCCTAGAAAGTGCTTCCGGTACGACCGCGCTGCCTCATTGATCTCCTCAAGCAGGTACCCATAATCCCCTGGGGTTGCATCTTCTTCTTCCTCTCTCTTCTCAGGCCTTCCCTGCTCTTCCCCTTCCTCCTCATCTTCACCTCTGCTCTCTAGAGAGGCAGGAGGAGGCGCAGGAGGAGGTGGAGCCTCTGGCTCCTCAATCCAGTAGCCTCCGAACTGCGGCAGGATGACCTGAGGGTACGGACCTCCCCTCTGCAACACCTGAAACACACACAGCTGTTTGTCAGTCACATCTGAGGACTTCACACTGATTCATGTTCATTCTGGTGGATGAAGAGTTTGGTTATGAGATGATGTAGTCTCACCTCCTCAATCCTCGGATACGGAATGTAGTCGTCCTGAAAGAGATAGATGGAGAAGTCACATGACAGGTGTACATGACAAGGCTGACAGGAGATCTGCTTCATCCACAAACGTCCACAAACATCCACAAACATCCACAAACATCTACAAACATCTACAAACATCTACAAACATCTACAAACATCTACAAACATCTACAAACATCTTCAAACATCTACAAACATCCACAAACATCCACAAACATCCACAAACATCCACAAACATCCCCAAACATCTACAAACATCTACAAACATCCACAAACATCTACAAACATCTACAAACATCCACAAACATCTACAAACATCTACAAACGTCCACAAACGTCCACAAACGTCCACAAACGTCCACAAACGTCCACAAACATCCACAAACGTCTACAAACGTCCACAAACATCCACAAACATCTACAAACATCCACAAACATCTACAAACATCTACAAACATCTACAAACATCCACAAACATCCACAAACATCCACAAACGTCCACAAACGTCCACAAACGTCTACAAACATCCACAAACATCCACAAACATCCCCAAACATCTACAAACATCTACAAACATCCACAAACATCTACAAACATCTACAAACATCCACAAACATCTACAAACATCTACAAACGTCCACAAACGTCCACAAACGTCCACAAACGTCCACAAACGTCCACAAACATCCACAAACGTCTACAAACGTCCACAAACATCCACAAACATCTACAAACATCCACAAACATCTACAAACATCTACAAACATCTACAAACATCCACAAACATCCACAAACATCCACAAACGTCCACAAACGTCCACAAACGTCTACAAACATCCACAAACGTCCACAAACGTCCACAAACATCCACAAACATCTACAAACATCTACAAACATCTACAAACATCTACAAACATCCACAAACGTCCACAAACATCCACAAACATCTACAAACATCTACAAACATCTACAAACATCTACAAACATCTACAAACATCCACAAACGTCCACAAACGTCTACAAACATCCACAAACGTCCACAAACGTCCACAAACGTCCACAAACATCTACAAACATCCAGAAACATCTACAAACGTCCACAAACATCTACAAACATCCAGAAACATCTACAAACGTCCACAAACGTCCACAAACATCTACAAACATCCAGAAACATCTACAAACGTCCACAAACATCTACAAACATCCAGAAACATCCACAAACGTCCACAAACGTCCACAAACATCTACAAACATCCAGAAACATCTACAAACGTCCACAAACATCTACAAACATCCAGAAACATCTACAAACGTCCACAAACATCTACAGACGCTCAACAGACATTTACAGATGATGACTGATGGAAGATGGATCCACATATGAACTCGGACCCATAAAGGGTCACTGTGAAAACCCGAAGCCCATGTGGGTGTAGTCTGGATCCCAGACAGGGCAGCGGCTGAAGAAACCAAAGTCTCACTTGAAAGCAGATTGATCAGTGAACGCTGTGTGGGAATCCTGCAGAAACCCTTTATTAGGAAAACTTGGACAAAGTTTCTGTGATGTCATCGATGGTTTTCTGAAGACTGATTTGAGCCTCTATTCTGTCACACCGTCATGTTGTAAATGCAGACGGCGTCTCAGAGGACGACAGCTATTACCTGCAACTGTCACACCCATAAAACATACACTTATATGATCTTACTGGATGTGATGAAAATAAATTAATCCGTGCAGGTGTCATGGATGTGAACTGTAACTATGGAGACCAAAACTGTGTTTGTACCAGCCCGTAAATATGTTCAGGATTTTATAATAAAGTCGTAATAAAGACGTATATATATATATATATATATATATATATATATATATATATGTTCTGTTAGGTCTCTTTTTACAGCTCAGTCATTAATACAGTAATAAAGTAGCTAAAGTGATAACAGCTAGCTATCACCTGACTGCCAATCAAAAGTCCAAACTCCTAATTATCCAGACATTTAAGACTTTGACCGTCTTTTGTCGGTAGAGGAACCACAGTTCTGGATCGGGACCCTAGTGGTTGGTAGAGGGACCACAGGTCTGGATCCAGAAACTGCAGGTTTGGACCCAGACCCTAGTGGTCAGTGGAGGAAATGCAGGTCTGGACCCAGACCCTAATGGTCAGTGGAGGAACTGCAGGTCTGGATCAAGACCCTAGTGGTCAGTGGAGGAACTGCAGGTCTGGATCAAGACCCTAGTGGTCAGTGGAGGAACTGCAGGTCTGGATCCAGACCCTAGTGGTCAGTAGAGGAACTGCAGGTCTGGATCCAGACACTAGTGGTCAGTGGAGGAACTGCAGGTCTGGACCCAGACCCTAGTGGTCAGTGGAGGAACTGCAGGTCTGGATCAAGACCCTAGTGGTCAGTGGAGGAACTGCAGGTCTGGACCCAGACCCTAGTGGTCAGTGGAGGAACTGCAGGCTTGGACCCAGACACTAGTGGTCAGTGGAGGAACTGCAGGTCTGGACCCAGACCCTAGTGGTCATTGGAGGAACTGCAGGTCTGGATCCAGACACTAGTGGTCAGTGGAGGAACTGCAGGTCTGGATCCAGACCCTAGTGGTCAGTGGAGGAACTGCAGGTCTGGATCAAGACCCTAGTGGTCAGTGGAGGAACTGCAGGTCTGGATCAAGACACTAGTGGTCAGTGGAGGAACAGAGAGCAGCTGTGGTCTGTGGGCTTGGGTCCACAAAAATCCTACACGGAACCAAAATCAAAAAAGTTTGAGTCATTTGAGAAACCGGTTCCAGTTCTGATTCTGTAGGAACATGAGATGAAGTGAAACTGTGGATAATAATAAAATGGAGATGTGGACGGACAAGTGGACAGACGTGCCTTCTGTCTCTGAGAAATCATCTTCATCTCAGCAGCTTCGGGCACCTGCTGCACCAATGTGGAGAAGAGAAGACAGTTCTTAGAGGTTTTAGATCCTTTACATCCACAGCTTCATCCTGAAGCTTCAAAAACGACTCGCATACAAGAACGAATGTGGGGGAGGAAGTTCAGCAGTCCATTAATACACACTCGGCGTGCACTGAGTTACTGATACGGGGACATTAATGAAGCCAAAATGAAAAAGACAAGAATGTGGGCAATCCTAAGTATATATCAGTTTATACTGATATATATCACACAGTGAAGAAAGACGTTTATGTCCAGTTGTGTTTGTGACCAGTACAAACTTTAACATAACCGTATTCCCACATCACAGGTCATGATGTGATGATGTTTGCCCAAAACAACAGCACAATAATTAAATCCTCACCTCCATCCTGTCCATCATGTCGAAGAAATGAGCCGACTGCAGAGAAACCAACAGATACTTGTCAGTGACCGCTTCAGTGACGTCTATTATAGACACAGCAGACACACCAACGTGAAATAACTACTGATGACCAGGTGGTCGGATTCTGACGGCCAGACGTGGACCAAACCAACCTGAACCTGAACACATTACACTTCTGCATTTCTACATTCTGACATGGAAGCACGGTAGTGGTACCTTCATGGTGGGGGGGGCGGTCCGGGGAGGCGAGGGGGGGCAGTCTGCTGCAGCAACATTAGGGATGGTCAGGAGGTCCTGTTTTCTGGAAGACAGACGGACAGACAGCAATCAATGAGTGACTTGATCAGTCAGTCAATAAATCACTCATCTGTAACAGTAATCAATCAGTGACCCCTACGTGATGAAACTCACACACACACACACACACACACACATACACACATACACACACACACACACATACACACACACACACACACACACACACATACACACACACACACACCACAAGAACTACTTTTTTCTCCTTCAGGCGACGACTCTGTGTTTCTTTGTGGTCGCCATGGTTACAGCAAAGCGATCAAGATTTCAGTGTTATTGTCTAACTTTTACATGGAAAACACAAAAGACCCACTAATTGATCTGAATATTGACGACTAGTTTACTTAGACTAAATATTAATGACTCGTTTTTTAGACTAACTATTTTTTTTTTTTTTAAGATTATATACTGACGACTTGATTTTTTACTTGTTGTTTTGACACAGCTAATTTTGATTGACATATAGTGGGAGTAATTGAGTCAGTTTCCTGGGAAACGTCACAGAGCGGTCCGAGGAAGAAGAGGCTTTAAAGTGGCTCTTCAGAAATGTCTGGGTGATGTCGCAGAAGCGTTCTCCGCGCGCTTCAGATCAGAGCTGTGGTGGAACAGGGAGCTGTGACACTGTTTTTTATTTATTTATTTATTTTATCAGATTTGACCATAACAGGTCTCAAAATTTTCAGTAGGATCTTAGACACAAAAAAGTAATAAAAAGACTCCTTTAAAAAAGCGCCGCGTCACACTGACTTAAGAGAGAGTAAATATTGATGAGTCATACCATTTGTTTACCAGCCACTTTTCAGTCAAGAGCGGTACCGTTTCCCTGGCTTGACATACTAAAGATTTATTAAATGACACCACAGCTGATATAATGTGAATATTGCTGAGTCATATTTGTAAACTGCACCTGAATATTGGTTCCCTGAACAGAAATAGCTGAAAGTTGGAAGCTGCTGAGTCATGTTCCCACTCTATGAGTGGCATTGTGCTGGAGATCTGCTGAGACAACGCTCCCTGCTGCAGCTCCAGGGATCCCAGCAGGAAGCTGGAGCATCAGGACTCCTGGAGCTCTGATGCGAGGTGTTGGACCGGACATCTCAGAACAGAACAAGTCACTGTGAGCAGCAGGTCTGCAGGTTCATGGAGGAACACTGAATACAGATGAAATATTCATCAGAAATGTTTAGCGAGGTGTTTCTGAACACAATCATGATGAAGATCTGCACGTTTTGATCCTTTCAGCTGGTTTCTCCGTCTCCAGGCCTTCATGCTTCTGATTAAATATCCCAGATAAAAACTAAACTCAGTTAAATATCATAACAGAAATACAGCAGACATTAGAAGACATGAACTAATATATTAAATCGTAATAACTAATATATCGAACTAATGTGCATTTGTTCCAGGTATCTTCTACACATTTGCTCATTTTGGATTAACTGGGGGGTTGAGTGGAGTCAGGTCCTGCCAAGGTGGTGACCAGTTTCAAACCCAAAATCCTGAGGGACCCATAGGTGACGTTCATACACTCCAGAACTACTGAACGAAGTCCACGTGACATCACTTACAGGTTTTCTGAAGAGGGCTTTTTGAAGCCTCTACGTGAATCCAAGTCAGCTACCACATGATGCAAATTAATGTTACATTCATGATGATCAAATCTGTACAAACACGCTTATTTCAAGTGTTGCTGCAGAACTGATATCTACTACAAATCCTGCTGGGACACCTGCCACCATGCCGGAGCAGACGCCAACCATCTAACCTCCGTGGCGAGACTGTGGAAGGAAGGGTGGTTGCAGTTCCTCAACTGGCCACTAGATGCTGGATCCGGAAGTGAGTCACCCTCCGTTGACCTCTATGTTAAAATGTGATTGACAGCTGGCTCAGTCAATAACAAGCCGTTATCACGTCCTCGTTCGTAACCCTCATGCTTCCGCGCTCAGCGTCGTTTAAATGCAACGTCAAGTGTGATTTCGCCATCGAGTGGACATGTTGAATAGTTCATCCCGCTGGAAGCGTCTGCCGGCAGCTCTGCAGATAGTTTGTCGAGGTTCAGCTGAAGGAGCCGGGAGCAACGCTGCCTTTGATTGATGTAAGGTGGGCGTATTCCCATCAGCTTCTTCAATGTGGTTCTAAACCGCTTTTCAGACACCAATGGTCACGTGACCAAATGCTTCATCCATTGTTTTGTACAGCCTGTGCGCTGGAGGACTGCTGGCAAACGCTTGAAGACTCACCTTTGGAGCCAGTAGAGGAACTACAACTTTCAATACTTCTTGTTTTGGTTCAACCTAGAACTCAGATAGTTGGAGCTTGATGACATCACAGAAAGGTATGTCCAGCTCTTTTTATACAGTCTGCGCTGCGACCTCCAAAACAGCCACTCTGTTCTGATTGGTCAACCCCTGTAGCCAGAGCAGGCCCCGCCCACCAGTCAACATTAGAGCTGCTGAAATCTGAAATTCAAAGAACACACTTCATCACAGGAAACATATTAATGTTTAGGACATGTCAACTAAAATAATATTTTTTAATAGTTTTTCAGAGTTTCTGTCTAATGTGCCATCAGCACTGAGGAAAACTATTATATTCTTCTCCTGATGCAAGACAGACCACTTCCTCCAGTGGCTCCCCGGAAAACTCAGAATCCAATTCAACGTTTTATTACTTGTGTATAAAGTCCTAAACATCCAAACTTCTGGTTTTCTCCAAGACCTGATGGTTCCTCATGTTCCTAACAGAGTTCTCCGTTCTCAGAGTGCAGGTTTACTCGTAGTTCCTAGAAGATCCAGATGTAGATCTGGAGGACGGGTCTTCTGCTATCAGGAACCATCACTATGGAACCAACTTCCAGTTTGGGTGACAGATAATTATACTGATGGATCTGGTCCGGGATTCCCCCGGAAGAGCTGGAGGAAGTGTCTGGGGTGAGGGAGGTCTGGGCATCCCTGCTTAGACTTCTGCCCCCGCGACCCGGCCCCGGATAAGCGGAAGAAGATGAATGGATGGATGGATCTGGTCTTTTGTACCTTTGACGGTGTCTCTATGTCTCTATTCTTTCTTATTTCTTTCTCTACCCAGCTGGTCTTCGGCAGGAGGGTCCCCCCTCATGATCCAGGTCCTGGTCCAGGTTTCTTCCCTCTTAAAGGGGAGTTTTTACCTGCCGTTGTTTATGTAATAATTGATCGGGGGTCATGTTCTGGTCTCTGGATCCTGGAGACAACTACTGTTGTAATAGAGGCTATATAAATAAATGTCTCAGTCGTCCTCTGTGTCTTCTATGAATACAAATTAATTTAACCAAGCTGGCATTTACACAGAAATTAGAAACCCAGGTCCGCCGGGGGACCAGTGGTCCTGCAGCTGCCTGATGACCTCCCATGAGCGTGAGACACAACGGAAGGTGTGTTACATAAAAACAAGTGAAAGACGACAAGTCAAAGGCCAGAGACGGAGGAGGAGAGAGCAGCGCCATCTTTAAGATCTCTTAAATTCAAAAAGTTAAATGATGTGAAACGGCAGAAGATGAAGGGATATTAGCCTGAGGAGAGGAGGGCGGCGGCAGGAGAGAAGCATCAATCATGAAAGAGCCCTAAAACCATTGCTGATGTCGTTCTCACTTGGCGTTGTGTTAATGCACACCTGAATGTTCCAGAACAACAAACTGCCAGAACATCAGTTGATGATGATCACCCACCAGCTGTAACTCGCTCTCTTCAATCTTATGGAAGCAGTGGGTTCTTTGGATGTCCATGATTGTTTTTCTTTTTGGATGCATTTTTGTTAAATGAATAATAGCAACGTTTGCACAGTTGCTCATTCAGTATTTTGTCTCCAGGTAGCTCTCTCAACACTACAGTCATTCAATAAAAATTAATTCATAGATTAAAGCTTCTACATTTTCATTGGAAATTGTCAGTACAAAGATAAATGCTTTGTTTTGAAATGTTGGTGCAACACTTGGGTCTAAATGCACTGAGGAAATCCTAGTCGACCCTAAGACGATGGCCTGAGGCTCTATGTGAGTCTTGAGAGAGCAATTTGAGTGTCCAGGAACGACCAGAAAGGTCAAAAAGAAACAACAAGACAATAACAAGAAAGAAAAGACGGGACATGAAACCTGCTGAGAGAGAAAAGGTCACACAGCATGGAGCTGTGAGAGAGTGTGTGTGTGTGTGTGTTCTTGTTTGTGTACCTGATTAGGACACTGGTATTAGTCAGGTACATAAAAATAGATTTCTATAGTTAGATTTTACACCCATGACAACTGTAAAGCTTTGAAATTTTATGTGCCTCAACAGGTAAAATTATATTAAATTGGAATTTTAAAGTTTGATAACTCATTAGGGGAGTGGTTTTGTGAATGACAGCTATCATCACTTTAACTGTTTAACTGTATTGACTTCTGAGCTGTAATAAAATGTTAGCCTAAGAGAGCATGGTCATTCTCATGTTAAGGATGATATGACTTCTTGTGCTGTAAACTGCACTAAGAGACCACTGTGGCCCGTTTTGAGTTGGCCTGGAAGGGTTTGAGGGTGAAGCTTAGAAGAGCAGCTATCTTCACTCCCATTTGAAAAGTTTTTAATGAGGGCAATCCCGAGGACACCTGCTGGACTGTTTCTAAAGCCTGATACAGCAGCTGGGTCCTACACTAGAGCGACTTTTGGACCGCGAGTGAACATTTGAAATGATCACTGCTACAGCTGAAAAGAGAACTAGTGGAGGGATGGTGAGACTTGCGGTCACGCGAGGACCTGACATGTGTGCTTCTCTCACGTTCAATTCACAACATTCTAACATAGATTCAATCATTTGTCTTGAGAAGCAACCGTTACTAACGGTAAGTAGGAAACTCAGATCATTGAGCTATCACATAATTAGCCTACACTGCAGTCTTCGTGGTGAGCCTGCAGTTGTTGTTTCTCTCATGTTTTCCTATTTGTTCTAATTGTAATACTCTGAACATATTTACACAATAATTACATACATTGATCAATTCATGGTACCTGAAATTTCCCTTATAAAGATGAACACAACCTTATAAAAAATGTCAAAGGAACCTTCTTGATTGCTATAAATATCAAATATATCAGTGTTTCACATGTTTGTATCAGTTTGGTTTATCTGTGTGACAAAAAAATCTAAATTATTAAACCGAAGTTATGGCCCTGCTGGTAAAGGTTACGTTTAGAGATAAAGTTTGGGTTTTTTAAGAAATGTTCCCGTAAGGATATCTACACAAACACGTGTGTGTGTGTGTGTGTGTGTGTGTGTGTGAGCGTGTGTGTGTGTGTGTGTGTGTGTGTGTGTGTGTGTGTGTGTGTGAGAGAGAGATGATGTAATTAGCTGTGACATGCAGCTGTCAGAGAAGATAGCGAGCCAGCTGAGAATCAGATCAGAAACAACTGAAACAACTGTTTTTATAGCTGTCTGTCTCACAGACACACACACACACACACACACACACACACACACACACACACACACACACACACACACACACACACACACACACACATATATACACGCCTCTATTCAAGATTTATGAAAACTGGTTTTGAAGCCCAGACATTGGAGCTCTGGTGGTCGTTATCTTGGCAGGGAATGACTCCCCCCAGTCACCCCATCAGTCATTCAAATGGGCTTATGGTCTGTAAGTATGATCTAGATGTCTTAGCTTATTCAGTTCAATTTTATTTATATACAACACTTATATACATCTATTACAACACAAGTTGTCTCCAGGATCAGAGACCCAGAACATGACCCCCAAGGAATTATTACATAAACAACGGCAGGTAAAAACTTCCCTTTAAGAGGGAAGAAACCTGGACCAGGACCTGGATCATAACTCATGTTAGCCTATGATGCTAACTAATGTCCTCATAGGGTAAGCTCTGCCTCCAAGAGCCAGTCATGGTGGTCTGCGACTTAACACCATAGCTTGAGTCATTAAAGAGATGACAGCTAATTGTTTGAAACTAGAGACTGTTGTCACTCAAAAAGCAACAACTCCAAATGTGCATAACTGTAAATATGTTTATTTCTGCTGGACATGGGACATTTTGAGTACCAATGGTCAGTAAAGACCCTGCAGGGTCAGTAAAGGAACTACAGGTATGGATCTAGACCCTAGTGGTCGGTAGAGGAACTGCAGGCCTGGATCCAAACCCTAGTGGTCAGTAGAGGACTGCAGGTCTGGATCCAGACCCTAGTGGTCAGTAAAGGAACTGCAGGTCTGGATGCAGAACCTGAGTAGAGGGGAATTTCTCATTCTGGCACTTCCTGGATTGTGTCAGTAGAGGAGGCAGGATGTGTCTTGGAAATGACATGGTCGATGAGTACACCAATGTCCTCATGAGGTATCAAATATGAACAAACATCCATTACCACAACACACTAACACTCCTCCAGGCAGAATTCTTTCTTTCTTTCTTTCTTTCTTTCTTTCTTTCTTTCTTTCTGATGAAGGGAACACACTTGCACACACCTGTGCGCATATAAAAAAACAAACAAAAAAAACCCTCTGTTGCAAGATAAAAAATTTTAATATATATATATATATATATATATATATATATATATATATATATATGGCTCTTGGGTTCTACCAAAGTTGGTATTAACCATTAATATATGTGCAAACAAAGGGAAAAAACAACAATAAAACAAACAAATATTGTTTGGTTGCTGAAACCAGAAACAAGCTGCATTTGGCTGACTCCGTTAACACAGGCGCTCAGACGCCTCCAGACAGACCCACAACCAGTCTGCTGGTAAAATTATCAACAAAACATTTGAAAAATGAATTTTATTTTGCTGGATATTTTACCTGATGGGACAGTAAAGTCATCACCTGGCAGTCGTGTATGTGACACGTTCTAAAGTCCCTTCAGTAGTTTTAGTGAGTTGAACTGATTTTAAATATTTTTGCAAAGCTGCTGGTTTTCACTTGAATTCTTGACAGAAATCTGAACAGGACAGAAAATCCCCCATCTGCGTCGGAGCAGACCACTTCTGGCTTTCTGCTCCGAGTCGAGATCTTCTGTTGTAGAGACGTGTCTTCATCTTTGCTAAACAGCTGTGGCATGGTCGAGAGTCAGTCCAGCTCCTCCACCACGGCAGCTCCTCCACCATGGCAGCTCCTCCACCGCGGCAGCTCCTCCACCACGGCAGCTCCTCCTCCACGGCAGCTCCTCCTCCACGGCAGCTCCTCCTCCACGGCAGCTCCACCACGGCAGCTCCTCCACCACGGCAGCTCCACCATGGCAGCTCCTCCTCCACGGCAGCTCCACCACGGCAGCTCCTCCTCCACGGCAGCTCCTCCTCCACGGTAGCTCCTCCTCCACGGCAGCTCCACCATGGCAGCTCCTCCTCCACGGCAGCTCCACCACGGCAGCTCCTCCTCCACGGCAGCTCCACCACGGCAGCTCCTCCTCCACGGCAGCTCCTCCTCCACGGCAGCTGTGCTATGCTGTTGGATGGACTCACTCTGCTTCCAAAATGTTGTTCTCTCTGGTTAAACTTGTACCGAGGAAATTACCGATGGTGATCATTTTACTGTTTACATCCTCTGGGTTGAAGCTTCTCCACCATCTTGTCTATGTGACAAACAACTATCGGCTGCTATCGTAAAAACAGGCTGATATTTGATCCTTTTAGCTGTAAACTGATGCCGAAGGACTTCCGGGGTTAAATTTAACTTTTAATGAACCACTTTGATGTTCTCTGAGAACCTAGCAGACGTTTCCGCCTCTGCATTATTCATGATTTGACAAGCTCCAAATTTACCTGCAGCCACATCGGTCCCGGAAAAAGTGTTTTTAAAAAGTGCCAATGCGTGTGTTACAAACCACGATGTAGCTGCGGCGGGCAAATCTTTACATGCAGGTGTGGAGTTCAGGTTCCCTTTCCTGCTCTTCAGGAATCACTTGTGTTTTAACGATTTGTTGTGGCTCTAATATCCTTCATTTTGAAAGTGGGCATGAAGGAAACAGGCTGGGATTCAAACCTGCGCCGCCTGCAGAAGGACAACAGCTTCTGTATGTGGTGCATCTGCTCAACCCACTGAGCTGTCCGGGTAAAAGGCACCACATTTTAAACTGACCAAAGAAGCCCCAGATTTATTATTATTAATATGATTCTTTTACTATTATTTTTATTTATTAATATATATCAGGAAATAGACCTGGACTATTTGTAGTGCTTGAGCCCCTGGAGTCACTACTGGGCTCCAAGCTGCAGGTTCGAGTCTAACCAGGATGTATTAAAAGCTGCAGCTCCTCTACTGACCACTAGGGTTGCAAAGGTGACGTCGCAGGGTTTGTACTTTGTCCATGATCTCCAGCAGTTTCTTGTCAAATCCTCCCCATAGCTGGAAGATCCTGATGGTCCCACTGTGCACCACTTTCGGTATTGTGATGGTTTTCGTAGATCTGCTGGAGAACTCAGAAGGTGTGTTTTCATTATTGGGGGTTCTGGGTAGTTTTTTGTGGCCCAGACTGTTGATGCGTGTGTCCATTACCAGGAACAGCCCTGCAAAAGTCACCTTCAGGAACGTTTGCAGGGCAGAAAAGGTTCTTGTAGTGTAGCTCATTACCGCCACCTCGAGGTTGGAGGTTATTTGTTTGGTCAGTTCTTGTGCGGCGTTACAGTGTCATGGAGTCTGCAGGGTCCGAGGAGATGGTCGGTCCAGTTAGGGGTTTCCCGCTAATGGAACCGCGCCTGGAGGGCACTCTGTCCCATATTTATAGGAACTTTGTGGAGTGTTGTATGTGCCTTCAAGATTCTTGACTGGAGGAACTCCAGAAGGAATGTTTTTTTTCTGTCTTTCTTGTTTGATAATTGACAAGTAATCTGATTACTCATTCACTCGTCGTAACAGCACAGTTACCTGAGTTAATGTGAAAATGGGTGGAAGAAAAGGGAGCAAACCAGATTTAAACATTTACCTTCCAACAGAGCAAATGAGCCTTCAGCTGTTAGAAAAGAAGAACAAGTCCTGAGCCCCGCTGGACGAACCCTCCCTGACCCCCCACCAGGGTTTCTGAAGAGTTTTCTTTCTTGTTTCTGACGCATGTCAAAGGTACTGCATAGCACCGTGTTGCAAACTTGTAAAAGTGCAGAGCAGGAAACGGGTGGGAACACGCCCTCCATGGATCCTCCATGGTTCCTGGTTCCTTCAGCCAATTTGTGCCAGAGGAGCTCCAGAGCTGCCAACAAATCACCAGGACCTCCTGTTTCAGATGTCGTTTCTGTGGTCACATCATAACTGCCCGCTATGTTACCCTGACACAGTTAGCGCAAGCTGCTTCTGGTTTTAACACAAGAGATGAATAAAGGAGGATTAAAGGAGGCGACACTAACATGTGCACATACATGTATGTTGTTTATTCAGAGCTTTGCTTCACTCAGCAGCTGTAATGCACGCCGCCGCCTGTGGGGGCGGTACTCAGACTCAGCCCTGAGTGAGCCTCCTGCTCATGCTGGTTGTTCCATCGTCACACACTCACAGCTCCGGGCTCATGCTGCTCTTCATGAAAATACATAAAAATGTGTGTGTGCTGCACATGTGTCACCGGACCCCTGCAGGGACGTCCTCTGCATCCAAACAGCCCCCACTTCACTTATCTGTCGGTGTGGGAAGGTTATTATATTTATCAAATGAGTCACGGCTGTTAACACTCGCGTAAGAAAAGGAAAGCAACAACAAAAACATGACAGGAGAGACGATGCTAGCTTCGGTTTCGAGACAGACGGACCGTCTGGCTGATTCCAACACACATCTCCACACACACACATACACACATACACACATTCTGGTGCAGCACCCATATGGAGACCTGAACTTTTAGGTACCTTCTTAGGACTCTGACCTGAACCCAAACAACAAGTCAAGCAGAACGGTGAAGGTCGTATCCATAAATGTCCTCCATCCTGACTCACACGTGTACACAGAGGATGATTTGGAGGATATAAAAGCTTCTATTTTTTTATGAAATGTTATCGCTTTTCCTGTGTTGTTTTTTATCTGTCTGACATTCTGATGAAATAAAACTCCACAGTGAGTGTAACAATGCATGTCACTAAAAAACAAAGTCTGAATTAGAAAAGTCCTCTATTAAAATGAGCACCTTTTTTCCTATAAAACTGTCTTCAGTTCAAGTGTTTTCTCACACGCAAGCCAATATTCAGAATAAAGAGCTTTCGACCTGTCAGATACTTCATTGAACACCTGAATGCATCGTTACTCAGACATCACTTAAATGCATCAATCATGAGAAGAAGAAGCCCAAACAGCAAACACAAACACACAGAAGTAGACAGAAATGTCGGACTCACCACTGCTCGTGTGGCATTGTTGCGTTGCCGTCGGATACAGAGCATCTCACTAAAATGCCCCCCCCCCCCCCCCCCCCCCCCCTTCTCCTACTCCTCTCCTTTCTCTCTCCGTAACATCAGAGACCATCAGGATTACGGCGCCTTAATCGTTCCGAGAGCGCGGCAGATGGAGGAATAACGGGAGACTGACAGGAAACGGCGGAGGACAGAGGAGAGGGAGGAGGATGTTGCAGTCTTGGTAGTTATGGTAGAGATATAAAACAGACCCAAATGTTCTGTTTTAAGGAGTCACAGGAGTGTGACAACAAAAAGACAGACATCTGTAACGACACATAATACTGATAATCGAGCCGTCGTCGACCTGCATGACAACTGTACAGAGGAATTTTTATGTACCTCATCAGGTCAAATCAAAGTCTTAAATGTCTGGATAATTAGGAGTGTGGAGGTATATATATATATATATATATATATATATATATGTTCTGTTAGGTCTCTTTTTACAGCTCAGTCATTAATACAGTAATAAAGTAGCTAAAGTGATAACAGCTAGCTATCACCTGACTGCCAATCAAAAGTCCAAACTCCTAATTATCCAGACATTTAAGACTTTGACCGTCTTTTGTCGGTAGAGGAACCACAGTTCTGGATCGGGACCCTAGTGGTTGGTAGAGGGACCACAGGTCTGGATCCAGAAACTGCAGGTTTGGATCCAGACACATGGGTCGGTAGAGGAGCCGCAGGTCTGGATCCAGACCCTAGTGGTCAGTGGAGGAACTACAGATCTGGATCCAGACCCTAGTGGTCAGTGGAGGACCTGCAGGTCCGGATCCAGACACAGTGGTCGTTAGAGGAACTGCCACTTTTCTCTTTTTCTGTGTTGGTTTCAATCTGGCTACAGTTCTTTTTTAGACAGAAGAGGTTTTAGTCCACTCCTGGGAAGATCAGCTATGGTCTTCATTGTTTCTCATTTGTCAATAATATTTCTCACTGTAGAACATAGACCTCCATATCATCTGGAGATGGTTTTATAATCAATTCTATATCGATGTACAACTACTTTTGCTTTCCTAAGACCACTGCTGATGTCCTTCCCTCTTAGAATTGTGTTACCAGACCAGAAACTCTGGAAACTTGATGAATAGCAGCATCCGACTGCAACTAACCCTCTTAAATCCCGTGGAGGCACTAAGGGTTTACACATGATGGCCCACATTACTTTTTTCCCCTCATTTCAGCCTAAGCAAGTAAGTTGGATGTTTTGAATGTAAAACAATTAATGCGATTGCCTGTCTGTTGTTGTTTTCTTGTTCCGTCTGCTGCCGGTCTGAGTGATTCGGTTCGGTGTTGCAGCTGTGTTTCTACTCACCGAGCTCTCAGAGCGCTGACCGTCGACTTATCAATCCTGCAGACAACAGAGAGAGGACATCCTGTTAACACATGCTGCGCTCCACGCTCTGATAACAGGAGGAACATTACAGCATCACCGAGGTGCACGAGGAGCTTCAGAAGCACATTCCCTATTAACCTCAGTAACCTGAATGTGTGATGGAGGCAGATGTGATCACACAGCTTCACAGCAATAAAACAGCATTTTATTAAACTCTGCAGCTCCTCTTTATCACACAAGTGCTTCTGGACTGAAGGACTCAGAGCTCCAAAAAAACAACACGACTGAAGAAAACCACACTGACAAACTGATTTCTTCAGAAAATCTTCTGAAGATTGTTTTTCTACTAAATGTTAGAAAATTGTGACATATCTATGTAAGCTCTCTAAGAAGGCTTCAGTTCAACATTTCAACAAACAAGGCATGATTAGATACAGTTTTTGAGAAGGTCCCCCATCTTAGAAAAGGGGACAACCGCTTCAGTCTGGCAGACCAAAGTAATTGCCTCCAGTGTCCACAGACTGCAGGAACTGCAGGTCTGGATCCAGACTCGAGTGGTTGGTAGAGAAAACACAGCTTTTCTGAATTCCTCATTCCTCACTGTTGGATTTGGACTGTTGGCACCATCCATCCATCCATCCATCCATCCATCCATCCATCCATCCATCCATCCATCCATCCATCCATCCATCCATCCATCCATCCATCCATCCATCCATCCATCCATCCATCCATCCATCCATCCATCCATCCATCCATCCATCCATCCATCCATCCATCCATCCATCTTCTATACCTGCTTTATCCAGTGCAGGGTCATGGGGGTCTGTTGGAGCCTGTCCCGACTCATTACAGGCGTGAGGCAGGGGTCCACCTGGACAGGTCTCCAGTCTATCACAGGGGTCCACCTGGACAGGTCTCCAGTCTATCACAGGGGTCCACCTGGACAGGTCTCCAGTCTATCACAGGGGTCCACCTGGACAGGTCTCCAGTCTATCACAGCTGTTGGCACCAGTCAAACTTATTCACAAATTGATTTTCATAAAAACGTGTTTGGTATTCTTCACATTTGCACTCATTCCACTGATACCAGACTAATCACGGCAGGATGGGGCGGGCTTTGTGTGATCACACATCCAGGGGCATCCAAGAACCACTATTCAAACCCACCAAGATGGCTGCAGAAGTGCTAACAAAACGTTTTTACCGTAAAACCATTGAAAACCAACATTCACCAGGGTTCCTACTCCCCCACAGATATTTACGATGTCTTTCATTGATACACGATTGGTTGTAGCTGTGTCCTACATGTGTTCTTTCTCTGACTGATCATACGTCTATCCAGCAGTGTCCTGCATCTGTTGGTACCACCTCCTGGAAATCAAGTCCAATTCAGGAGGACCAGACTGATTCTTTGTATCAAAGAGGAAAACGAACTGATCATGGATGAACTGTGACTGGCAACGAACTCCAACAAAAGAACGCCATCCAGGTTCAGATCAAAGAGACTGTTCTAATCACCCCCCCTCCAAAGAGTCCACAAAGGCTGGGTGGTCTGAACTGCCATTCAGCACAAAGACACAGACGACAAAGACAGTTCCTTGACCCAAGGGCATGGAGATATCCCAGATCCACCATCACAAAATCCTAACGTACATGCTCCAAGCTGGGAGTCGATAAGTAATCTCATTCCAGCCTAACGCCTCTCACCATGAGCAACTTCAGAGTGGTCCAGGTCCAGAATAGATGTAAGTTCAGGTCATTGACATGTTGAAAGGTAACATTTCATCTTCAGCTTCCTAACAAACATCTGAAGGTGGCTGGTACCAGGACCAGTTCATAATTCCCTTGACTAAAGCCCCAGTCCCAGCTGAAGAAAAGCAACCAACCAAAGCATGACACTGGCACCACCATGCTTCGCCATGGATATGGTGTTCTTTTGGTGATGCAAACTATAGATGGCTTGGATGCTTTTCCTTTGTCAAAAAGGGCTTCTGTCTTGCAAGCCTACCCAAGCACTCAGATGTATGGAGAACTCAGGAGATCTAGTCACATCTACTACACAACCAGGACTTGCAAGAACTTGCTGCAGCTCCTTCAGTGCTTTTTTTTCTTCATTTTTCTGTACTGTCCAGCTTGGGAGGACAAAGAATTTTTTTTCCAATTATCACTGTTATCCCATCCATCCATCCATCCATCCATCCATCCATCCATCCATCCATCCATCCATCCATCCATCCATCCATCCATCCATCCATCCATCCATCCATCCATCCATCCATCCATCCATCCATCCATCCATCCATCCATCCATCCATCAGTCCATTATCTATATCCGCTTAATCCGTCTCCAGGTCACGGGGGTCTGTCGGAGCCTATCCCAACGCATAGTAGGTGAAAGGCAGGGGTCCACCTGGACAGGTCGCCAGTCTATCACAGGGCCACATACAAGACAGACAAACATGCACGCTCGCATCCACACCTACGAGCACTTTTAGCATGCTCAATCAACCTACCCCGCATGTTTTTGGACAGTGGGAGGAAGCCGGAGTACCCGGAGGGAACCCACGCAAGCACGGGGAGAACATGCAAACTCCACACAGAAAGACCAACCGGGCCGGGAATCGAACCAGGAACCTTCTTGCTGTGAGGCAACAGTGCTGACCACATTTCTTTCTATAAATACTTTTTTGTATGTGTGTATCTAATCGGCATCTCTTGACCTCACAGACAAGTTTAGGTTCCTTCGCACCAAAAAGGTGACATTCAGTCACCCACCCAACCCACCTGACCTATAAGGGCCGTCCTGCAGGTGATGGGCCAACCGAAGGGATTCTTCTTCAGAGAAGAAACCAGAGTTGAAATGAATTTGATAGATCTCCTTTGTAATTCACCTGGAACCATAAACAAGTCAGCCGGATGTTGGAGGGCGGGGGAGGAACGATGTGGAAGTAGGAAGTGAGTAAGCATCAACGTCGAGGCTAAAAGCCTGTGTGTATGATGACTCGGTGAAAATTCTGCTCCCGTGGGTCATAAATAACTCAACCATGCTGCTAAATTTGCTCACAGTCAGATCACATGGACACAAAGACAAACGCCGTCTGGAAACTCACCACCTTGTTCCCAGGCTGATATAGAAAACACTATATTAAACAGTCAGTTGGTAGACTCGCCTCCCGGTCGCCTCCCGGTCCAGGTTCGAGTCCCAACCCGTGACTTTGTCGTCTCCCAGCTATTTTGCTTTTATCAGAGAAAGACAGCTGATCTTCTTAGAGAAAGGTAAAAGAGAAGATATGTAACTGCTGGAAGTTGTGGGTCTTCATAAAGGAAACTAAACGCCAGTAAGGTTGTGACTTGGCCAAACAGACTTTTACACTGTTCGAGAAGCTCAGTGAAAATATCGTTTTGAGCCAAAATATTCCTTGTTTTTTTCTTATAGCTCAGCTGATATCACTGGATTTGATGTACGTAGTTCCTCTGGAGCCTCCACGTGCAGCAGCAGATGGAGCACCGCTGAAATACTGGGACAAACATAGAAAACGTAGGTTTGTCTACGGGATTTTGTTTCTTTTTGATTATCAAAACCATTTAAAACCACCAACAACAGGAACAGACATTCAGATATTTATCACCCAGCCGGCGGCGGCGGCGACGGCGACGGCGGCGGCGGCGGCGGCGACGCTTGGTCTAAACTCTGGGAGGATGGAGGGACGACGGAGAAGCTGCAGACCCACCAGACCAGGACAGACCCACCAGACCCACACAGACCCACCAGACCCGCACAGACCCACCAGACCCACACAGACCCACCAGACCCACACAGACCCACCAGACCAGGACAGACCCACCAGACCAGGACAGACCCACACAGACCCACCAGACCCACACAGACCCAACAGACCCACACAGACCCACCAGACCCACACAGACCCACCAGACCCACACAGACCCACCAGACCAAGACAGACCCACCAGACCAGGACAGACCCACACAGACCCACCGGACCCACACAGACCCAACAGACCCACACAGACCCACCAGACCAACACAGACCCACCAGACCAAGACAGACCCACCAGACCAAGACAGACCCATCAGACCAGGACAGACCCACCAGACCCGCACAGACCCACCAGACCAGGACAGACCCACACAGACCCACCAGACCCACACAGACCCACCAGACCAAGACAGACCCACCAGACCAGCACAGACCCATCAGACCAAGACAGACCCACCAGACCAGCACAGACCCATCAGACCAGGACAGACCCACCAGACCAGCACAGACCCATCAGACCAGGACAGACCCACCAGACCAGCACAGACCCAGAAAAAGGAAGGCTGAGTGGAGGAAGAGAAACATCTGGAAAAGGTGCTCCACAACAGCTGAAGAAGAATAGAGGAAGTAAGGTCTACAGAAGGCACGAAGGATCAGAGACGAGGAGGTTAAACTGATCAAAAAGAGTGAATGATTGAAACGCAGGTTTGTGGAAGAGATCAGTTTTTCTGGCCACATAGTTCAGATTTACTGAAGCCTGAAGAACAGAGATGAAGAGGAGCAACTTTACATTCTTCCTCCTCGTCTGCAGTCATGTCTCACCCAGACATGTCAGTCTGATCTCAGACAGAAACCACTGAAGCTTCAAATGTCTCCACAACCATCTTCAGCTGTTTTACTGACGAGTGGAGAAAAGGAGGAGGAGAAAATACGACAACCAGATTGGTACAAAACTGAAAATGCAAATCAGGGTTCGGAGTGGATTAAAGTCATTGTTATTACTATAGATGATTAGTTTTTAAGATTGATAAAAAACGTTGCTGATGTCTTTCCCTCTTTGCGTTGTGTTAACACACACTTAAATGCTCATGACCAACAAAGATGATGATGCCTTTTTCTCACATTACAAATTTCTTTGAGTAAAACAATAACTGATTTTATTCTTTGATTACAACTCAATTTGTACGAGCCACAACTGGTTGTTCTCTCCAAAGCAAACCAGGAGGTGCAGTACCTCTACCGACCACTAGGGACTGGATCCAGACCTGCGGTTCCTCTACCGACCACTAGAGTCTGGATCCAGACCTGCGGTTCCTCTACCAACCACTAGAGTCTGGATTTAGACCTGCGGTTCCTCTACCGACCACTAGGGACTGGATCCAGACCTGCGGTTCCTCTACCGACCACTAGAGTCTGGATTTAGACCTGCGGTTCCTCTACCGACCACTAGAGTCTGGATTTAGACCTGCGGTTCCTCTACCGACCACTAGGGTCTGGATCCAGACCTTCGGTTCCTCTACCGACCACTAGAGTCCGGATTTAGACCTGCGGTTCCTCTACCGACCACTAGAGTCTGGATTTAGACCTGCGGTTCCTCTACCGACCATTAGAGTCTGGATTTAGACCTGCGGTTCCAGTACTGACCTCTAGGGTCTGGATCCAGACCTGCGGTTCCTGTACTGACCTCTAGGGTCTGGATCCAGACCTGCGGTTCCAGTAATGACCTCTAGGGTCTGGATCCAGACCTGCGGTTCCTCTACTGGAGCTTCTCTCAGCAGTTTTCTGATCAGAACAAAGATGGACCGACAGATTCCTTCAGAATTAAAGTTCGGTACGATTAAAAAGCGTGATAGATCATAATGAGCAACGCTTTGCTGACGTAGCTGACGGTGACTGAGGAGAGGTGGGCGTGTTCCAATTAGTGTCCATGTCCGTTTGTCCGGTTCTGGACCCCCCTACACTCATGGCCGGAGCCGGTTCCTGCCATGACGGTGACTGAGGAGAGGTGGGCGTGTTCCAATTAGTGTCCATGTCCGTTTGTCCGGTTCTGGACCCCCCTACACTCATGGCCGGAGCCGGTTCCTGCCATGACGGTGACTCCAGCACCTCGAGTCCCCTATTTCTTTAAGTATTCCTAAGTTTTATTTCTTGAAGTTTAAAGTTTTTTAAGTTGATGTAACGATTATTTTTCCCCTAGTAAACTACGACTTTTGCCTGGTAAAATTGACTTGTTTTCATGAATTTGATTATTTGTTTTTTTATGATTACATTTCTTTGATAAAAATCACTTAATCTCCCTTTGAAATAAGTTTTCTTGTTATACATGAAAATTACAATTTATGTAAACAAAAAAAGCTTGTAAAGTTTTTCTTTTTTGTCAAATCTTATAAAAGCCCCCCCCCCCCCCCGTAAATCTTTGTTAAATATAATATATAATATTAAAATAATATTAAATATATATTGCTGGGGTCTATCTGAGGTTGTATTTATCTAATACTTATCTAATACTGTATTCATCTAATACTACTATCTAAGACTCTGGCAAAAAGAAACGGATAAAAAGAGGAATACTGACTGAAAAAACTGTCTTGTTAATGTTAAAACATTAAAGGCAGTTACAAAAGTCTTCTTCTCTGGATCAGCAGGATCCTCAGAAACACCTGCAGACCAACAGTCCCTTTAAATTCCTGAGGAAACACCAAGTTGTTGATTAACTGCAGCTGAGAGGTTTTGTTCTCCGTCGGTTGAACGACCCGACAACGAGAAGGAAACCCATCTGGAGCTGTCGTCACAGCCAGAAGTCCACCCTCTCATCTTCACACAGATGAAGCTGGAGGATTCGTTTCATTTTGGGCAGAAGGACGCTGATGCTACTGTGATGTCACGATGATGTCACATGAGAGCAGCTCAGGCTGGAAACGAACTCAAACCCCCGAACAAGTGTGAAAAGGACCGGAGTCCTGAAAGGGCGGAACAAACACACTCACCACCCGAAGCCCCCGAAGGAGACGCTCCTCTTCCTCCTCAGCATGGTCCTGCTCAGCCTGTCCTCCTCTTTGTCTCCTTCTTGTGTCGGGATCCTCCTCCCTCCGTCTCTGCACCTCAGCCTCCCTTCCGCACCGTCGTCCTGCCTCCTCATAAATACTCTCATCTAAGCTCCCGCACCTCCTCCCTCCGTCCTCATCCTCCCTCCTCGTCTCCTCCTGATGTTAATGTTTCTCCCTCGTCTTCCTCTCGATCTCACACTTCAGCTCACAGAGAAGGAGAGAGGGAGGGCGAGAGACATAGAGAGACAGTAGGGGTGGAGGTGTGCATATCTGCCGCGCCGATGAAGAAGAGAAGCAGTGAGAACTTACACATAATGGATGGACACGAATGGAATGAAACTCATGTCACTTTACATCATTTCATGTCATGTAATTAGTTAGTTAGTCGTCTACTGATTTATATGGTCATACACAAAAGTTAGTACCTGAACATGATACAAGTCTTACCTTAGGAGTTAGGCGCTGAGCATCAGCTTTGATGAGCTGATCATCAGATGCTGTTCAGACCTCCATAAAAGCAGATGTTTTTGATCAATTTCCTGGTCTGGAGCATTCAGCTGTGTTAACCTAATGTCAAGAAAGAAAGACATCAGCCATTATTTTAGAGGAGCAGTTGTTACTGCGCATCAATCTGGGCCAAATCAGCACATACAAGAACCGCGTAGCACAAGTTAATAAACAGCGTTTCTAGATTTGCTCCTCAGTTCTGCTAAAATGTTAACTGGCCCTGAATTCAACTGAAAGTGGAGTATCTAATGAGGGTTAATGTGTCACTGAGTTGACCGGAGATGGAACATTTCTGAGGGCCTGAGATGCTCGCTGAAGCAACAAAAGATCGGTTACACTGGGGGATGTGGGACTGAAGACAGCCAATGGCGTAGTGACTGTAGAAAACACAAAGCAGCGATCCGCTGATATACAGTTTCGGCTTTAAGTCGGTGTGAAAATCCCCCAACAGCTCAGCAGATGAACACATGTACATGAACGTACCACCGATATGAAAAACAGGACACAATGAGGTCTTTTTCTTGCTGTTACGGTGTCGGTTAGATGACAGCAGCTCCCCCCGCTGGCTGCAGACCTCCTTGCAGTCTCAATATGAAACATCGGACCTCCAGGTGTCATGGATATGAAAATCTATCTGTGGAGACCAACATTTGTTTATTTCTGGTGTAAAGTTGGACATTTTAACATGGAGGTTAATGGAGATGGACTCTGTTGAAGTCAGCCTCTCGTCTTCAGAAGAACAACTACTGTTTTCACACTGCTGGATGGATTCAGACTGGAAGTTTGGGTTTGTGGGCGGCTTGACTTTTGACAAAAGTCTTAATTCATTTTCATTCGTTAAAATGACAATGATCCGTTCGGAAAAATTCAACTTACGCTGCGAGCAGGGTTCGAACCTGCGCGGGGAGACCCCATTGGATTTCAAGTCCAACGCCTTAACCACTCGGCCATCGCAGCGAGCGTGTCTGCTCCCGGCGTCCTCCGACAATAATTGGTTAAATGAACGATAAACGTGATGCAGGCAGGTGGTAGATTTATGGTAAGAAAAGGTAACACTATGAAGACAGTGCAAGATATTTCACTTGATTGCACTCGATTCTGCTGTCACATCACGGTATACCACGCGCTCTCGTTGCAAAATGGACGTGTCTTCTCCCAAATCATGACTGGAAACGCATTTTCCTTCACAAACAAAAATAAAATATACTAAAATAAACAGCACGGAAAAAAGCCCCAAACAAGCGACCCAGGTCCGCAAGACAAATGTTGATGTTGTCACCATCCTCACCGGCCTCATCTCTAATTTAAGTCGGGGTTGTCCGTCACCACGATAATCGCGCGCTTTAAACCACAGTAGCGCAAAGTGTGACGTCTGGGGATGTAGCTCAGTGGTAGAGCGCATGCTTCGCATGTATGAGGCCCCGGGTTCAATCCCCGGCATCTCCAATAACCATTTAAGGTCTAATTGAGTGGTACGTGAAGTTTTGGAGTTGTACAACTTGTTTTAAGGTGAAACAAAAGCGAAGTTTTAACAACTTTTGCAATGTTCCTTCTATTAACCCATAGACGGTTGAAAGAAAAGGACGACGTGGTTCCACTGGGGCTCGAACCCAGGACCTTCTGCGTGTAAAGCAGACGTGATAACCGCTACACTATGGAACCCCAGTGAGCAGCGGAGCTGCGCTTCGGCTCTTTGATTGGCAGAAATGTACACAGGTTGATGACGTCACAACCACCCTCATATATGAGCTGCACTTCCTCCCGCCTCATCTGCGGCTCAGACTGGAGAGGAGGTGTCGCTCTGCAGGTAAACTCACCTGTCTGTGGAAACAATTTCATGATGAGGTTACGTAGAGTAGGTCTGTGGTTGTGTTATCTATTAACATATTTTCAAATCATACACGCTTATATGTGAGATAATTTGGAGTTAGAACATTTTAATATAATAGGAAACTGTCACTTTCATCATACAAACTTCTAAAATTGTGTCATATGCTTGAATGTAGTCATTTCAGTGGTAAAAATTATCAGAAAAGGAATTAATTCATTATCTTAAACAACCTTTCATTCAGTCAACATTGTTTATTTAGTTTTGTTTTTCCCAGGAAGCCTACCTAGAAGGAGGTCATTTGACTTGGTGGACAATAATCACAGAGACGGAAGTGACCTTTAACATGAATGAGTCCAGTGTTTTTGCAATGTTTTTTCTGTAAATGTGCCCACCGAACACTGAAACTAACTGTAGCTAATTTCCTAGTCAAATATGGGAAAAACAAATTAGAGCCGATCACTGTGGTGCAGCGGAAACAGAACGTCTTGTATGACTATACACAGCTCACAACGTTCACCCAAACTTTCATTTGGTATAGTCAAACGTTTATGGTCCACCAAAGTGCTTGAGGTGTTTTTGCTGAAATGCTGCATTGGATTCTCTCCAAACATGCTTCTTTTGATTTTCCCTGCGGTGGATGTTGTCGTCTGTAACCATCTTGGGTTTTCACACAATTCGTAATTGTAAAACCGTAAAAAATGCTGAAAGAGTGTCCGAGTGAACGAAGGTAACCACAGGGGCAGGACTTACTTACTTAGGTCAATTATTTCACAATTATTGTCCATATGTTTGTTTTTTTTCCTTGTAGCCTTTATATTATGCATGAAAAAGTTTCAGCTGAAAATCTCAATTTTTATTAATGAAATCTTCAAATCAAAGAATTCAAGGTTCAGAAAGGACAGAGGAGCTTAAACTGAGATTTTTATGTTTCATGTTTCTTTCTATAATCTTCTTGTCATTTCAACTAACAAAAACATTTAAATTAATTCAACAATTGTAAAGAGTGTATCTAGGTGTTATTTTTTGGCACATCCTTGAAGAGCACTGATTCCAGGTTAAGGAGTTGTGTATATAAATGGGAGTGTGAGCTGCTGGCAGTCATCCTGATCCTTCTCCGTGCCCTCAGCTCTCGCAGCATCATCATGTCTGATTCAACCGCTGCTTGTCAAATATTTAAAGTGACCATTCACACCTCACCTGGCCCCACCTGTGGAACCTTCAGCCGCCTGTGGCTCAGCCTCATTGGTTCAGAGGGTGAGACCACACCCATCAGAGTAAACGAGCAGCAGCATCTCCTACCTGGATCGGTGAGTAGGCTTCCTGAGCCAAAATGGAAGGTTGTGACTCTGAGATTATGATGCCAGATAAGAATTATTGGAAAATGAAAAAAAGAGGATGTTTTTGTTTGATCTCACTACACTTAAGTAGAAGTTTAAATGAGCTTTGCCAAAGACACTGTTACAACCCTCCACATGGCCTGACATCCGGCAGCCTGGAAGCAGTTTTTTTTCTCAATTTTCAATTCAATTCAGTTTTGCAACACAAGTTGTCTCTAGGCACTTTGCAGAGACCCAGAACAGACCCTTAAGCAATAGTTACATAAACAACGGCAGGTAAAAACTCCCCTTTTAGAGGGAAGAAACCTGGACCAGGACCTGGATCATAAGGGGGACTCTAGGGGGCTCCCAAGCTACAAATAAAAATATAGTACTGGGGACTCCCTTGTTCGGCTGGGGGTCTTTAATGCTCACATGGGCAATGACAGTGAGACCTTGAAAGGGTGTAATTGGAAGAACAGTCCGCTGCTCTGAACCCAAATCGGGTCTTGAATTGGACCCTATGCTTGAACACCCTGTTCAAGCATAGGGTCCATATGTGCACTTGACACCAGGACACGGTTGCAGATTGATGATCAACTTTGTTGTTGTGTCATTGGGCTTGCAGCCAGGTATTTTGGCGATTTGGATAAAGAGAGGAGTGGCGCTGTCAGATGATCACCACCTGATGGTGAGTCGGTTCTGATGGTGTGGGAGGATTCTGGTCAGACCTGGTAGGTCCAAAAGTAGTATGAGGGTTTGCTGGGAATATCTGGTAGCGTCAACTGAAATAAAGAGCTTGAACTCCCATCAGTGGCGGAGTTTAAGGCACATCCCGAGGAAGACAGGAGACACTGAGTCTGAGTGGACCATATTCCGTACGTCTACTGTGGAGACAGCTGACCGGTGGTGTGGTTGTAAGGTGGTTAGTGCCTGTTGGGGTGATGATATCTGAAAATATTGGTGGTGGACACCAGCATTGAGGGATGCTATCAACCTGAAGGACTCCAGAGGCAGCTGACAGGTAGTGGGAGGCCGAGCAAAACACAGCTTGACAGTCGCTGAGGCAAAAACTCAGATGTGGGAGGAGTTTGGAGAGGCCATGGAGAATGACGTCCGGGTGGCTTTGTGGAGAAACTGATTCACCATCTGGAGTCTCAAGAAGGGGAGGTGGTACACCACCAGCACAGTGTATGGTGGGGCTGCTGCTGAACTCGGCTTTGGGACGTTGTGGGTCGGCTAAAGGAATACTTTGAAGAACTCCTCAATCCCACCAAGACAACTTCCTACGAGGAAGCAGAACCTGGGGACGCAGGAGTTGACTGTTCTCCTTCTGTACATTGAAAAGTCTTTGGTTCACAGTCATTTCTTGCACATTTTTTAATTTAAAAGTAATAATTTCTGTCTTTTTGCTTCTAAATCTGTGAGTTTTGAAGGTCAGAGTTGGAAGTTCAGAGTTTTCTTTTTCTTGCAAATTTCAGAATTTATAAATTTGTGATTTAAAAAAGAAATTTCTCTCATTAATTCACTTTTTTTCCATTTCAGTTCTCATCTTTGTGGATGAATGAATCTGTAGACGCGTGACTGAGTTGAAAAGGTATCTTCTGTTTTCTTTACGACGGTCTTGTCCTGCTGCCCCTACAGACCTTTCTTATCCAGGTCCAGGCTGATCGTCCACTTGGACCTCTGGTTCTGGTTCAGCTCCGTTTGGAGAATCGGCCCGGATTCCCAGATGTGGGCTGGCACTGCAGCAGGGTCGGGGTCTGCAGGTGGTCCGAAGGTCAGGGTCCGCATCCAGAGGACCCGGAATCGCAGGTGTTCCTGTGTGACAGGTGGCTGCGACCAGCAGATGGTGTCGTGGAGCTGCGGAGCGGAAAATGTGAGAAAATTAAACTTTTTCTTTCCTTTTGTACATGAAAACGAACGAATGAGTGAAAATGAATGCAATGAAATCAATGGGATGAAATGAGCAACAAAACAATCATGCATGTAAGCACTGAGTGATTCATTAAATTTAACCGATTCATTTAAAACATTTCTCCATTTACTTCTCTAGCCTGATTTGCTATGGTTTTGATCTTAGATTGTATAATTGATTTAGCTTCTTTGTAGTCCTCCATGATCCGTATTCACGGCAGTACAGTGCAGGTAAACAGGTCCTTATAGTTTTATTTTGTGTAAAAGCTGAGTGAAATCATGCATAAACTTGTCTTTTTGAGATTGGTGAAGACCATCGTCCTGCCCATCCTGCTCAACACTGATGATGTGACTTTGCTTTAGCCTCAGCGTCACATTGCCTTTGGCTACAAGGTGAACTGATAAAACCACACCTTGTACTTTCCAGGTAACTGGTTTGAGTCAATCTTGAGGCCTTTTGAAAGCAGGAAAGGAAAGCAGAAACACAAAACATGCCCACATGGACCAGTCCATCCAGACTCTGGGGAGGCACATGCATCCAGCCTCTCTTTCAGCAGCTCTTAGCAGACCTGGCCAAGATTGACTCAGCCCAGATACATGAAAGTTCAAGGGGTGAAAGTATAACTTATAGCCGTAGAATAAAAAAAAAAAAAAACCTCTGTGAATGGGTGTGACTTATGTTAAATTTACTTCATTTCTCTATCTGTCTTAAAATCCTCTGAAACACGAGAGTAAGAAAGAACAGAAAAGCTGCTGGTTCAAACTACTTTACCCCACCCCCACCCACCCCAAACAACGATGGGAGGGGATTGTATTTCTCTGATCGCTGTTATTGTTTTTGCAGTGTGTTTGCTGATGGACGAGACGGAAGAGAAGCTGAAACAGCATCGTCTAAGACAGCTGAAACATTATCAGGAACTCATCAGGTGAAACTACAGACATCTGCTTCTGTTTGTTCTGGGAGGAGGGTTAGTATCACCTGTGTGTTTTCAGGTTTTGTTTTTTTTTTAAACAAATGCTGTTGCTGCACATCAATCTGGAAAGGATGTAAAACTATTCCCAAACTAGTTAGAACTGAAGTTCTACAGTGAGACAGATTAATCCCAAGTGGAAAACATTCAAGGCAGTTGTGAAGCTTCCCAGGAGTGGACGGCTCAGCAGATTTACCCAAGGATAGGTTGGTCATACAAATGCAGAATAACCCAAGAGCTCAATCTCAAAGCCTACAAGCCTCACTGAGCTTGTAGACGGTCATGAGAGTACAACTGGAAGAAGACTGAACTAGGATGGTTTGTTTGGAAGGGTTTCCAGGAGAAAACAAACCGGCAGACTTCTGGAACAATGTCCTCTGGACAGATGAGACCAAAGTGGAGATGTTTGATCTTCAACAACTGAGACAAAATGTATTTGTAATAGATATCTATCACAGGATGTGTATCTAAAGTTGTGTGCTGCCTCTTGCTGGTGTAACAGGGGACATCTACCCAAATCCTACTCCTGCACAGCTTTATTATCTTGTTGATAGAGCTGCTTCGACGCGTATAAGGCTGGACAGTGTTGCACCGTGAGGTGGCACCGTAGTTTAGGAACAACCCCAGGTTTCTGTTCAGCACTGTAGCCACTGTTCGTTTTACTCCCAGCAATGATAACTTCATGAACTTCTTCATCAATAAAAATTTGTGAAATTGCTTTAGCTATCAATGCTAAGCATTCACGTCAAGCCGATGAATTTTCATTTCTGCTATTTCTGGAGAAGTTTGTCACTCATCTGGGAGGCGTCTTCCACCAATTAGCTTGTGTTCCCACAAACAAATGCAGCTGCTACCAAAGTCGTCCGGTCCTCCTCCCAGAAGTCATTAAAGAGAAATAAAAACACTGCTGAAAATCCTTGTCACTGATTTAAAGTTTAGTAAAGATTTAAACTTTTCAGTAGACTTTGGCTGAGAGGTAAGAATGCATGAGTAAAAGAATACAAGAAAGGAGAGAGCAAGCAGATGAAGGGTCCACACAGTAAGAAAGCAGGAGTCAAGCCTCCACCTTAAGCTGCTACCCAAAAGCACCTGATCCACATGGTCCCTTGTGCAGGTGGTGAGACCACATGAGAGATTATATCGCTCAGTTTGCCCCAGTGTCCTCTCAGAGGAGCTGGATGGGGCTGGCTGGATGGAAGGAGTCTGAAGTTGGACTGAATTCTGTTAAATGTCCATCCTCTGGACACAAGCTGACTCTTTCTGCTCTCTCTTCTTCGTTGGTTGGCGTTGTCATTTCAGGTGGCGTCCGTTTGTCGATGGCGCTCCACAGTGTGTTGATCTGAAAAGTGCAGCTGAACTCGGTCCAAACCTCAGCCACACCCACAACAGGTAAGACCCCACTCTTCGTGCATGTTTGTGACCTCTTCACACATGTTAACAAGGATATGTGTGTTATGTGTTTGTCTATGTGCGTGCATGTGTACAGGTATGTATATATAGACAGGTGTGTGCACGTTGGGTATAGATTTATTTGATAGATTTCTTTATTTTGTGTACATACATTTATAACAGATTCATTTATTTATATACATTTATTTTCAAGGGGTTCTGTATGTTCAAATGTGTGTGCACGTGTGTATATGTTTATTTATTTATAGATGAATACTAGTGTCAACGTTGTTATGCTTTAAACATGGTTTTGACATGTCTGGAATGAATCAATAAACTAAACTAAACTAAAGTGCAGCATGGTCTCTGCATGACAGATTCATGACAGTTGTGTTTGGTTGTTGGTTTCTGTTTAGTCCCCCCCTCAACATGCATTACCTGAAAGGCTTTGCAGGCCGACTGGAGGCCTGGACCAGTTTCTCAGAGCTGGAGACACTTTTCGCACACAGCGGACACAGGAACAACATCGCCAGTAAGACAAAAGCAACACACAGACATCATGGGTCCTCACAGATGAAGTGGGTAGAAAATCTGAGGCAGATTAGAAAAGCAGTAAGTATAGAAACAAAACCTGCACGAACCACGAGCCTTTCAAAAAAGAACATTTAAGCAACATCCTAAAGGTAGAGAGGGTGTCCTGAACACTATCTGGGAGTGGATTTCACCAGAACCAGAGCCTAAAGCCTGGCTCCGCCTCCATTTCTACTTTTGTAAACCTACAGGTTAACAGACAAGAGCTCTGTTGGGATGATTTCATTCGCTCGTACGAGTGATTTAAAGAACAAACTGGTCATGATGCCTCATAGTTGTACAAAATGTTGCCATAATACCAGCCAGAGAAGGTAAATGACTAGACGGTCAGTTTCTGAAGAACTTGGGTACAAAGACAACAACCTCAGTCTGATTTTAGTTTCATAGCAGAATATTTAAAGTTTTCCAAATCTATTAAATGTGTTTATAGTCCAGCTATTTTATTGGTTTCATACAGCCTCATGGGGTGGTGTAGCTGAGTGTCACTATGGGACCATGGTGCCTGTGTATACAGTTAGAACAAATGGCTCGAGTACAGAACCCTGTGGTACACCATGGCCAACTCTGGGGTACACATTGTGCTTCTTTTTAGTCAGACTCTGTCTTTTTTGTTGCTTTGTACCTGCTTCAACTTTCTTTACAGCTGATTTGAACCTTTTTGTAGTTACATTTTCATTGCAGTTGTTTTTCGTGTATTTATATAGTTTTGTGGTTAAAGCTCAGGGGCCCTCTGAATCTTCGGCCCCCCGGTTCTGTGCATGGGCGGGCCATTAGGGTGTTTGTGACACCTGCAGAACAATGAGAACTGTGTCTCTTAGGGTTTGTTAAAGCTCACTGGAAGGAGGACTGGTTTTTTGGCTATCAGTGTCTGAACGGCTGCAATCCTCTGCTGCTGCGCCAGACCCGCCTTCTCCCTCCAAACCTGGCTGTCACCTCTGACATGCTCCGCCCCTTCCTTCCCAGGAATTCCTCCCTTGAGCTTGAGCTACGGGTGAGTGTGTTGTTTGGTTTAAAGCTCTTGTGTGTCTGGAGATGTGCACTTTATGTCAGTTTCTTCCTGATGGGATAGAAAGGAAGCCTGTTTCTGCTGGACTACGAGGTTATGGATGGCGTACCGGCCAACATGGTCAATGGAAAGCAGACGTATCTGACTGCACCGCTGTGCCTCCTTCACCTGAACCAGGAGGGACAGCTGGTCCCCATTGCCATCCAGGTGAGATTCTGTAATAGGTGGAAAAGTGGTTCTCTGGCATTGCCACTTCACTTCTAAATGACTTTTTAAAACGTTCAGTTTTCGGGATCAACAAAGTGTTTTTGAGTTGAACCATTTCCTGGTACATAGAGACCGTACAGATGTGTGGGGCCCCTGTAGCGCCCCCTGCATGTGAAGAATGAAATTACAACTCAGATACATTTAATCTGTCGTGATTTGAATCTTTTGTTTTCACCAAATCTGCAAGTTCAAAAAGTTGCAATAAGACTTTTTTCTTGCAAATTTGCAAGATCAGAAAACAATTTTCTCAAGAATTTACAAACTTGATAAAGTTTAATAAAAGTTTATTAATGCTTTTCTTGAATAGGTAGAATTTTCTTCATAAAATCACAAATTCTGTTGTTCCATAGATTTGCAGATTTATAAATACAAATTAATTTTCTCAAACAATTCTGATGTTTACAAACTCACAATGACAATTTTATCAGAAATATTCATTTTCTTTAGTTAAAATTTAAAATTCTTTCAAAAGTTTGTGTTTATAAAATTATAATTTGAGTTTTCTCAAAAACCCTCAGGCTTGAATTTGGGCTTCAGAATTACACATCTAGTCTGGTTTCTTTCTAAAGTCCAACAGATTATTGCATCAGAACAGATCACCGTAACGGGTTCAACCCTCCTGTCACCGTCCGGTGGTACTAACTAGGCGTCCCCACACAGCTCCTCAAATCCAAAAGCAGTCCGTCGTCAGTCACCGCGGTTTCCTTCTTCAGCTACACCAGATGCCGGGCTCTCAAAACCCAGTCTTCCTGCCGTCTGACTCCAGCTGTGATTGGCTGCTGGCTAAGACCTGGGTCCGCGGCGCCGACGTCCATTGTCACCTGCTGATCTCCCATTACCTGCGGACCCACATGGTAGGCGAGCTTTGCTGCGTTGCCACGCTGCGACAGCTGCCGGAGCTGCACCCGCTGCATCAGGTATTCAAGTGCACCATCAGGACGCCTGGTTCACCCGTTTTGACCTTTTCCTCTGGGTCTGGGAATCCTCGTAGTGCAGTGTGTTGAAGCTGACAACACACAAACTATTGCAACGCGTCCATTACTTTTCAGATTACTGGAAAAACAACGTTTTCATTTTCTCCTTTCTTACTGGCTGTTCTTGTGAGCAGTTGCTGATGCCGCATGTCAGGACGTCACTGCAGATAAACCTCCAGGCCAGAGCATCGCTGCTGGCTGTGGGCGGGGTCTTTGATCAGGTAAAACTGTAACAGTAAATGAAGATGGAAATACTTCCAGCCAGCAGCTTCTCATAAGTGAAAATCCTAAAGGATTTACATGAGGAGGTGTTCTGGTCCATGCAGGCGGTGGGCTCTGGTATGAAGGGCATGTCGGCTATCCTCTGCCGGGCCTCAGCCAGGGTTCAGTACCGGTCTCTGTGTGTTCCTGACGACCTGTCGGACCGCGGCGTGGACAAACTGCCGCACTGCTTCTATGCTCAGGATGCGCTGAGAATCTGGGACGCCCTGCACAGGTAAGCAAACACACCTGAATCTTTGTCACACAGAAGAGCATGAAAATGTCCCAAAGCGACAAACGCAAGTCCTCTTCACCTTCGAACACAGTAGTCGAGTGTGTTTTTGCGGCAGGTTTGTCGTCGGCTGGGTGGATCTGTATTACTGTGAAGATGACCATGTCCAGAATGACTCCGAGCTTCAACACTGGATCACAGAACTCAACACACACGGCTTCACACACTCCTCAGGTGTGTGTTTGCTCGTTTCACAGACAAATGATCTACAAACACAAATCAGAAAATCTTGGAATGATGTGACGATGTTTTAAACATTCGGTACCAGGGGCGGGTGAGGACTGCAGGCGGGTTCAGTCCAGTAGCGACACCCTCCTCTTCCTCAGACCATCTAGCTGGACGCCGCTAACCTCAGCTGCCCGCACCAGTGGAGCTCGGCTGGAGCTCCAACACGCCTGGTTTTAAATCAACAAAAGAAAATTGCCTTAAATAAGGATGGAAAGATGGAGTCTGCGTTGACTAATATTGGTGAATGTTAGGTGACACTAGTTAAACGTAGCGTCAGACCAGAAACACCTCGGGACCTCGGTATTACCATGAGCAGGTCCACCTGAAGCTCACCTGTCAGTCACAACACAAGACTGAAGATGTGGCAAAATAACTGTTGTTTTTAATTGCATTAGTTTTGTTGTAATTGTTGTGAACCACAATTAAAATCACGATTTTAGTACTGAAATCAAAATCCTCATCAATGATCTAAGATTGTTCATGTGGTTATTAGTTGTATTGCCTTACTCTGGAGGTAATCACTAATCACTAATCACTATCCTCCATTGTTATTTACCTAAAACAATTATTTATGTTTTGTCTTTGTTTAACTGAAGCAAGTTTTGTTGAATCCACTTACTTACCTCATCGAAGCGCAGGCGTAAGCTGACAGGTTCTAGAAAGATCAGGGTATCATCTGCATAAGCTGTGAGAAGAAGCTCGATAGCGCCGGAGAATATGGAAGAAGAGTACAGGTCAAAGGGGAAAGGTTCAAGACTTGAGCCTTGTGGTATCGGTACGTTATGGTCCGGGTGCTTTCATAGTGGGAATAAGCTTTAGGACACTGATACAACCCCATAAAAATACAGATCCTGGCTTTTGGAGAGTACGTGGCGCCCATTTGTCACCTAGAAAATGTGGAGTACTCACTCATCAAACCATCACAGGTTTCCACGGCATGATGGTCCAACCTGGATGACTCTGAGCTCAGAGATGTTGATGATGCCACTGGACAAGCTGATGAGAAGCTAAATTAAATATACTGTCTTTTGTTTTTACCATTTGGTATTGTCATCATTGTTCCAACTTTTTCTGATTTGAGGTTGCACAGGTCCTCCCCTCAGTTTCCATCCTGGTGCACACAAACAGACTGATCGAGGAGCACCACATTTACTATTCATTTTATTGAACTATTACAGGTTTTCCCCAGCGTTTTCACACCAAAGCAGAAATGTCCAAGTTTGTCACAATGATCATCTACTCGTGTTCTGCTCTGCACGCTGCCGTCAACTTCTCCCAGGTGAGTCTGACCACAGACGAGCTGTGAGCAGCAACGACCTGACGAGCACCTCTCGTTACATGTAACCGCGTCTCACGTCCGCTAAAACTCCCACAAATGTGATTTGTCGGCTTGGTTGCAATTGTGTTCTTCTCAATATGCTGGTCTGGTGCATTCAGGTTACTGCAAACACAGTGCCAAAAAGGAAAGATAACAGCAGTGGTCTTAGAGAAGAAATTGTTGTAAACATCAATCTAGAAATGGATGTCAAACAATTTCTAAACTGCTGGAAGTTCAGCATTTTACAGCTAGAAGGATTATTTACAAGTAGAAAACAAGAAGGTTGTCGTGTTCCTAGGAGTGGACGTCCCAGCAAAGTTTCACCACAGAGTCAGACTGTAATACTCAGACGAATACACAAAAATACAAGAGCTCAATCTCAGCTCCTCCAGCTCAGATATTCATGACAGCACAAGAAGGTCCTGAGACTGAGCCAGTTCAGTTGGTTTGGAAGAGTTTCCAGGAGAAAACCTCTTCTGTCTGAAAGAACATGGAAACACAACTGAGGCTCACAAACCTGCATCTGAACAAACCGGCAGATTCTGGACAGATGAGACCAAAGTGGAGATGTTTGGTCCTCGTGTCCAGAACCATGGTTGGAGGAAACCAGCAGAAACAACTCAGACCCACTGTCAAGTACGGAGGTGGAGGGATGATGGTCTGGACCTGGACACCTGTCAGTCACTGAGTGGACCATGAAGTCCTCTGTAGACCAGTCTTCTGGAGACACACACGAGAACATTCTTCTGACAGTTAAAGACTGGCTGAAACTGGGTCATGTGATTTGCTTTCTAAACTGGTGAAAGTTCTGGAGAGTTTCAATGTAGGCTTAAGTCATAAAAAAATATCAAAACCCCCCCCTGGTGGAACATATAAGATGAAGGAAAGACCCTGTCACTCGTCCTGAAGAACGTTGTTCCTACCGTGCCGCACGGCGCTGGCGGCATCATTCTGGCTTTCATGGGTTCAAGAGCGCTCAGCCTGGAATGGAGGTTCTGATTTATTGACTTTGTTCTGCTTGTTTTAGTGTTAAGAATGTTTTGCACATTGGAAGTGACGCTCATACTGGCTATTGTAGAGTTATTAAAGACGTTTTCTCGCCAGCTCCATCCTCTCGTTTGTCACTCTGCCTCCTGCAGCTGGACTTCGCTCTCTGGATGCCGAACTATCCGCCCTCCATGATGCGTCCTCCCCCGCAGGTCAAAGGTGCCGTGACGGAGGACGACATTGTGTCCTTCCTCCCCGACGTCAACTGCACCTGTCGCTTCCTGATGTCACTAACCATGCTATCGCAACCTGCTGTCAACTTTGTGAGGCTCCACCCACACGTTCATTCACGATTGTCTTATTTGTGAATTCATTCTCAGGTATTAAAAATTAATTGCTGAGTTACAAATAGCCAAAGTAAAATTTTCAATTTAGTACATTTTTAAATAGATTTTGTGGTTTTTGTAGAATTCATTTAAAGTAGCGTAGCAGATTTTTTTATAGGACAGACAGACAGAGGGTGAGGACATGCAGGAAGGAGTCACAGAGCCGGTGCAGGCCGGGTGGGTCAGGGGCACAGAGCTGAACCAGGCCGGGTGGGTCAGGGGGAACAGAGCTGAACCAGGCCGGGTGGGTCCGGGGGACAGAGCTGAACCAGGCCGGGTGGGTCCGGGACACAGAGCTGAACCAGGCCGGGTGGGTCCGGGACACAGAGCCGGTCCAAGCCGGATGGGTCCGGGACACAGAGCTGAACCAGGCCGGGTGGGTCCGGGGGACAGAGCTGAACCAGGCCGGGTGGGTCAGGGGGACAGAGCTGAACCAGGCCGGGTGGGTCCGGGACACAGAGCTGAACCAGGCCGGGTGGGTCAGGGGGACAGAGCTGAACCAGGCCGGGTGGGTCAGGGGGAACAGAGCTGAACCAGGCCGGGTGGGTCCGGGGGACAGAGCTGAACCAGGCCGGGTGGGTCAGGGGCACAGAGCTGAACCAGGCCGGGTGGGTCAGGGACACAGAGCTGAACCAGGCTGGGTGGGTCAGGGGCACAGAGCCGGTGCAGGCCGGGTGGGTCCGGGACACAGAGCTGAACCAGGCCGGGTGGGTCCGGGGCACAGAGCTGAACCAGGCTGGGTGGGTCAGGGGCACAGAGCTGAACCAGGCTGGGTGGGTCCGGGACACAGAGCTGAACCAGGCCGGGTGGGTCCGGGACACAGAGCCGGTCCAAGCCGGATGGGTCCGGGACACAGAGCTGAACCAGGCCGGGTGGGTCAGGGGAAACAGAGCTGAACCAGGCCGGGTGGCTCCGGGGGACAGAGCTGAACCAGGCCGGGTGGGTCAGGGGCACAGAGCCGGTGCAGGCCGGGTGGGTCCGGGACAAAGAGCTGAACCAGGCCGGGTGGGTCAGGGACACAGAGCTGAACCAGGCTGGGTGGGTCCGGGGCACAGAGCTGAACCAGGCCGGGTGGGTCTGGTTCTATAGATTACACCGATACACTTCTGCACACAGGTTTCTGTCTACATGCAGAATACAGAGAGGAATGGTTTTCCTGGCCACTAGGGGGCACTAAGCTACAAGGTCAGCCTCAATCTCCAGGAACTGAGAAGATAACAGATCTGTCTCTACTTGTAGAACTTTTACTTCTCTGTGAAGGATTTAGATATGCACCGTCTGTGAGATTTCATTACAAATTTGTGAATATGTAAAGTTGGAATTTTGTTGTTTTATTTTTTAAATAAATTTCCACCACGATGAATATTTATTTTCCTCAAATGGTGCAAATACCCCACTCTGCTAGGTTTATTCAACTGCATCAACTTGAATTCTGACTTGTTTTTGTGAATCATTTCTTTCCAAATCTGCTGATTGGTACAAATACATTTTTCCTTGTGCTTTTTTCTTTCAAATTCACAAATATTTATAGTCACAACTGCAAATGTTTTCTTTCATAAATTTGCAAGATTTTTCTCAGCAGTGTCTACGCCTTTAGAGTTCATGGTAAAGTTCCTTGTGGGCCTTCCTCTACAGGTTCTTCTGTATCTGTTCCCCTACAGGTTCCTCTGTATCTGTTCCTCTACAGGTTCCTCTGTGTTCTTCCTCTACAGGTTCTTCTGTATCTGTTCCTCTACGGGTTCTTCTGTATCTGTTCCTCTACGGGTTCCTCTGTGTCCTTTCCTCTACAAGTTCCGCTACAGGTTCCTCTGTGTTCTTCCTCTACAGGTTCTTCTGTATCTGTTCCTCTACGGGTTCTTCTGTATCTGTTCCTCTACAGGTTCCTCTGTGTTCTTCCTCTACAGGTTCTTCTGTATCTGTTCCTCTACGGGTTCTTCTGTATCTGTTCCTCTACGGGTTCCTCTGTATCTGTTCCTCTACAGGTTCCTCTGTGTCCTTTCCTCTACAAGTTCCGCTACAGGTTCCTCTGTGTTCTTCCTCTACAGGTTCCTCTGTGTCACTACAAGGAGTCCGTCTTCGGAGTCGATGCTCATCGCAGGCTGGTGGAGGAGGTGCAGGCTCAACTCAAGGCCATTGCTGATGACATCAAAGAGCGTAACAGCCGTCTGGAGCCGCCGTACTCGTACCTGAGCCCCGTGCACATCGAGAACAGTGTCGCCATATAAAACCACATCTGACAACAAATCTGCAGACGTAATTGTCATTAATCTCTCATTTAATAAAACATCTGTGAATTCATTGGATGAACTGTTTCATTTCACTTTTTAAAACACTAAAACTTTTCTCTCTCTCTCTCTCTCTCTATATATATATATATATATACTATATATATACATATATATATGTATATATATATGTATATATATATATA
>CM026213.1:1464155-1477850 GCA_014839995.1 Xenentodon cancila | reverse complement strand
TATATATATAGTCTCTATATATACACAGCATCATACTCATACATCCTGCATCACTCTCGCATACAGCACCTCCTTGTGTAAAGTCGCTGCATCGTTGAACGATGACGGTGACTCCGTCTGCAGCAGGATCACGTTGTAGGTCTTTGGTGCTGGTCTGCGGGTCGACTCTGACTGTTCTCACCAGTCGCCGCTTCTGTTGATCCCAGATCTTCTCGGTCTGCCACTTGGAGCCTGAACTTGAACTGTGCCTGTGGTCTTCCAGTTCCTCAACATGTTCCTGACTGTGGAAACAGACAGCTGAAATCTCAGACAGTTTCCTTCCCCTGAACCACGATGTGAACGACCTTTGTTTTAGCTCATTGGAGTTGTTCTGAGATGCCCATGTTGTATTCTTCAGAGAAGATTCAAAGAGGAGGGAAACTCACAGTTGTACAGTAAATACTCTCTTATTACTTCTCGTAATTGGATTCAGCTGTGTGTGGAGGTCAGGGGTCACTGAGCTCAACATGACAATTTCAGTTCCAAAAATTAGTTCTGAAGCTTTTGGAATCCTTAAAATGACAACGGTGCCCAAATTTATGCACCTGCCTAATTTTGTTTAAACATTATTGCACATTTTCTGTAAATTCTATAAACTTCGTTTCACTTCTATATGATATATTTAACTGAACATTTTCATCGTAACAACTAGTGATTCATACAGGAAAATCATGAAGACTAACAAGGCTGCCCAAACTTACGCATCCCACTGTTAACCTTCAGCAGCAACAGAACAAGGCATGATAATCAACACTGATGCTTTCAGACGTGAAATATTTCCCACTGAAAGCCACAAATCATGAACATAATGACCCTGAAAATCATTGTAGTGATAAAACAATTTATCATGCAGTTTATTTTTGTTTGTTTCTTTTTTCTTTACATTTTCCCAAAATCTGGAGACACAAATATTGAAAACAAACCAATAATACAGCAGTACAGCGCGTGTTGCTGAAATAGCAGGAAAGGAAGGTTCCTGGAGGGAAATGGTGATTTTAAAAGCTCGGTTCTCGCCGAAGCATGCTGACCTTCGCTCGTTAGCAGGAACGTTCCGTGAGTCAGGAAGTTTGGACCCGACGAGGGTCAACAAGAACCGGGATCTTCACTGAGCGCATTTACGAACCGAGTTTCCTGGTTCTGATGGGGTTTGTTTGTACGTGTAAATATTACTGCCAGATGTAAAAGTATCACGTGAATCTCACATTTTCACTATAGTCTCATCATTTATTCCCTAATTATACTCTAGAAGTAAATCATACTGAAAATAATTCCACAACGCCGATGATGACAGAAGGTTACTGCTGCCTCATGACGTAGAGCCAATTCTGTTTAGTATCCCCATGGAAACAATCTTACATGGAAGTAACGTGACTTTTGTAGTACCGAAATATTACAGCAGTTTAAGATATAAAAACGTAACCAGAGGTTTTTCAAAAAACATATCAAAGGTAGTGCTGAGAAATGTACCCAGCTTGGCAGAGATGAGTCTCCTGCTTCTGGAAGTTTCCACGTCTCCTGAAGTCTCCTGGAGTCTCCTGAAGTCTCCTGAAGTCTCCTGGAGTCTCCTGGAGTCTCCTGAAGTCTCCTGAAGTCTCCTGAAGTCTCCTGGAGTCTCCTGGAGTCTCCTGGAGTCTCCTGAAGTCTCCTGCTTCTGGAAGTTTCCACGTCTCCTGAAGTCTCCTGGAGTCTCCTGAAGTCTCCTGCTTCTGGAATTTTCCACGTCTCCTGAAGTCTCCTGAAGTCTCCTGAAGTCTCCTGGAGTCTCCTGAAGTCTCCTGAAGTCTCCTGAAGTCTCCTGAAGTCTCCTGGAGTCTCCTGGAGTCTCCTGAAGTCTCCTGAAGTCTCCTGGAGTCTCCTGCTTCTGGAAGTTTCCACGTCTCCTGAAGTCTCCTGGAGTCTCCTGCTTCTGGAAGTTTCCACGTCTCCTGAAGTCTCCTGGAGTCTCCTGAAGTCTCCTGCTTCTGGAATTTTCCACGTCTCCTGAAGTCTCCTGAAGTCTCCTGAAGTCTCCTGAAGTCTCCTGGAGTCTCCTGAAGTCTCCTGGAGTCTCCTGGAGTCTCCTGCTTCTGGAAGTTTCCACGTCTCCTGAAGTCTCCTGGAGTCTCCTGAAGTCTCCTGCTTCTGGAAGTTTCCACGTCTCCTGAAGTCTCCTGGAGTCTCCTGGAGTCTCCTGGAGTCTCCTGGAGTCTCCTGAAGTCTCCTGCTTCTGGAAGTTTCCACGTCTCCTGAAGTCTCCTGAAGTCTCCTGGAGTCTCCTGGAGTCTCCTGAAGTCTCCTGAAGTCTCCTGGAGTCTCCTGGAGTCTCCTGCTTCTGGAAGTTTCCACGTCTCCTGAAGTCTCCTGGAGTCTCCTGAAGTCTCCTGGAGTCTCCTGAAGTCTCCTGGAGTCTCCTGGAGTCTCCTGCTTCTGGAAGTTTCCACGTCTCCTGAAGTCTCCTGAAGTCTCCTGGAGTCTCCTGAAGTCTCCTGGAGTCTCCTGGAGTCTCCTGGAGTCGGAAATCCAACTCAGAAAATCGTAATCTGCTTCTCAGAATCCAAACTGGCTACGAGCATCTATGAAGTAAACAATCGGCCCATTTCACTATTTATAACCTTTAATTCCGACATACGCGAAGGACACGCCGCCGTTTGTACCTACAAAGTAGCAACATCATTCAAGTATAATAACTTTGCAATCATTTTTAATGGCTATTTATTAACATAAATACAGTATATTGCACCTTAGTTTTATAAACAAGTTATTGTTTTTAGTATTCATGTCGATCATTTACAACCTCCGTTCACATTTGTTAGATTTGGTCTTGATTTGTTGCCATCTGGCCCATTCAACTACTGGGATAAATCCAAGCGTGGCCCAGTTCGGCCACAATCGGCCCCCACGCCACTCAGTTTACAGGATCCACTGTGGTTCCACCCGCGTCTGCCCATATGGACTCACAGAGACTTCTACCTGGTTTTTAGGTGGACCCAACTTGGCTCCAAATGGTCCCTCCACAGGACCACATCAACATCTTTCCATTTAGCCAACTCTGCTCTTTATGAGCCCCATATACTTGGTCCATATAGGGATCCTATCTGGGGCCCATAATACTGAAACCATATGAGGATTAATGACATTTGCAAACACCTAAAGAGGCCACTTTTAATCCAGACGGGGTCCACTCTGACATTCTGGCTGGGATCAGTGCCAAAGTAGCCTAGATTCAGCCCAAACATGATTACTATCCAGACTGTCAAGTCTTCAAGCTCCAGCGGATCTTTTCTTGAATCAACATTGACAACCACAAAAACATTTATTTAAGCTTAAATTAAAATTGGAGTTACAAGTTCGTTCCTGAACAGTTTTTTCCCGTTTAAAACATTTCACAAATGGTGAAGCTGTAATCAGAAAGGAGATCCTTCAAACAGAGATACCAAGAACAGCATTTCTGTATTCGAGTAAACGTCTTAGAACCAGGACTCATGCTCATGTAAACAGCCTCGGTGGGGGTGGGGGTGGGGGTGGGGGCGGGGGTGGGGGCGGGGGCGGCGGGTTCGAGTTCTGACTTAAATACAAATGGAAAGGGTGAAAGCTTCCCGTTGGCTCAAAAGCTACCTTTAAAGCTCCCATGCAACAGCGAGCAGAGGGATATGTGCGTGCACATACGTGCATGCTTCCTGCCCAAACAGACGCCAAAGACCCCAACACCTCCCAAAAAACTGCCTGCTCTGATTGGTCAGGGCCATTGGCACGCTTAAGCCCCACCTACCATTCTGCATCACAAAGCATTTAGTTAAATACATAGTTAGAGAACTTCCCTGAGAGCAGGATGAGCCGTCGTCATTTGTTTGAAATAAAAACGTGTACAATTCAACTAATTATACAGAACTACGTTTTTGTCAACGTTGAGCTAAATATGGTGCAAAAATGATGCACAGACCAAGACACATCAAATATTAACATTTAAAGGTACCATATTCTGAAATTTGTATCCCCATTGCCATGGTAACAGAGACAGCTGAGCCACTGGTAAGCCCCGCCCCTCAAACCCAAATAAGCTGATGGCTGTTGAGCATCAGTTCCTCAGGGACCAGAACTCGGACATCTTTAGTTTCACCTCCACAGAAAAACTGAACTCTCACCTGCTTTTTGGAGTTTATGACAAAAGAACCAAAACAGAAACAACACTTCTAGAACACTTGTAATACTGATTCCAAGTATTCAGAAAGGATGGAAAACCGATTATTTTGCTCCTTTTTCTAAATTCAAACTAAACAGTTACATGTCTGCTTTGGATTAAAGTGACAACTTCATATCCAGAAGATGAACAAGGACGTCTACATTTGTTTGATAAATCAAAGCAACAGAGATTTTACGTCTGCTGATGTTACTGAAACGTATTTAATCACAATCGTTGAACTGAAACCCAGACTGGTCCGCTAGTGCTGCGGGTTTACCTCCGATTACGGAGCTACCGAGCGCCAGACACAAAGTTATACGTTTAAATCTGCCGTTGGGAAGCTAGTAGTAGATCTGAAGTTGTCTTTCTAAATGAAAGTAACTAAAAGTAAATTCATTTCATTTTACCCTGCAGTGCATGAACCTCTCAAAGTGATGGCGTGATCGCCTGAATTATGCTTTTATGATAGTTTAAGTCCATTTTGAACTTTAAAAGTCAGGAAAAGCTGAATATGGGGCCTTTAAATACAAAAGTGTTTTTCATGGCAACTTTAAAAGATAAGAACAGTGATTTCAACCGTTAATCCTGTGGCTTGCACAAAGCACAAACTGAGATAGAGGCGTTATTTCAGTGTTCCGGTCCAGACCAGAGCTGGACCGGACCCGCTCTCTTACATTCTTGGAGTTGATCTAAACATACTGACAATGAAAGAAAAGGCTTTCGCCTTTAAATAATACAGAAAAACGAGGTATAACTATTTCACAGATTTTCCAGATCATTTCTGGAAAGTTTCCTCTCAACAAGTTAAAGGAACGCAGCTTGGTGGTAATCCACGTCCACATGTGGGTCTCCGAGCTGCACGCCGATAAACTCAGTCCGGCTTCAGCCCCTCGGCAGATTCACCCCACGCAACAAAGGCGTGGGACTCCCAACAGCTGGATACTGGACTGTCCGGAACGATCCGGACCTGTGAACCAGTCTCCAGATATACTAACACCTCTGAGGAAAGGTTAGTTACCCATCCTTCAATCCTGTTTTTTTCACTTTGTGTAAAAACATCATAACTCATCTGATTGCAGTGGGTCTTAAACAAATACAAGCTCAGATCAAAACATATTATGGGATATTGTTATGGACTAAGTTCTAACATGCTCAGTTTGAACCCTTTTCAGGTAGATAATAATTCTCTACAACCTTTGCTTTAGTCGGTCCCTCTTGGCATTGTGTTAAAATACACCTGACTGCTCCAGACCAGCTACGATCAGATTCTTTTTATTGTTTCGACGCACGAAAAACGCCAGGATTCAAAGAGGAGCGGCTGACTTCTCCTACTGACGTGAAGTCCTCCAGGACTCTTCATGAGCCGCAGCTTTGATTGTTAAGTGTCAGATCAGCACAGATGCTCCTAAACATGGACAAACCCATCTCCATCACTGGTTTTCTGTTCGTTCTGCTTCCTTGTCCTTTCCTCTCCTTACATCCTTGCTTCCTAGCTGATAGGATCCACCACCAGGACTTTACATTCCCTCTTGGCGATCTTGTCCAGGGACAGCAGTGATTTGTCCTGCGGCGGCAGGTAGAGCGGTCGACCAACCGGAGATCCGACGGGAGGGGTGATGGCTCGCCGCTCCATGGCGCTGCCCGTCCTGTCACACACACACACACACACACACACACACACACACACACACGTGCGGGCATAAGTGAGGAAGAAGCTGCAGTGTCGCCCGGACTCACAGCTGTATGTTACCTCATGATGTGGGACCGAGACGGCTGCTGGTGGGAGAAGGACTGGGATCGACCCAGACTGGCCTGGTGTCGGTCCAGCAGGTCTCGAACTGCTGGGCTGGACGGGCTGTTTTTACCTGAAGGGTGATGAGACGATGCAGCGTTTTCATTGCTGCAGTTTAACAGAAACGTTGCAGGAGAAATCAGAACAGGTACGACACAAGCGAACCCCTTCAAGGCCTCTGTCTGTCACATCGCCCTGCTCCCGCTCACTCTGCAGTTACTGTTACCTTCTTACCGCTGACAAATACTGCCAGTCTTGTTGCCATGACAGCAGACAGGTAGAGAACATTTCATTTTGAGGTGAAGTGGAGGACTAATCTGCAGATACAGCTAATACTTGTTGAAATAAAAGAAAAAAACCTCTCTGGAAGCTCCTGGTCTGACGGATCAAAACGTGTATTTACTACTTATTCAATTGTGCATCTCTTCAAATAGCTAGACAGCCTAAAATCTAGTTTTTTTGACAGTTTAAGACACTTCTGAACCTGTGAAAGCCAGGAAAAGGATCATATGTACCTCGTGGATCTGGTACGAGGTTAGACCGATGCTATAAATAACCTCCAAGGGTCAAACATAAACGTTACTGCACTTTCACTCCGATATGTCCAGAAGACCACTTTACAACGCCCAATTAGATGTTGTCCTGCAGCACATGTACATGGTTACTGGTGAACAAAGAGTAAAGTTGTTACGAGAGAGCGGCCGAGCGTCCGGCGGAGGGTTGGAAACCGAAGCGGTGAACTGGAGCTTCAACTTCATGTGCTGACTCAGCTGGAGAAGAGAACAGGAAACAGGTCAAGGAGAGTTCCTGGTGTGGGAACCCATGAAGCTGCAGACATCTGCCTGACCACGTACCTCGTACAGGCCCGGTTTGAGGATCTGGAAGGCAACGCTGAAGGACAGGGTGCTTCCTCGGCGGCAGTGACCGAGGTTACTGAGTGGAGTGTGACAGACCACGGCCGCCAGCCCAGCGTCCTCGCCCTGACCGCGACCTGGACATGCAAATCCTGACAGTTTAGGCTTCAAGGACACAGTAGTACACCTTCTGCTGCTTTTGTGTAGGAACATAACCTCAGTATAACATATAATAAAAGCAAAGCAAAATCCTCAGACCACAGTGGGTCTCAGGATTTCACAAATACAACCTCATATGAAGGACAACGTAACTTTTCTCACCACGCCATTACAACAACAATGATGAGAAAAAAGAAAACAAATCCCATGTGGACAATACTAAGTACCCCTTTACTGGCTGCAACCAGGAGCAGCAAAGCAGCTGATCCTCAGCAGGCGTGCAGACCTCGAGAAAAGCTGATTTGACAGTTTCTGGTCTGGGAAATTCTGAATATTCAACAATGCCAAAAAGGAAAAGACATCAGCAATGGCCTTAAAGAAGCAACTGTTGCTGCACATCAGTCTGGAAAGGATTATAAAACCCTCTCCAAATGCCGAAGTTCTGCAGTGAGACATTATCCATGAGTGAAAAACATCCAAGACAGATATCAATATCCGTGGAGTGGATACCCCCGCAAATACACCCCAAACTCAGACTGTGCAAGGCTCAGAGACAAATAAAAAACCCAAGATCTACATCTCAAAGCCTTCAGGCCTCACCAAGCATGTAAGATGTTAAAGTCCATGACAGAATGTTCAGAAGAAGACTGAACCAGGCCGGTTTGGTTTCCAGGAGAAAACCTCTTCTGTCTACCAAGAACATGGAAGCACCACTGAGGTTCCCACAGCTGCATCTGAACAAACCAGCAGACCTCCGGAACAACTTCCTCTGGACAGATGGGACCAGAGTGGAGATGCTTGGTCTGAATGTCCAGAAGCATTTCAGCAGAAACACCTCAGACCAACTGTCCAGCACGGTGGTGGAGGGATGATGGTCTGAACCTGGACACCTGTCAGTCGCTGAGTGGACCATGATCTCCTCTGTAGACCAGAGTCTTCTAGAGACTAATGTGAGGACTTCTGACTGACAGATGAAGACTGGCTGAAACTGGGTCATGTGACAGGAAATGATCCCAAACACAGCAGCAGATCTACATCAGAATGATGGAAAAATTAACGATTAGAGGTCCAAAGACCTCAATTAATTGAAGGGACATTGTAAAGAAGAAAAGACCAGAATTTCTCCACAACCATGTGGGACACTGGTTGGATTTAATCAAAGGACAAAAGAACTGAAAGTGTACGATGTAAATGAAAACCCAAACGTACTCTGACCCTCAGGAGTCCAGACGAGCCGGACAGCCAGGAAGTCTTGCAGGTTGTTGAGCAGAACGTATTTCACCTTGAAGTGCTCCTTCACTCTGACCGTGCTCGGGCAGCTGGCGGTCATGACAAACCGTGGCCGGTCCATACGGATGCTGGGCAGCCTGGGGGAAGAGCCGGGGGGCGGGGACAGTGGGTCAGCCGTAGAGCATATATAAGAACTTGGAGGTAATGTCACACTCTGGATTTTTGGTAGCCTGGCTGTTTTAAGGTGATTTAAGGTGATGATGGCAGTTCTGCAGCCGTCTTTGTTGTTTTCTGCAGTTGCACTCGAACGCTCCTGTATGAATCCGCCCTTCTGATTGGTTCGGTATGATCTGTACCGTTGGGAATTCCAGCGAATGGGAAAAGTACCAGATCCATTTCAGGAGAGAGGATTTCCAAGTGAATGTGTTTGCCTATCTGTTTTCTATAGATGCTCCCGAAGCCCATCTTTCTGATTCTTGGGGACCGTCTTGGCAGAAGATGACCCCACCGCGCCTGGTAATCTAAAGATGGACAAATGGGTGGAACGAACAAGTCTGGAGGTTGGCTGAAATACCTCCACCGTACCTTGGTTTAGCCCGTCTAATAACAACCAATGATGCTCTACCAGACGTGCTGCCGCCAGAAGGGCGTGGCTAACAGCAACCTGCCAAAGACGCATCAGAAACACTGATCTGGATGTAGCATGCTACACGTCTAAAGTCTGCCGACGTGACAGCGAAGACTGGAGTGACGTCACCACGGGGAAGGGAAGCCCGCGGGAGTCGCTGTCCGACGGTGGAACTCTGCTCGGCAGTCATGTGATCTGAACGCCACACTGACTTTCAAACTCGTTACAAGTGAAGTTTAAACTGCAGCTCCACTTCTAGAACGAAGATGTGTTGGGATTGGAAACGGCAACTTCACAACATTAACATCAAAGTAAAGTCAAAGTTACCAGAAGATCATGTGGATGCGCAGCACATCATTTTATACATATTCAGTCCAAACTGTAAAGTAGCATAGCCGGGTCACACTCTTGCACTTCCAGCAGTACGTTTGGATCGGACCTTTAGCCTTTACCTGTAGTGGGTGTAGATGCAGTTGGTGAAGGGCATCTTGGGAGTTGACCACTGTAGCACAGCGACCAAAGGAACCTCCAGTCCCTGAAACCCAAACGGGAGCAACTGTCAACATCAAGAAGGTGTCACGCTTCGTGGTTTTATCAAGACACACTGCAGAGCTGAAGCGCCACCGTAACTGCTCACAAACCTCATTGGAGTCATCCTGCGCCATGTCGTCAAGATGCAGCTGGAACAGAAAATCGTGCTCCTCCAAGGCGCTGAGCATGCTGGGAAGGTGGCAGGCCTGGCTGTCCACGCGGCAGAAAGACGCCATGCTGACTTCACCCGACTGGTGGCTGCAGGCAGGACAGGAACAGAGACCGGATAACAAAGCCTGGTTTCTGCAGGCATGCAGAGCTGACGGGAACACGCCCACCTCATGTCAATCAAAACTGGCCGAACCCGCTGAAATGTGACCGTTGTATTTAGCCAACGCTGGTTACTGCAAACGGATGGTCACTTCACAAATGTATTGCTTGATATAAACGCTCCTGGTGTGGTACAAAAAGAAATTCACCCCCCGCAGCGTTGTCGTGGATGTGAAATCAAACGACTTCATCAAACGGGTTTTTGGACCAGACTGTAAATATGTTTGTTTCTGCTCTAAAGTTGGATAATTTAACTCAGAGGTCAATGGAGATGAAGTCGCTTTTGCAGCCGAATGAATCTTAAAGCAGTTTAAAATTAGATCCCACTATTGTTTCTGGATCATAAACGCGCGTTGATTAATATAAACGCGAGGCGTGTATGAGGCGTGGTATGAATGAAAAAGACGACTGCCTCAACACTGCCAACACAATCAGAGGTGCCACTTGCCAACTGATATAGCAGGTTATAGCAAATACTGAGGGCCCCGAGCCAGAAGGGGGTCCTCGAGGGCCGACCAACTTTGAATCTAAACAATTGTGATTCAAAAGAAAATTTGCAATGACAATGGTCGGCCAGCAGAGAACTCCCTAAAGGGGCCCCGCCTCTCAATCTCACTGCGTTGAGGGTTACCTGATGACAGTCCATCAAAATCTGTCACATTATTTATTATACAAGGCTGATTAAATAGTTGAAGGGGCCCCTGTTGTTGTTTTTATTATTTTAAAAAAGGTTGTTGAGGTGTGAAATAAACTGCAACGGATTTTGAAAACAAATTATGTGTGTGTTTTATGTCTTTAACAAGCAGCTCTTCCGCGGGCGAGTGTAAAGTGGGCTTTTGGTAAAACTGGCAGGTTTCCATTGGGAGAGGAACAAGCGTTGCCCGTTCAAAAGAGTGCAAACTCAGTGCTGTGTGTCTGGAGGAGGAATGCCTGCAGCTCCGAGTCACATGACATGAGGCGGGTTCGAGTCCATGAGTCCAAGAGTCTGCGAGTATACGAGTCCATGAGTCCGCGAGTACGCAAGTAAACGAATCCACGAGTACGCAAGTCCACAAGTACACGAGTCCACAAGTATACGAGCCCACGAGTATATGAGTATACGAGACCACGAGTCTACGAGTCCACGAGTACGCGAGTACGCAAGTATACGAGTCCACAAGTATATGAGTATACGAGACCACGAGTATATGAGTCTACGAGTCCACGAGTACGCGAGTACGCAAGTATACGAGCCCACGAGTATATGAGTATACGAGACCACGAGTCTACGAGACCACGAGTCTACGAGTCCACAAGTACACGAGTCCAGAAGTTTACGAGCCCACGAGTATATGAGTATATGACACCACGAGTCTACGAGTCCACGAGTCTACGAGTCCACGAGTATATGAGTATACGAGTCCACGAGGATACGAGTCCACGAGGATACGAGTCCACAAGTATACGAGTCCACAGGTATACAAGCCCATGAGTATATGAGTATACGAATCCACAACGATACGAGTCCACAACGATACGAGTCCACAAGTATATGAGTATACGAATCCTCGAGGATACGAGTCCACAAGTATACGAGTACACGAGTATATGAGTATACGAGTCCACGAGTCCACGAGGATACGGGTCCACAAGTATACAAGTCCACCAGTATATGAGCTTACGAGTACGTGAGTCCACAAGTATACGAGCTTACGAGTACGTGAGTCCACAAGTACACGAGTCCATGAGTCCAAGAGTCCGCGAGTATACGAGTCCATGAGTCCGCGAGTACGCAAGTAAACGAGTCCACGAGTACGCGAGTCCACAAGTACACGAGTCCACAAGTATACGAGCCCACGAGTATATGAGTATACGAGACCACGAGTCTACGAGTCCACGAGTATGCGAGTGCGCAAGTATACGAGTCCACGAGTATATAAGTATACGAGTCCACGAGGATAGGGGTCCACAAGTATACAAGTCCACCAGTATATGAGCTTACGAGTACGTGAGTCCACAAGTACACGAGCTTACGAGTACGTGAGTCCACAAGTACACGAGCTTACGAGTACGTGAGTCCACAAGTACACGAGTCCACAAGTATACGAGTACATGAGTCCGTGAGTACGCAAGTATACGAGTCCACGAGTATATGAGTATACGAGTCCACGACGATACAAGTCCACAAGTATACGAGTATATGAGTATACGAGTCCAAGGGTCCACAAGTATACGAGTCTACGAGTACATGAGTCCTCGAGTACGCAAGTATACGAGCCCACGAGTATATGAGTATACGAGTACGCAAGTATACGAGTCCACGAGTATATGAGTATACGAGTCCACGAGGATACGAGTCCACAAGTATATGAGTATACGAGTCCACGAGGATACGAGTCCACGAGTCAAAGAGTCCATGAGTCAAAGAGTCCATGAGTACACAAGTCCAAGAGTCCACGAGTACATGTGTATACGAGTCCACGAGTATACGAGTCCACGAGTACACGTGTATACGAGTCCACCAGTACACACCACACGTTGTCCACCAGCAGCACGGAGCCATCGGGCATCATGGGAAGGTACGATGCGTTGAGGTTCGGTAAAATTCGAACATCACGGATGCTCAGCTCCTCCTGAGAAGACTCGTTTAGCACTGAGAGAAGAGAAGATCAGATAGGAAGTTGTCTTTTAGCAGTTTTATTTTAACAACACACGCTGGTAAGACACCAACCACATCAACAACAAATCTGCTCAAAATCACCTTCGTTTGTCTCTTAAATTTAAGTTTAGTGCTTAACGATTTCATCCACAACTTGAAAACATCTATGAAAGTTAAAGCCATTTGCAAGAACTACAACTCCAAAGTTTGAACATATTTTGTTCGTAGATGCTCTTTCAGTCATGTGACCTTATCCGTGCATCTGGTCACTGTGACTGCGGAAGCGCCGTACCTTTCAGGACGGTGAGGTGTCTCCCAGAGACGGTCATCTGCTTGCAGCGGACGGTCGGAGGCGGAAGGACGGTCAGAGTGGTGCTCACTGTGGACGAGAGCAGCCGAAGATTTGTAGAATAACTGAATCGTTTAAGTTCGCCTCATCTAGTGGAATAAAGTGGAGCTGTATTTCAGCCTTTTGTTCATCCGACAGTCCTGACATCCAGTGCACCTGGATATCAGGACTGTCGGATGAACAAACCGCATGAACTGCAGGTCTGGATCTACTAGAGGAACTGCAGGTCTGGATCGAGATCCCAGTGGTCAGTAGAGGAACAGCCTGTTAGGCGCTTGGTGGTTCCTATGGGCTCCATCACTGTAAATGAAGACCTGACGAGTCTTCAGCCCCCCGGGGTCAGCCCTCGAACTGATGCAGCCTTCCAGGTTTTACCTGCTGATGGAAACGTAACTCATGAGTGTTTCATACCTTGAGCTTTGAAGGTGTTGAGGTCATGTCTGAAGGTGTGCGTGGGCTCCCGTTGTTGAAGGACACTCAGGTATCCGAGCTCCTGCACCTCCACTTTCTCCGCCTCCCTCTTCCATACGGTAACCATCACCTGCACACCAGAATGAAGTGACTGTCCAAACCTGCAGCACTGACCTTGGACCCTTCCGGGCCATAACACCACTGACACCTGTAGTGTGTTGGTTTGCCAAGAGTGTGTGCAGGTATGATTTCTGGTCTCTGGCAAGTTCGTTGCTACAGTAACATAGTGGTGTGATCCACAAATTTAAACTGTGAGAGGGCTGCAGGAGTCAGGGGGAATTGTGCCGGGCGTGGCACCGAGCTCCAATATACAGCATTTCAAACGTTTAAAACCACAGAAAGAAGCTTTTCCGATTTTTAACTCTAACTACACACAAAGACTTTAAGTGGCTTTACTGACTCTGAAAAGCAACTCTTGCAGGGCCTCTTCGGTAGTCTCTTGCGGGGCCTCTTGCATGGCCTTTTGGGTGGCCTCTTGCAGGGCCTCTTGGGTGGCCTCTTGCAGGGCCTCTTGT
>CM026213.1:1369155-1459155 GCA_014839995.1 Xenentodon cancila | reverse complement strand
CAGCAGCAAAAAGGCCGCTTTGGTTCAGGCGCCACGCGTTTTAGCTTGGCTAACTGAGCCCACGCTGTTGTGACGCTACTGAACTTCATCTAATGTGTCCAAACATCCACATTTACGATGTAGATACAGAAATGGCACAGAGAGGGCTGAAGGAGCTGAAACCAGGCGTAGCAGTCTCTCAGTGTAACCCCACCCCCCCTGCAAGCGGTGGACCGCTCACAGGTAACTGCTGGACTGGTCTGGTCAGCTGCTGGATCCACCTGTACCTCTGCTAGTCCTCAGTTCAGAGGTCACTTTGGTAGAGACACTTGAAATGAGGATGTGTGACAGATCTGATCAGAATAAATATACAGTAGCTGCAGTTAACACCACCGGGCCAGGGGTGGCTAAGACAAGGTGGTCGTCTGTCCATTTGCAGAAAAAACCCACGGGTGACGACACGAGGGTCTGCCAAAGACCTGGCCAGCCATCCCAACTCGTTCCGTTAGGATACACAGAGATATCCTGGCTTCTGTGGACTCCAGGTGGCGGTACCAAATGGACAGGTCCATGTGGCAGGAGACCGGAGCCGGTTCACCTGGTAAAGACCAGGCCGCGGATCAGACTGGGCTTTCTCGCTTTCCTGATTTTTATAAATTAAGCAAAGTCTGAATTTCACAAACGTTTTTTTTCAGCTATTTGCGTGTTTAGTTTTTTTTAACTGAATCTCTCACGTGTTTATTTTTTCCTCTCAAATGCGTTTGTGTTTCAGTTATGCTAGCTAGATTTATTTTGAAAACTCATCTTGAAACTAAACGTCAGATTTGGTCTTTGTAACGTGTAGATTCATGTATACACCCCCCCCCCCCCCCCCCCCCATCACACACACAAGCGGGGGTCCTTCACAGGACCCCGTAAGGGGGTGGGCCCGGCCCTGGGTCCCGCTCCTAACGACGTCACCGGACGGACGGATAAGCGTGAGTCGGAGTGAAACGCTCCGGACGCAGGCCGGTCCAGCCTCTCCCGCTCCTCCCCCCCAGCCAGCCGGACGCAGCATCCTCCCGTTTCAACCTCTCCGCCTCCGCCCCCGCCCCCGCGCGCGCCCCCGCGCCCCGTCCTCTCTACGTCCTCACCTGGGCCCTGTTCGGTCGGCGTCGCGCCAGCGTCCCTGCAGCGCAGCACCAGCAGGAAGCGGACGGTCTCGCCCAGGTACAGGTGACTTCGTCGGGGAAGGCTGCGGTAGCGCGCCGGGTCGGACAGATCCGTGATGGGCACCGCCGGAAAATACATGAAGTACTCGCACTGCGACTCCATCATCTGCACCATGGCGACGGCCGGCCGGTGGAGGCTGAGCGAGCGGGACCAGGACCAGAGTCAACGGACAGAGACCCCAAACAATGAAACCAACACTTCCTAATCCCACCTTCAAAATAAAAGCACACAGACCAATACAATGAATCCAACACTTCCTGAGCCCGTCTTCAAAATAAAAGCACACAGACCCGATCAATGAAACCAACACTTCCTGATCCCACGTTCAAAATAAAAGCACACAGACCAATACAATGAAACCAACACTTCCTGATCCCACCTTCAAAATAAAAGCACACAGACCAATACAATGAAACCAACACTTCCTGGTCCGAATTTTAAAATAAAAGCACACAGACCAATACAATGAATCCAACACTTCCTGAGCCCACCTTCAATATAAAAGCACACAGACCTTAACAATGAAACCAACACTTCCTGATCCCACCTTCAAAATAAAAGCACACAGACCAATACAATGAAACCAACACTTCCTGATCCCACCTTCAAAATAAAAGCACACAGACCAATACAATGAATCCAACACTTCCTGAGCCCACCTTCAAAATAAAAGCACACAGACCTGATCAAGGAAACCAACACTTCCTGTTCCAATTTTCAAAATAAAAGCCCCAACATGGGTGCAGATCTTATGTGTGGTGGAAGCCTATTCCACAGTTTAGTTACTGCAACCTTAAAAGCTCAATTACGAGGTTATAAACATCATGTGTGTGCATGTGTGAGAGAGAGAGAGAGAGAGAGAGAGTGTGTGTGTGTGTGTGTGTGTGTGTGTGTGTGTGTGTGTGTGTGTGTGTGTGTGTGTGTGTGTGTGAGAGAGCAAGAGAGAGAGAGTGTGTTGTGTATCTATGCATGTGATTGGGGTTATTTGGAGATAAAGGTGGGACAACAGGGTTTTCTTCTTTTTTTTTTTTTTTTACTACACATTGAAAATGCAAGCACCTGTTTGTGCCAGCAGGGGGCAGGTTCAATCTAAACTTTGACAATTACACACCTAATAGTGTCTATTCAATTATTTATTTGAAATAATGTAATGGTTACTGTTTACATTGTGTTCTGAAGAATGAACAATGCATAGTTAGTTTGCAACCTCAGCAATCAATTTTTAGATAATGATGTAGTAAATAATGACAACAATAAAAGTAATAATAGAAAGTCAATGAAAGTACCAAAATGTGTTTTTAGGAATTTAGATTATATTATGGGGGGGTGGCAGATGACAGCTTTGCCTGCTGTAGGAATATTTTTGCTGCCGTCAGAGGCAGCGTTACTACCAACCTGCAGACATGGTCAGGTAGAGAGAACAGGAACAATCATCTTTCTTCAAAGAGAAAAACAGGTAAGATTGTTTAAAAATATAGTTGTCTCACTTCAAAAACCAATCTGCAGCATTTTATGATTGTTGTTATTTAATTATTCTTTAAAGAAGAGCTTACTTACTAATCAAATATATGCCATATATTTATATTTGTATATAGCATTAGTTTTTATTCCCAAATGCATGCAAGATACTCTTATAGCCACATTTCATCCACATTAGTTTGCCTTTTCAAGAATTTATTTATTATACTTTTACTATACTTTCATTGGTTTTTGCCAACAGCAGGAAGAGAAGATGGTGCGAGCAAGAAGACACTTCCTTAAATTTGCAGTAGGTAAGTGTATTTTTGTCATTTACTGATATTACTACTATTGTCAGGCAGTGGTACATAAACAAGGTAATTTGAAAAACCAGTCCAATCCTTTGGCTCCACCGGCAGCTTTCCTCACACTTTAAAGGGGTCCACTGGTCCTGCTGCAGCTCTTCCAATCACAGCCTGGGGGCTTGTTTGCCAGATCTCAATCAGAGTCCTGTATGCTCCAGACAACCCTCGTCTGCCTTCCAACCCCATACTTCATGTAAGCATTCATATTAAAGTCATGGCAATGGAAAACGTCTTCAATGCATTGCCTCACCAAAGGGGTGCTCCAAGGGTCATTACTTGGGGTCATTTCTCTTTGCCATACACACCACCCCTCCAGGAATATTCAATCATACAGCTTCTCATATCAATGCTTTGCAGATGATACGCAACTCTTACCTATCATTCCCACAGGACAATTCCACAATTTCTGCAAGAATTTCAGTTTGCCTCTCATACCTGTCTACATGAATAAAGAATCACCACCTTCTTACCTTAACCTGTCAAAGAATGAAGCCCTGGTTGTCCCTGACCATCACTCGTTCAACCTCAATAGCGACCTGAATGTTGCATCTACTACTGCCACTTCCACAGAGATTAAAAAGAACCAATTGAATGGTTATACATTTGTCTGACTGCGTTGCCTCAGCTTCCTGGTTATGCAGCTTTGTTCCCTACAACATACACTAAATAAGACCTTTTCAGACTCAATATGCATCCCAACTCCTGGTAAAGGCCATGGTTATATCCCACCTCGATTATTATTAGAACGCCGTCCTAGCTGGCCTTGTAACTTGTACCACTACCAAAGGTCCAGAATGAAGCAACGTGTCTGGTCCTTGTTCAAACCCGGACAGTCACACGTCCCGCCTGTGTTCATTAAGCCTATATAAAACACAAGTCTGTCACTTACCTCTACAAGGTGACCTTGGGGTCCCACACCTGCCTATATGTACTCAATCATAAAGGCTTACACCCTTTCGCAAGCGCTATGCTCATCACGAGAACACCATCTGGTCTTTCTCACTCCTCCTAACACAAGGAGAACGAAGTTAAGACTCTTCTCTAATGGTCCTCAATGGTAGAACTAGTAGCAGTAATGGAATCTCACTCTCTTAGTTCATCATGAGTACACTCAGGTCAGACTTACATTTTGTCTGGACGAAGTATTAGAACAGTTACCAGTGGCCACAATTGTGATTGAGGCTGTAAACGAGGTTGTGACGAGGTTGTGATGAGGTTGTGAACGAGGTTGTCATGAGGTCGTGGACGAGGTTGTGGACGAGGTTGTGACCAGAATGTTGACGAGGTTCTGATGAGGTTGGGAACGAGGTTGTGGACGAGGTTGTGGACAAGGTTGTGGACGAGGTTGTGGACGAGGTTGTGGACGAGGTTGTGGACGAGGTTGTGGACGAGGTTGTGACAAGGTTGTGATGAGGTTGTGACAAGGTTGTGATGAGGTTGTGGACGAAGTTGTGACGAGGTTGTGATGAGGTTGGGAACAAGGTTGTGGACGAGGTTGTGAGGAGGTTGTGATGAGGTTGTGACGAGGTTGTGGACGAGGTTGTGGACAAGGTTGTGATGAGGTTGTGATGAGGTTGTGACGAGGTTGTGATGAGGTTGTGGACGAGGTTGTGATGAGGTTGTGACGAGGTTGGGAACAAGGTTGGGAACAAGGTTGTGGATGAGGTTGTGGACGAGGTTGTGAACGAGGTTGTGACGAGGTTGTGATGAGGTTGTGAACGAGGTTGTGACGAGGTTGTGATGAGGTTGTGACGAGGTTGTGATGAGGTTGTGATGAGGTTGTGATGAGGTTTTGACTAGGTTGTGATGAGGTTGTGGACAAGGTTGTGGACAAGGTTGTGGACAAGGTTGTGGACAAGGTTGTAACGAGGTTGTAACGACGTTGTGATGAGGTTGTGATGAGGTTGTGAGGAGGTTGTGATGAGGTTGTGACGAGGTTGTGATGAGGTTGTGACGAGGTTTTGACGAGGTTGTAACGAGGTTGTAACGAGGTTGTGATAAGGTTGTGATGAGGTTGTGATGAGGTTGTGACGAGGTTGTGATGAGGTTGTGGACAAGGTTGTGGACGAGGTTGTAACGAGGTTGTAACGAAGTTGTAACGAGGTTGTGATGAGGTTGTGATGAGGTTGTGATGAGGTTGTGATGAGGTTGTGAGGAGGTTGTGATGAGGTTGTGATAAGGTTGTGATGAGGTTGTGAGGAGGTTGTGAGGAGGTTGTGAGGAGGTTGTGGACGAGGTTGTGATGAAGTTGTGATGAGGTTGTGATGAGGTTGTGATGAGGTTGTGATGAGGTTGTGATGAGGTTGTGACGAGGTTGTGAGGAGGTTGTGGACGAAGTTGTAATGAGGTTTTGACGAGGTTTTGACGAGGTTGTGGACAAGGTTGTGACGAGGTTGTGATGAGGTTGTGACGAGGTTGTGACGAGGTTGTGATGAGGTTGTGATGAGGTTGTGAGAAGGTTGTGAGGAGGTTGTGGACGAGGTTGTGATGAGGTTGTGATGAGGTTGTGATGAGGTTGTGATGAGGTTGTGAGGAGGTTTTGACGAGGTTGTGATGAGGTTGTGGACGAAGTTGTAATGAGGTTTTGACGAGGTTTTGACGAGGTTGTGGACAAGGTTGTAATGAGGCTGTGATGAGGTTGTGACGAGGTTTTGACGAGGTTGTGATGAGGTTGTGGACGAAGTTGTAATGAGGTTTTGACGAGGTTTTGACGAGGTTTTGACGAGGTTGTGAGGAGGTTGTGATGAGGTTGTGACGAGGTTGTGATGAGGTTGTGATGAGGTTGTGATGAGGTTGTGAGAAGGTTGTGAGGAGGTTGTGGACGAGGTTGTGATGAGGTTGTGATGAGGTTGTGATGAGGTTGTGATGAGGTTGTGATGAGGTTGTGAGGAGGTTGTGACGAGGTTTTGACGAGGTTGTGATGAGGTTGTGGACGAAGTTGTAATGAGGTTTTGACGAGGTTTTGACGAGGTTTTGACGAGGTTGTGAAGAGGTTGTGATGAGGTTGTGACGAGGTTGTGATGAGGTTGTGATGAGGTTGTGATGAGGTTGTGAGAAGGTTGTGAGGAGGTTGTGGACGAGGTTGTGATGAGGTTGTGATGAGGTTGTGATGAGGTTGTGACGAGGTTTTGACGAGGTTGTGAGGAGGTTGTGATGAGGTTGTGGACAAAGTTGTAATGAGGTTTTGACAAGGTTTGACAAGGTTGTGGACAAGGTTGTGACGAGGTTGTGATGAGGTTGTGATGAGGTTGTGATGAGGTTGTGATGAGGTTGTGACGAGGTTGTGATGAGGTTGTGATAAGGTTGTGATGAGGTTGTGAGGAGGTTGTGAGGAGGTTGTGGACAAGGTTGTGGACAAGGTTGTGGACAAGGTTGTGGACAAGGTTGTAACGAGGTTGTAACGACGTTGTGATGAGGTTGTGATGAGGTTGTGAGGAGGTTGTGATGAGGTTGTGACGAGGTTGTGATGAGGTTGTGACGAGGTTGTGATGAGGTTGTAACGAGGTTGTAACGAGGTTGTGATAAGGTTGTGATGAGGTTGTGATGAGGTTGTGACGAGGTTGTGATGAGGTTGTGGACAAGGTTGTGGACGAGGTTGTAACGAGGTTGTAACGAAGTTGTAACGAGGTTGTGATGAGGTTGTGATGAGGTTGTGATGAGGTTGTGATGAGGTTGTGACGAGGTTGTGATGAGGTTGTGATAAGGTTGTGATGAGGTTGTGAGGAGGTTGTGAGGAGGTTGTGAGGAGGTTGTGGACGAGGTTGTGATGAAGTTGTGATGAGGTTGTGATGAGGTTGTGGACAAAGTTGTAATGAGGTTTTGACAAGGTTTTGATGAGGTTGTGGACAAGGTTGTGACGAGGTTGTGATGAGGTTGTGATGAGGTTGTGATGAGGTTGTGATGAGGTTGTGACGAGGTTGTGATGAGGTTGTGATAAGGTTGTGATGAGGTTGTGAGGAGGTTGTGATGAGGTTGTGGACAAGGTTGTGGACAAGGTTGTGGACAAGGTTGTGGACAAGGTTGTAACGAGGTTGTAACGACGTTGTGATGAGGTTGTGATGAGGTTGTGAGGAGGTTGTGATGAGGTTGTGACGAGGTTGTGATGAGGTTGTGACGAGGTTGTGATGAGGTTGTAACGAGGTTGTAACGAGGTTGTGATGAGGTTGTGACGAGGTTGTGGACGAGGTTGTGGACAAGGTTGTGATGAGGTTGTGATGAGGTTGTGGACAAGGTTGTGGACGAGGTTGAAACGAGGTTGTAACGAAGTTGTAACGAGGTTGTGATGAGGTTGTGATGAGGTTGTGATGAGGTTGTGATGAGGTTGTGACGAGGTTGTGATGAGGTTGTGATAAGGTTGTGATGAGGTTGTGAGGAGGTTGTGAGGAGGTTGTGAGGAGGTTGTGGACGAGGTTGTGATGAAGTTGTGATGAGGTTGTGATGAGGTTGTGATGAGGTTGTGACGAGGTTGTGACGAGGTTTTGACGAGGTTGTGAGGAGGTTGTGGACGAAGTTGTAATGAGGTTTTGACGAGGTTTTGACGAGGTTGTGGACAAGGTTGTGACGAGGTTGTGATGAGGTTGTGACGAGGTTGTGACGAGGTTGTGATGAGGTTGTGATGAGGTTGTGAGAAGGTTGTGAGGAGGTTGTGGACGAGGTTGTGATGAGGTTGTGATGAGGTTGTGATGAGGTTGTGATGAGGTTGTGAGGAGGTTTTGACGAGGTTGTGATGAGGTTGTGGACGAAGTTGTAATGAGGTTTTGACGAGGTTTTGACGAGGTTTTGACGAGGTTGTGGACAAGGTTGTAATGAGGCTGTGATGAGGTTGTGACGAGGTTTTGACGAGGTTGTGATGAGGTTGTGGACGAAGTTGTAATGAGGTTTTGACGAGGTTTTGACGAGGTTTTGACGAGGTTGTGAGGAGGTTGTGATGAGGTTGTGACGAGGTTGTGATGAGGTTGTGATGAGGTTGTGATGAGGTTGTGAGAAGGTTGTGAGGAGGTTGTGGACGACGTTGTGATGAGGTTGTGATGAGGTTGTGATGAGGTTGTGATGAGGTTGTGATGAGGTTGTGATGAGGTTGTGAGGAGGTTGTGACGAGGTTTTGACGAGGTCGTGATGAGGTTGTGGACGAAGTTGTAATGAGGTTTTGACGAGGTTTTGACGAGGTTGTGAAGAGGTTGTGATGAGGTTGTGACGAGGTTGTGATGAGGTTGTGATGAGGTTGTGATGAGGTTGTGAGAAGGTTGTGAGGAGGTTGTGGACGAGGTTGTGATGAGGTTGTGATGAGGTTGTGATGAGGTTGTGATGAGGTTGTGAGGAGGTTGTGACGAGGTTTTGACGAGGTTGTGAGGAGGTTGTGATGAGGTTGTGGACAAAGTTGTAATGAGGTTTTGACAAGGTTTTGACAAGGTTGTGGACAAGGTTGTGACGAGGTTGTGATGAGGTTGTGATGAGGTTGTGATGAGGTTGTGATGAGGTTGTGACGAGGTTGTGATGAGGTTGTGATAAGGTTGTGATGAGGTTGTGAGGAGGTTGTGAGGAGGTTGTGGACGAGGTTGTGATGAAGTTGTGATGAGGTTGTGATGAGGTTGTGACGAGGTTGTGACGAGGTTTTGACGAGGTTGTGAGGAGGTTGTGGATGAAGTTGTAATGAGGTTTTGACGAGGTTGTGGACAAGGTTGTGACGAGGTTGTGATGAGGTTGTGATGAGGTTGGGAACAAGGTTGTGGACGAGGTTGTGAGGAGGTTGTGATGAGGTTGTGACGAGGTTGTGGACGAGGTTGTGGACAAGGTTGTGATGAGGTTGTGATGAGGTTGTGACGAGGTTGTGATGAGGTTGTGGACGAGGTTGTGATGAGGTTGTGACGAGGTTGGGAACAAGGTTGGGAACAAGGTTGTGGATGAGGTTGTGGACGAGGTTGTGAACGAGGTTGTGACGAGGTTGTGATGAGGTTGTGAACGAGGTTGTGACGAGGTTGTGATGAGGTTGTGACGAGGTTGTGACGAGGTTGTGATGAGGTTGTGATGAGGTTTTGACTAGGTTGTGATGAGGTTGTGGACAAGGTTGTGGACAAGGTTGTGGACAAGGTTGTGGACAAGGTTGTAACGAGGTTGTAACGAGGTTGTGATGAGGTTGTGATGAGGTTGTGAGGAGGTTGTGATGAGGTTGTGACGAGGTTGTGATGAGGTTGTGATGAGGTTGTGATGAGGTTGTGATGAGGTTGTGACGAGGTTGTGATGAGGTTGTAACGAGGTTGTAACGAGGTTGTGATGAGGTTGTGAGGAGGTTGTGATGAGGTTGTGGACAAAGTTGTAATGAGGTTTTGACAAGGTTTTGACAAGGTTGTGGACAAGGTTGTGACGAGGTTGTGATGAGGTTGTGATGAGGTTGTGATGAGGTTGTGATGAGGTTGTGATGAGGTTGTGATGAGGTTGTGACGAGGTTGTGATAAGGTTGTGATGAGGTTGTGAGGAGGTTGTGAGGAGGTTGTGAGGAGGTTGTGGACGAGGTTGTGATGAAGTTGTGATGAGGTTGTGATGAGGTTGTGATGAGGTTGTGACGAGGTTGTGACGAGGTTTTGACGAGGTTGTGAGGAGGTTGTGGACGAAGTTGTAATGAGGTTTTGACGAGGTTTTGACGAGGTTGTGGACAAGGTTGTGACGAGGTTGTGATGAGGTTGTGACGAAGTTGTGACGAGGTTGTGACGAGGTTGTGATGAGGTTGTGAGAAGGTTGTGAGGAGGTTGTGGACGAGGTTGTGATGAGGTTGTGATGAGGTTGTGATGAGGTTGTGATGAGGTTGTGAGGAGGTTTTGACGAGGTTTTGACGAGGTTGTGATGAGGTTGTGGACGAAGTTGTAATGAGGTTTTGACGAGGTTTTGACGAGGTTGTGGACAAGGTTGTAATGAGGCTGTGATGAGGTTGTGACGAGGTTTTGACGAGGTTGTGATGAGGTTGTGGACGAAGTTGTAATGAGGTTTTGACGAGGTTGTGAGGAGGTTGTGATGAGGTTGTGACGAGGTTGTGATGAGGTTGTGATGAGGTTGTGATGAGGTTGTGAGAAGGTTGTGAGGAGGTTGTGGACGAGGTTGTGATGAGGTTGTGATGAGGTTGTGATGAGGTTGTGATGAGGTTGTGATGAGGTTGTGAGGAGGTTGTGACGAGGTTTTGACGAGGTTGTGATGAGGTTGTGGACGAAGTTGTAATGAGGTTTTGACGAGGTTTTGACGAGGTTTTGACGAGGTTGTGAAGAGGTTGTGATGAGGTTGTGACGAGGTTGTGATGAGGTTGTGATGAGGTTGTGATGAGGTTGTGAGGAGGTTGTGGACGAGGTTGTGATGAGGTTGTGATGAGGTTGTGATGAGGTTGTGATGAGGTTGTGATGAGGTTGTGAGGAGGTTGTGACGAGGTTTTGACGAGGTTGTGAGGAGGTTGTGATGAGGTTGTGGACAAAGTTGTAATGAGGTTTTGACAAGGTTTTGACAAGGTTGTGGACAAGGTTGTGACGAGGTTGTGATGAGGTTGTGATGAGGTTGTGATGAGGTTGTGATGAGGTTGTGACGAGGTTGTGATGAGGTTGTGATAAGGTTGTGATGAGGTTGTGAGGAGGTTGTGAGGAGGTTGTGGACGAGGTTGTGATGAAGTTGTGATGAGGTTGTGATGAGGTTGTGACAAGGTTGTGACGAGGTTTTGACGAGGTTGTGAGGAGGTTGTGGACGAAGTTGTAATGAGGTTTTGACGAGGTTGTGGACAAGGTTGTGACGAGGTTGTGATGAGGTTGTGACAAGGTTGTGACGAGGTTGTGATGAGGTTCTGATGAGGTTGTGAGAAGGTTGTGAGGAGGTTGTGGACGAGGTTGTGATGAGGTTGTGATGAGGTTGTGATGAGGTTGTGATGAGGTTGTGAGGAGGTTTTGACGAGGTTTTGACGAGGTTGTGATGAGGTTGTGGACCAAGTTGTAATGAGGTTGTGACGAGGTTTTGACAAGGTTGTGGACAAGGTTGTGACGAGGTTGTGATGAGGTTGTGACGAGGTTGTGATGAGGTTGTGATGAGGTTGTGATGAGGTTGTGAGAAGGTTGTGAGGAGGTTGTGGACGAGGTTGTGATGAGGTTGTGATGAGGTTGTGATGAGGTTGTGACGAGGTTGTGATGAGGTTGTGAGGAGGTTGTGACGAGGTTTTGACGAGGTTGTGAGGAGGTTGTGAGCGGCACTTGAAAGTCATCTTTGTGCCACTTATCTACACTTATTTAAATACTGTCTTACCTGCACCTCTTTTTTGATCTACTATGGCGCTGTGGTTTAACTGTATTCCTCTGTTGTAATTTGCTTTGGATAACAGTGTCTGCTAATGTAAATGCAACATACTAAAAATGGGAATTTAATATGAACTGTAGGTCAAAATTTCAATCTCTTGAGATACTTAGGATACTCTTGAGATATAAATTTAAAACTAACTAAAACTAAAACTAATATTTTCTAGCTGTTTATTAGTTAAAAATGTATTTATTTTAAAAGACCATTCCCTGGCATTTATATTCTAATGGATGGTAAATAGTTAAACTATTCATGATTCTCTTCAAAGTTATTTTGTAATATTAAAAGTACAAAAAAGGATTAGGTCTCAGACCAAGTGCTCTGCAGAGGGAGATTCACACACAGGTGCAGCAGTTTCCAGATCTAAATTATCTACTGATTACACAGTGATTTATAAAGAACATCACAGCCTGAAGATATGTGCATGATGCATGTAGATATGTGCATGTGTGCATGATGTAAATGTGGCACGAGATAAAATGCGTGCATGGCTGTGGTGTGAAACAGAAATAAAATCATTTTAAAAGGTCACTCCCCGTTTCATTCAATACATTAATGACACTTCAGCAATTACACCACAATATCTACAAAACAGAAAATCAGTCTTCCCTGGATCCGCTGCACAGGGGGTTTAGCTGCTAATATCTGATAAAAAAACTTTTGTCTGTGACATTTCAGTCAGGCTGTAGAGGGCATAAATAGTGACACGAAGTCATGAAAGATCACGAGAACTACCAGGGGTTGTTGTTATTTGGTATAAATGTGCAGCAGACATCTCCAAACATGTGGCACACCCCTCCTTTTTCTGCCAGCTGGATGTCTAAGGTCAATCTGCCTTGAAGGACAAAAGTTTGGTGACATCCAGTTGTTAGTTGACAACCTCAGAAGCATCTTTGGTATAATTTATAGGAACCCATCTGGACCACCGCATAGGACTCTAATGGCATCCATGTACATTCCACAATCAAAAGAACCAGCTATAGGCGTTGAAGACCTCTTAGCTCAGTATGTATGTGGGGTGAATGGGAGTACAGCCCTCCCTACAGGTATAAAGTAGAACAACGTCACAAGTCTGGTATGGGCACCCTTCCCATGCCGTTCCCTTGGCAGTATTGGCTGCAGCCAGTGGTCTCCACACTACCACCACACAACGGCACATGCATACACATGATTCAGGAACCAGCTGTTGCTAAAAGACTGAGTTGAGTCAGTCACATTAAAGGTTTCAGAGTACCAGGATTGTACAATCTGTTCTACAAATTGGCTAGTATTGGAAACGCTGGACCTGGTGAAACCTGTAAAGCTATCTTTGTATGGTGTCAGGGTGGGAGATGCAACACAGTCACTAGCTATTGGAAAGAGTAGTTGTTGGGACGTACCTTTAGTACTTCATATTGTAGACTGAGTGCTCACTTGCAGCATCTTAGGCTAATGGGGTCAGAGATGCTGGAGTTGGGGGGGAAATGACCTGTGCCCAGTTTGGGTCTGGCCACTGAACTAATCTAACCACTTATTTCCATGTCTATGTCCAGTTTCTAGAACAAATGTGTTTTAACATCAGTTACGTTCAATTTCTTAACTGAGAGCTGAGGTAGTTCTGGTGATGAAGCGGTTTAAGCGATTAAAATTCTGGGCAGAAGATGAGATGTTGTGCCTGGGTGTGTCCACTAGGACCCCCTTCACCAATCCCATGAGGTCCTTTCCAGTAATATCAATGCCTGTAATCTGCGTCTTCCCTTTTTAAGGTAGGGGTTTGGAGTGAGAGTTTAACTGCAAGGATTAGTGGATTACGGCTACCAACTCCACATCCAGCATCTGTCAGCCTGCTACCAATAGAGCCAACTGAAGATGTTTCCATGGTTCAGGGGATGTGGAAGTAGTAAAGTTAGTTGGGCCAGAATTCCAGTACATATAACTCCAATTTGCACAAGCATTGTTTGTAGACAAAAATACAACGGTATACCTAATTACCAAACCGCCATCTGTAACTGGTCGAAAGAGACGGTGGTGGCGTTACTGTCTGTGTACAGTGATGATCAGTTTTGGTCCATAGTTGTTAGGGATGGGAATTGTTAAGAATTTAGCAATTCCGGTTCCATTATTGATATTGCTTATTGATTCGTTTCCTTATCGGTTATCTTATCGATCCTCATCCAGTTATATATAGTACAAATGACTTTTGTTGTATTAACAATTTAATTTCAAATATGCACCAACATTTTTCACTCAACTTCACAGAAATCAAAGCTGGCTTAAGCAGAAAAAACAGGAACTTTTTCACATGAACATTGGGACATAAAATACAATTACAATGATCAGCTTTTGCACATTAACAGTTTTTGTGCAGAAGATGTTTCTGCGCGTTGAAGGTATTTACCTCCTTTGATGTGATCAAAGCATCTATGACAACTATGAGGAGGGTGAATTATTTTGTACCACGCCAGGAGAGTTAATAGAGCATCTCTCGCACCATATTATTGTCTTACATTATCTTTGCCTTTGCTTTTTAGAAGTCTAGTTTTTCAACTAAGAACACAGAGAAACTAAAAATAGAAACAACCAACCTAACTGAGAAAAGTTATTTGTTATCGGGTAGGAGGGTAAACTTCAAACAATCACTTTTCTATGTATATTTGTTCGCCACCTGATTACGGCTGCAAGTCCTACAAATGGACTGCTTGATGAAGACATTTCAGGACGAGTGAGTGTGACACTGCTCTCTACAACTGCTTTAGTCTACCCGAGCGTTCACAAATACAATCAGGACGTTAGTTTTCTTGAATTATTTGCAGTGTACTATTTACATGTCAAATGAATGGAGATTGTTTTAGTAATCAAATGAATTAAGTGAAAAGTATTCCAATTTTAGTGTTAGTTTGAATGACTGATGTCAAGGATGAGCCTCTCCACTGGCAGCCGAGATTGAACATCAGGACGGGTCTGATGGTCTGGTCTCTGAGGCCGTAGATGAGGGAACTCAAACATTTGGGCAAAATTATGATACAAATATAGATAATGATCTGGATGCGCACGATTATGACCCTGTCTACATTTTTTGAAATAGTCATGACCATTGGTTTGAACACAGTTGAAGAAAGACTGAGGCCCAGCTGCAGCAGATGCAGCAGCAGCGTCTTACGAGCCTTCGTCGCTGAAGCTTTGTCCGTGGAGGCTGATGTGGCGGCTACAATGATGCCGATATAGGAGAAGGTGACAGTGAAACCTGTTAATACATATAGGAAATAAATGGAGGCTTTGTCGTAAACATCAGACAGTGGTTCAAGTAACAGATTGTCTTTGCCACAGTAGTCTTTCATTTGCATGTCCTGCAGTTTTTTAAAGGAAATATTTAACATTAGACTAAGTTGAATCAAAGCATTTATTGAACTGAAGGTCCAAATAACGGCAATAGCCATCCCAGTGTTTCTGACTGTTATGACAGCGGCGTGCCTGAGAGGAAAACACACAGCTACGTATCTCTCCAGGCACATCAGCACCAGTGTCAGAATAGAAACGCCATGCAAGGGACTGTTAAAAGCAGTTAGAGCAGCACAAATGTAATACAGCATTGTTACTCTACTACCAGACATTAGAAACATTACCTGGTTATGAGCCAGCTGTACAGTATCTGAAAAAAGAAGGTTATACAGCAAAATATACCGAGAAGTCTCCAGAAACACAGCTTTACTCCTCAAAGTGAACAACATTGTCCCGTTAATGAACAGAAACACACAGCATGGCAGCGTGGACGCAACCGAAGAAAACACTACCCACAGCATGGTCTGACGCTGCAGCTCAGCAGTAATGTTGGTCTGGTTTGAAAATGACATCTTCAGGCATTTAGTAAAGCAAAAAGAGCAAACTATTCAATGATCATTTACAGCATGTTTTGCAGTTAAACTGAAAACCCTTTCATCCTTTCAAATATTACAGATGACTCCTGAGCTACAAATCATACGGACATATTTTGACGACTCAGACATCAAGTTAGAGATCATGTCTGTTTGTGCTCTTCTGTGGAGTTTCCCGACCACTGGAGTATTTAACTTTTCCCTGTGCATGTGACGAAATCTCCTGCACGAATGGAGTGATGTCACTCTTTCCAGTCCAGTTGTCATGTGCAGTTTCTCTACAATGTTTAAGGTGTTTTTTTAATCACAGTAGATTAAAACATTCTTTAAAAAAATAAAAAATAAAAAAGGCAATTAGACCGTTGCTGAATTTTTCTAACTGTGGCATAAATTCACTTAGTTTTTTTTTTTTGCAAACATGGGTTTAATTACATTCGTCCTCTTTTAGAAAAAATCAAAAACATTAAAAAAAAATTTATTGCATAAAAAAAGTGTGGAATTGTGGTGAACGGCTCCAGTCCCTCTGTGAGGTCTTGTGAGCCCCTCAGATCAGACCAGTCAGTGTCGGTCCAGTTTGGGGGAGTGTCTTCCACAGACAAACAGAAAAACATGGACAAACAGAGAGATATAGAGATATGAGGAGAGAGATATAGAGATAGAGAGAGAGATAAGAGAGATAGATATAGATTATATATATAATATATAGAGAATATATATATATATATATATATATATATATATATATGTATATATATATATATATATATATACATATATTTATATCAACGTATCACACCCCCGTCCAAGCAAGAACAGTGCTTGGTCCGCCAAACCATCGGCACTCCGCCAGACATCCCGGCCGCTGCAGCAGTGACACTGAACTCCCATAGCGGCAGGCAGAGTGGGGGCAGCGGAAGAAGCGGGAGAGAGAAGATGGACAGAGAAAACCCGGGCAGTGCAAGCACCCCCTAGGGGGACCGGGACAGCCCCCACCCCAGTCCACCAACACACAGAGCCAAAAGCGGAAACACAGGGCAGAACATAGCCGACACCCCGAGGCAGCACAGGACCAGGGAGAAGGAGCCCGTCAACACATCGCGGCACGCCCAGACAGCGACCCCGCCTCCATACCACCCATCCCCAGAAGCCCCCCCCAGAGGCCAGCCCCCGCACCCAGACTCACCAGCCAAGGCGTACTCCAGACCCGCCAAGGCCCCAGATATCCCCACCGCAGGACAAGACCCAGATAGTAAGAACGCGGACCAGGATGCGAGGCACCAGAGGCCCACCGGGGCCAACCAGCCCCACCTAAACCCACCCAACCTGCCCCCCCCCCCTTCAATTTTTTTTGTTTTTGTTTTTTGGTTATGTCTTTGGCAGCACGGTGGCTTAGTGGTCAGCACTTTTGCCTCACAGCAAGAAGGTTCCTGGTTCCTGGAGAAGGGAGGCACGCCGGGGCTCGGGGGCGCATCGCCTAGCGAGCCCCGGGCAGTCACAGTCCCCAGTCGTTCATAGTTATTATTTATATCATTTTGCTCTTTCTTTTAAATTTTCAAATTATTTTCGCTTTAGGGATAATAGCATATTGAATATGAATTTTAGCATACAGCAGTTTTGGTACAAGAAATCAAACAGGGCAAACAGGAGGGGCCGCTCCAGAGGTTACCCCAGGAGCCATCACACAGGAAAGACGCCACTTTTTGCCAGTCTGTATCTAAGTCTATGTTAAGAATTACTAGTTGTACCTTTCAAATGGGCCAACTTGTTATGGAAGTTGGGAAATCAGTGGGGACCCATGTTGAGTTTTGGGGTCCATGACCAATGAAAGGTCAGTGACAGCAGTTTTACATTTACTTGTAAAACCATAAACCCTCCAAAGTCTGCTAGGGATACAAGGACAATAAAAATAACCCATGTTTTCTGTTCAGCACTGTAGCCAGGCTGACAAAGAGCCACAACTCTGTTGAGCCGTGCATCCCTGCAGCTCTCAGTAGTGAAGACTTTATGAGCTTCTTTAGCAATAAAATTGTCAGAATTAGAGAGGAAATCGGCCAGGCCCTCCCGGCAGTGGCTGTGGGCATTTCTTCAACCTCGGCGACTCCCTTATGCTCCGACCTGACTCTAGACTGTTTGTAGATCGCCGCTACTCCTCCACCTCGACCTGTGATTCGAGGAATATGATAATTAACGTAACTGGACGGCGTCGATTCATTTAAACTAACAAACTCTTCCTCTTGGAGCCACGTTTCTGTTAGGCAGAAAATGTCACTCCGGGTTTCAGTAATTAGATCGTTTACTAATAGAGACTTGGAGCTTAAAGATCGTATATTTAGTAATCCGCATCTAACTTTCCGGTCTTTAGTTGGCACTGAATGCGTATTGTTTTTTATTTTTACAAGGTTATTTTGACTATTTTAATTTGATTTTTGATTATCACGTAGCGCCTCGTTAGAATCTCCAATGACATCGTTTATTTCTTTATTTTTATTTCCAGACGGTTCCTGACGCAGCAGAGAAGCGTGTAAGACTGCAGCTCTGCACCCCGGCCTGGACCCTGGATTGTCAGGGGGAGGATCTAATAATATCAGCCAGATTTCTAGAGATAAGAGCTGCACCATCCCGGGTGGGATGAATGCCGTCTCTTCTAAGCAGACCAGGCTTTCACCTAAACGTCTTCCAACTATCAATAAAGGCCACCGAGACGAGCAGCGACTAAACACATCATCACCGGTCAGATTGGGGAGGGGACCAGAGAGAACTACAGAGTCCCACATTGTTGTAGTCACACACCGACACAATATTCGTTTTAGTGACTCCGACTGGCGTAGCCGGCTGTCATTACGCCGACATGTCTGATAACTTTCCTGAATGTGCGATGACTCTTTCCAGCAGCTTCAGATGTGCTCCGAGGTCGCCGCTCTGGCCCCCGGGATGCACCTGACTACGGTCGCAGATAATTAATAGTAACACAAAATATTTATGTACAGCGTGGGGTACAGTGGCTTGGTAGTAAGCACTGTTGCCCTGCGAAAAAAAGGTTTTTGGCTTGAAACCCAAGAGAGATTTACATCTACCCAGGATGGACAAGGGCTTTATGTTCGGAGTTTGCATGTTCTCCAGGTGCTTTGGCTTCTTCCTTGAGTTCATTCTGAATTGCCCCCAGTAGTGAGTCTGTGTCGGTGGTTGTTTGCTGTTATGTGGCCCCGCATGAACAGATGACCTTTCACCCGGAGAGCACCGGATAGCCTCAAGCAGATCCCTGTGATCCTACAATGGATCAAGTGATCAGGCACCTTTCTTCACAACGATATAAAGGGGCAAGTGAAAACAATAGTTAGGCAGAAAATAAGGAAGCAGTATTTCCACCAAAGTGTGTACATGACTATGATACCCAATGGCAATAAAATGTTATATGTATTCACAGCAGACATATTTGACTTATGTGCTAACAAAGATTTTTCTTTTGTCAATATAGCAGTATAAATCTAAACATACAATATTTTAATTCAACAACAAAACACTAGAAGTATTCTAGTGTTTTGCACAGTGTTTTCTACCCTAGAAACAAATTCTGCTATTTTTTTCCAGTGTCGTCTTCTGACTCCTGCAGCAGTCGTTGTATTTTTCAAAAACTGGAAACGTTTCACCAGTCTGAACTCATTTCAACCTGCACATACTACAAAACACAGTTCAGAAGAAACTATTGTGGGTTACTTGCATTTATTTAACTTTTTTCTTTTACAGCAGTGTTGCCACAAAGGATCATATAATCAGCACATTTTAGTTGTTTTTTTTCTTTTCCAAGAATCTGTCGTTCTCTTTATGTACAAGCTGAACATAAATATTGTTGAAAATCTGAAAATGTCTTAAATAATTTAATAATAAATAACTTAGTAAATAACATCAGTCAAGAGACAACTATTCTGATTTTAGCGTTATCTGGAACTCCAGAGATCAGAGGTGATCCTCTGCACTGGCAGCCGAGGTTGAACAACAGGACGGGTCTGATGGTCTGGTCTCTGAGGCCGTAGATGAGGGAACTCAGACATTTAGGAAAGACAAAAATAGTAACATAAATAACAATCTGGAGCCGCACAGCTATTAACCTGTCTAGATTTTTAGAGATCACTACGAGCAGTGAGTTGTGTACAATGGAGGACATGCTGAGGCCCAGCTGCAGCAGATGCAGCAGCAGCGTCTTACGAGCCTTCGTCGCTGAAGCTTTGTCCGTGGAGGCTGATCTGGCGGCTACAATGATGCCGATATACGAGAAACTGACAGACACACCTGCTAATGCAAAAATAAAATAAGTTGATGCTTTTTCATACACATTAGGCAGTGGATCAAGAAACAGACTTTCTTTACCACAAAAGTCTTTCATTTGCATTTGCTGCAGTTCTATAAATGGAAATTTTAAAATCAGACAAATCTGAATGAGAACATTTATTGAACTGAAGGTCCAAACCACACCAATAGCTACACCCGTGTTTCTGGTGGTGATGATGGTCGCGTGCCTCAGGGGGGTAACACACAGCCACGTATCGCTCCAGACACATCAGCACCAGTGTCAGATTGGAGGCATTATTTGCAAGAGTGTTTATCACTGTCACAACGACACATACGGGATACATTAGTGTCACGCTACCAGCAGACAGTAAATACATTACCTGACTGTGTGCCAGCTGTAAAGTGTCTGCAAAAAGAAGGTTATATAAAAGAATATAACGACAGGTCTCACAAAACACCATTTTACTCCTTAAAGTGAACAACATGGTCCCATTAATAAAGAAAAACACACAGCAGGGCAGCGTGGTTGCAACAGAAGAAAGTGCTACTCCCAAGATCCCATGACGCTGCAGCACAGACGTAGTGTTTGTTTGACTTTGATTTGTGAAGAGCATATTATACAAATGATTAAAACTACAACACAAACTCAGGAAAAATAACTACTTTAACAACTATAACATTTCATCTTCAGTAAAAAAATGGCGGTTAAGTTCATTCTGTACAGCTGGAACCATCGGCCCCACCCAACCGCAGACGCTCGCCGCCAGAGCTCGTCTGCGTGGGTTCCTCCGCCTTCCCCCTATTTATCTGGTCCACTCATGCCCCCCCCCCCATGTGAGATCATCTGTCACTACTTTCAAGAGTAGTGTTTGCAGTAAGGGATTTGAATCCAAACTTACTTAGTGGATATAGTAAGAATCAATATTTGATCACATATTAAACAATTGATCATCTATTGATTGACTGTCATGAGTGTGCTGGTAGAATCTAGGAGCACTGCTTTCAAATCTGCACGGCCAAAGTCCCCCACAATCAACTCAACTCAACTCAACTCAACTTTATTTATAAAGCACTTTAAACAAAACAAGGTTCACCACAGTGCTGAACAAAGCATAAAATTAGTAAAAGAGCATGGCAATTATCAGACATAAGACAATTAAAATACAATACAGTCTCCAGATTCCAACTCAATTAAAAGCCAAAGTGAAAAAATATGTTTTAAGAGCAGATTTAAAAGTGGAAAATGAGTCCATCTGTCTGAGGTCCAGGGGCAACTCATTCCAGATCTCTGGTCCGAAGATTGAAAAGGCTCGGTCACCTCTCAGTTTCCTCTTGGTCTTGGAGACGACTAACTGTATCTGATTTGCTGACCTGAGGGAGCGAGGAGGGGTGTACACTGTCGTGGAAAAAAATGGCGACTCACAGTGTTGATGAGGCCTACATCATTTTTGTGAGTGGTTCAGGCAGAAGGCGGTATTGAATTCAAATCAGGGGTGGAGTCAGGGGAGTTGAGAAATAAAAGGGGAACAGGACCTAGAGGAGAAGCTTTCAAACCACAAACAGATTTTTGACATGTCAGTTGATGGGGACAGGTGGTTTTGAAAGCGGTGTGGAAGAAGAAAAAGAACATCAATGGATTTGGGGTGAGGGTTTAATCGGTAGTTAAGTTGCAGGATCGAGTTCAGGGTCCCAAATCCTTCCATTGGTCAGTTTTAGACTTAGCTAGGGAGATGTGAGGATCACTGTCAGGTACCTTGAAAAATGTGGATAGTAGGGGGGGTAAGAGAGACAGAAAGAGCGCTGCGCGTTGCAGACCAGTAAAGGCTGCATGTTTGCAAAACATCAGTTAGATTCGAGAAGGACTGTTTTTCAGACTCGGAGTCAGGTTCTGATGTTATCCAAACGGTACAAAAAACATTTTGTGGTCTCATGAAAACAACAGTTCGTGGAACTCTAGCTTTTGCCATGGTAATTAGGGGCTGGGATTCGTCTACAGAAATCCACCATTGATGTACAAGGGTGGGAGGAGAAGTCATGATCTCCTTGGTCATTGTGTAGGAACAGGTGGTAGGAGAAATTACCTTCATGCCTTCAGGGGAGGACCGGAGCCCGAGGCCTAAAGATAGCATGAGGTCACGGCCCAGCAGATTAAAAGGGCAGCACTGTGATAACAGGAAAGAGTGTTTTAATGGGGGGAGATTATCAACAGAGCAAGATAGAGGGACTGTAAAGTGTTGTTTTATTTCTGTGCCACTAACACCCAAAGAGTAAAGAAATTTATCACTAAGTTTAGTACCAGGCAAATCAGCTGATTTAACCACTGAAAAAGTTGCACCAGAGTTCACAATAAAAACAATATTTTTACCAGCAACTGCCATTTTAAACAGAGGAAGATTTAAAATGTTTTCTTCAGTTGGGCAATGAAATAATGTGTGTGTGTGTGTGTGTGTGTGTGTGTGTGTGTGTGTGTGTGTGTGTGTGTGTGATCGCGATCTTATCTGTTTGTTGGGGGGGTTCCTCCTCCGACGTGCCCACCGGATCTACACCCCGCTTCGCCTTTCAGTCCGAATAATGGGTTTTAGAGTGCTCTCCTCTTTGGTCTCTATAGTTGCCTCTTTTTCTGCGCTTGTGTGGTTTTAATAAGCAGGTGTTGGTTCAGTGTCCCTTTTTTTTTTTTTTTTTTTTTTTTTTTTTTAAACAGTAGCAGCAGGTGTCGCTTGAACGGTTAGGTGGGTTTGGGGAACTGATCGGTGCAGAAAAGAAATCCGGCAGGAGAGTCAGCGGATGCTGTAGGAGCGTGGAGCAGACGCAACTGGGCCCGGTGGTTTATGTCATCTTTCTCCTTTTTGTCTGTCGTTTCCTGGTCTTTACGTCTTTTGTGATGGTCAGCGTGTCTCAGGATGTCATCTAGACGCACCGAAGCTTTCTGCCACCCGATGCAGGAGTCTTTTGTCATGGTACTCAGGGGACTCAGGAGTCCATTCAGGAAGCTCTGTTTGAGGTGACTCTCATAGGGGGTCATGATGGGGCCGGGGTAGGGATCAGGCTTAGTCATTCCACTGTAATCATCGTGGATCGACTGGAGACGAAGAAGGTAGTTGTCCACCTCCTCTCCCTCTTTTTGGGTGCACGCTGTGATCTTTGACAGGTCACACGCGATTGGGAAGCTATCTCGGAGGGCTTGGAGGAAGTTAGTGACCCAATTTCTGTAGTCAATGTCGTCTGCAATGTCACCGTCACGTAGGTTGGCTGTGGGCCAGTTTGGAGTTGCAGGTTGACGGTGATGGAGGAATTGTGGCTTCAGCAGGGCAAACTGAGCTGGGGTGAGAAGGTTGAGGAGAACTCTGGACATCTCAGAGGATGTGGGGACATAGTCTCTGATAAAGTCTTTAAATGCATTGGCAAGGGCTTGTCCGCCCTTTTCTGGCTTTGGTAGGTGTTTAGAGCCCACGATGATGTCATCCACAGTCCAGGGACGGTAGACATAGGCGGGTAGCCCTTGTGGTCCAGCAACCTGAACCATGGGGGCAGTGAACACCTTATTTGTGGCTGAGCGTAGGTGCATTGGTGAAGGGGGGGAAGGATTTAGAGTTTTTGAAAAGAATTTCAGAGTTATTGGGTTGGATATCAGGGATGAGGGATGAGTGTCCAGTAGGTGATGACAGAGAGAAGGTGGGAGGTCTCAGGGACGTGTGGGTTTGGTCTGCAGTAGGAGTAGAGGAGGAGGAGCCGTCTGCCGACGAATCAGGGGCTAGGCCACGTCTGGCCGTTCCCGATTGGTCTGCTGGTGTAGAGGGTGGTGGTTGGTAAGGCGGAGGGGTGGAGTCCAGTGAGGCGTCGACCGAGGATCCCCACAGGCCCTGCATAGAGGGATACAGAGAACTATGAGCAGTGTTATCATTCTTTGCATCAGTTTCATTAAGTTCGTCCTTCTTTTCCTTTTTTTTGTTTTTTGTTATTTTCAAGGCAGTTAGGTTTTTGCATGCTTCTTGGCGTTCACGCTTATCACATTCAGTTTCCCACAATTTTAAGCATTCATCCATTCTTATCATTTGTTGGACATCGTGTGATTTGACTTTTTTGTTAGTGCTTAGTTGTCGGTTTCTATCCTCAGTTAACTTTTCACGCAATTGTTTTAATTGAATTGCACTCAGAGATCCCCCTTCAGGGAAACCGAAATTATCACTCCAATAGTAGACAAATTCACATGAATCTTTCCCGTATTTCTCTTTCATAAATATAATTAAATTCGAATCTATTTTATTCTTGTTTTTTTTTTTTTTAATTTGGCTAATTTTCTGGTTGCTGTGCCTTATTGTTAACATGTTACCCATGCCTATTAACCTGATCTTGTGACGTCTACTCACAGGACTAAATGCACATTAAGCTCACGGGACTGGGGGTTCGATCTTGTCTTAGCTAAAGGCTCACAATATACTATTATGTGCGCGTTTACAACCCAATCTTGTTTCGGCTCACGGGACTTCAAAAAATTGGTCTTGCCTCAGCGCCGACTCACAACTCTGGATGCAGCTAGAATAACTTGGTTTTGGCCTCCTGGAAGTTATGGTACGTTATGTCCCGAGTATCCAGGATATGAGAGAAAAGAAAACAAAAAACAATAAAAATAATCTCTTCTCTTCGACACCAAAACCTTGTTATCTGAACATACAGAGTTCGATCGGATCTAAATCAATATTTGAGCTAGTTTTTGCTCACCAGTTCACTGATTCAATTCGATCTCATTCTGATGCGCGCAAATACCCGATCTTGCTTAAGCATTATGATCGCATCTTTCAGCAATCTCTTTCAGAACATCAACCAGAAAATTAATGACGACAGTTGACTGTAGAATTATAAAAAATCTTCGTTTCATTTAGGTTTTAGAATTTGGTATAAATTTGTCTTATCCTATGGGCTCCAATCTGAGCCTTTAATCTTTTGGATAGAATTGGAAAAAAAATACTTCTCACCGTTTACTTTTCCCAGAGCGAGTTCGGAGATGCCGTCACGGTCGACTGAGATCTCAGGTAGAAGTCCTCTCTCTCAGAAATGCTAAGCGAGGTAATGAGGATGAATCTCTGCAGATTCAGGTGCCCAACCCGTCATCCGGATCTCAGCGGCCCGCTTGGCATCCCACTTCTGACACCAAATTGTCGTGGAAAAAATCGTCGGTGGAAGAAAGAGTAAAAAGTCTACTGTCTTCGTTTCACTCGTTTATTTGAAATCAACCGGAAATAAACGGGCGGAGGTTCTGCAGAAATCCTGCTGCTCACTGAAGGGAGGCGTCTTTTATACAGAAGGCATGAATTTCAAGACAAAGGCATATACATTAAAAAGGCTCTTGCGCTTTACAGTGAGGGCGCGCTCATTTCATGACAATAGGGGATTTCGCTGGGTGACGGGTGCGCGCTTATTTTATGACGAAGGTGTTTGTTCCACGTCTGGGCATACCCGTTTTCGTGACAAAGAGATATGCATTTTACAATAGACGTGTCTTCTGACCGGCAGTCCTTGTGGTGACGTTCTTTTGTTCACGTCGCCAATAGTACGGAGAAGGTGTCATTTATCAGACTGGAGTCAGGATGTGAAGTGGTGTGTGGGGAAGGGGGGGGGGAGTCTGCTTCCTCATGTAGGGGGAGTTGGTCAAAAGTAAAGCTGCATCCAAAGAATTACAAAGAAAGTAAGGAGTGTAATATAAAATTTCCACCACAACACCTGGATAAGGTCAGATAGGTACTTTGGAGCGAGACCATGAAGACATTTAAAAACAAATAAAAGAATTTTAAAATCAATGCGTAAACGAACTGGGAGCCAGTGAAGTGATGCTAAAATGGGAGTAACGTGCTCTTGTTTCCGCGCACCAGTCAAAAGACGGGCAGCAGCGTTCTGGACTAACTGCAACCGAGCAAGTGATTTCTGAGTAACTCCAACATAAAGAGCATTGCAATAATCTAAACGAGTTGTAATAAAAGCATGGATTAAAATCTCAAAGTCACAGTGAGAAAGAAGAGGTTTAACCTTGGACAATTGTCTCAGATGGAAAAAGCTGGACTTGACCACTGAACTAATATGAGCATTAAAAGTTAGTTGCTGTCCAGTTTGACACCCAAACTCGTTGCTGTCCGTTTCAAATAATCATTTAAAACACCCAAATTGACATGTACCTTAGAGATGTCACTTGGGCCAAATAACAGAACCTCTGTCTTTTCCTGATTTAAATGTAATAGGTTACATGACATCCATGCCTTAATATCATCAATGCACTGTAATAACTGTTGAGCAGAATATGCTTCTTCCTGCTTTAGTGGTATATAAATCTGGCTGTCGTCATGTGAACATCTTCCTCAAGCCCTGTTTCCAGTAAATAGCGTCTTTTACAGTCCAAGAGCTGAGTTACGTAGGTGCACGTCAGTTAACATGAGAGCATTATTACACCGTGGAGGGAGCGGCCCTGCATTTCAGTCGCGTAATCCAATGCTGAGAGTAGTGACTGGCTACGGTTTTTCTGTTTCTACACCAACTGCTGTAAAAATGCATGAGCCCCAGCCTCTGCTCTTCCCAGAGACCTCAATCTTTTCATGCTGGTGTGCTACGCAGTTACCCAGCTTGATCGGTGTGTCTGGGATGAATGGGTGAAGCCGGGCCTCCGTGATGAGCAGAGTGGGGCTGTCCCAGTTAACGGTGGTCATAGCCTGGAGCCTCAACTCTTCCAGTTTAATGGCAAGGATCTGGTGTTAGAAGGATGAGGACAGTGGTGGCAGCGAACACGGGGCCCACTTCACGTCTTCACCCACAGGAGAAGTAAGCTCAACTACTGAAATCTCTAGTTGCTGACCAAAACACTTAACTCACTCCTGGCAAATTCTGACCAAGCAAGAAAAATAATTACATTTCTTGATTGCTTCATTGCAAAAGTCCCTCGACACTATAGTGCTGTTGATAATGAAGACTTTCAATTTATGCTACAGACTGTTGACCAAAGTATGTGAAACTCTTGTTGTTTCTTTACTGAGAGGGTTTGTTCATTTGTATTCGTGCAAGATCGAATGAATCTGAATATGAAAACAAGTTTTTCATCTTTGGTTCACTTAATTGCAATTGTTACTGAATTCATTTACAACAAAGTGTGGAAGCATGGTCATCATAATAATACCCAACACTTTTGATCATTTCCTGTCACATTTCGCGTTCATGTTTTTCCCTCAGGAACCTGTAGTGCTATTTGGACCTTGACAGCCTTTCATTTTCATGTTATTTACTATCTAATTTTAAAAGTAGAAAGTGATAGAAAGTCTGCCCTCATATAAACTGAATCTTTACTATAGTACACAATTCATGAGGATTGAGTAAAGTATTGTGAGTCACACTGTTGTCCAGCTTACAGCAGTGTTGGCACAAGAGACCACGAGTTTAAACTGCACATTTAACCTCCAATCCAACAACTGATGCTCTTTTTATTCTGTATATGCTAAAAATATATAAGATGTGTCCTGTGATAGACAAGCAACCTGTCCAGGGTGGACCCCTGCCTGATCTAGGATAGGCCCCGGCAGACCCCCGTGACCCTGTATAGGATAAAACGGGTGTAGACAATGGGTGGATGGATATTTAAGATGTGTTAACAAATTTCATCAGTCAAGTGTGAAGTATTCTTATCATATCTTGAGCTGGGATTAAAAAGATGAATTTATTTTGACTGCATAAAAATTAAGAAGCAGATATAAAACAAAACCATTTAACACAAATGTGTCAATAGCCAACAAATGAATAGGCTGAAGCTTATTTCTTATTGTTGGTTATCATGGAAAATCCAAGGAAAAAGCACAGAACAAACCCAGAAACTCAGAAACCCCCACAAATACATAAATCTCAACATCTTGAATTATAATACTTAATTATCAATTCCCAATATAAGTTTAAGTTATTTGACATTTCAAGCTTTTTTTTTATTTATTTTTTTTACACAATTTCAACTTATTGTCAAATTCATTGTCAAGTTATGGTCAAGTCTTTCCCAGCCCTCCAAAAGTGCCAATTAAAGACCGGAAAGTTAGATACGGATGACTAAATGTACGCTCCAAGTCTCTATTGGTAAACGATGTAATTTCTGAGAAAGTAATTTCTCCAAAAAGATTTTTCTCCATAAAACGGAGCACCTGGGTGAGAACAAGTTTTTGTAAAACTTTGATAGTCCCATTTCTAGTCGCAGCCCCTCCTCTGTCCTGCTGAACCTTCCTGGCCGTCCCTATGGCCTCCCCTGTTAACCTGGGACTGTTGGAAATTAACTGTCACTCTGGCAGATGGTTTACAAAATCCACAAGCCACTCGTTTTTTTCTATACTTCCTAGTTTATTTATTAATGTCTCTTTTTCTTGTAACCAAAACAGTTTTTTGTAGTTTTGGCTTTCCCCCACGTTAGGATTCATCATTAAATTAGTGTTAGCTCATATCACTACAAGACAACAAGATCAGTTTGATTCATTATGCCCATTTTATTTTAAAATTCTAAACATTGACATGGTGTCACGTTCAGGTTCACTACATTTAAAATAAATAATTTATAGAACAGAAGGAAAATGTGATGGTGAGTTGCAGTTTCTACAGACAATCACACTGACTGCAACGTTTAAATCACAAGCAATGCAGATAATTCCCGCAGGATTCGATGGAAATCCATCCAGTTGTGCTGAACTCAACAGCAGGCCATTTTCAGTGAAAGTGTTAAATGAAACCTTTTCAAAAACCTGTTTCTGCAGGAATAATATAGGATTGTTGGTCACACAATTCTTCAGTATACAGCAGTGTCGGCACAAGAAATCCTGTGTTTTGAGTTTTTTGTAACAGTAAATGATTACGCTCTTTATTGTGTACAAGCTGAAAATACACAATTTGTTACTACATCCATCACTCAAGTGGGAAAACTTTACGTGCCTTTAACAACATGACATTGTGGCTCACTGTGATTGATCTTATTGTTCTAGCAACCAGCATTTTGGCACTTGACATTATCAGTTTAATAAGTCATTAGTCATAGTAATAAGTGATTTTCTGTGTTATATATAAGCTGAATTTGTGACTGATGGGGTTTGTTAGCAAATCCCATCAAATAAATTGAAGTATTCCTGTTTTAGCTGTAGCTGGGGTTTAAAAGAGGTGATCCTCTGCACTGGCAGCCGAGGTTGAACAACAGGACGGGTCTGATGGTCTGGTCTCTGAGGCCGTAGATGAGGGAACTCAGACATTTAGGAAAGACAAAAATAGTAATATAAATAACAATCTGGAGCCGCACAGCTATTAACCTGTCTAGATTTTTAGAGATCACTACGAGCAGTGAGTTGTGTACAATGGAGGACATGCTGAGGCCCAGCTGCAGCAGATGCAGCAGCAGCGTCTTACGAGCCTTCGTCGCTGAAGCTTTGTCCGTGGAGGCTGATCTGGCGGCTACAATGATGCCGATATACGAGAAACTGACAGACACACCTGCTAATGCAAAATAAAATAAGTTGATGCTTTTTCATACACATTAGGCAGTGGATCAAGAAACAGACTTTCTTTACCACAAAAGTCTTTCATTTGCATTTGCTGCAGTTCTATAAATGGAAATTTTAAAATCAGACAAATCTGAATGAGAACATTTATTGAACTGAAGGTCCAAACCACACCAATAGCTACACCCGTGTTTCTGGTGGTGATGATGGTCGCGTGCCTCAGGGGGTAACACACAGCCACGTATCGCTCCAGACACATCAGCACCAGTGTCAGATTGGAGGCATTATTTGCAAGAGTGTTTATCACTGTCACAACGACACATACGGGATACATTAGTGTCACGCTACCAGCAGACAGTAAATACATTACCTGACTGTGTGCCAGCTGTAAAGTGTCTGCAAAAAGAAGGTTATATAAAAGAATATAACGACAGGTCTCACAAAACACCATTTTACTCCTTAAAGTGAACAACATGGTCCCATTAATAAAGAAAAACACACAGCAGGGCAGCGTGGTTGCAACAGAAGAAAGTGCTACTCCCAAGATCCCATGACGCTGCAGCACAGACGTAGTGTTTGTTTGACTTTGATTTGTGAAGAGCATATTATACAAATGATTAAAACTACAACACAAACTCAGGAAAAATAACTACTTTAACAACTATAACATTTCATCTTCAGTAAAAAAATGGCGGTTAAGTTCATTCTGTACAGCTGGAACCATCGGCCCCACCCAACCGCAGACGCTCGCCGCCAGAGCTCGTCTGCGTGGGTTCCTCCGCCTTCCCCCTATTTATCTGGTCCACTCATGCCCCCCCCCCCATGTGAGATCATCTGTCACTACTTTCAAGAGTAGTGTTTGCAGTAAGGGATTTGAATCCAAACTTACTTAGTGGATATAGTAAGAATCAATATTTGATCACATATTAAACAATTGATCATCTATTGATTGACTGTCATGAGTGTGCTGGTAGAATCTAGGAGCACTGCTTTCAAATCTGCACGGCCAAAGTCCCCCACAATCAACTCAACTCAACTCAACTCAACTTTATTTATAAAGCACTTTAAACAAAACAAGGTTCACCACAGTGCTGAACAAAGCATAAAATTAGTAAAAGAGCATGGCAATTATCAGACATAAGACAATTAAAATACAATACAGTCTCCAGATTCCAACTCAATTAAAAGCCAAAGTGAAAAAATTTGTTTTAAGAGCAGATTTAAAAGTGGAAAATGAGTCCATCTGTCTGAGGGCCAGGGGCAACTCATTCCAGATGTTTGGTCCGAAGATTGAAAAGGCTCGGTCACCTCTCAGTTTCCTCCTGGTCTTGGAGACGACTAACTGTATCTGATTTGCTGACCTGAGGGAGCGAGGAGGGGTGTACACCTGGATCAGGTCAGATAGGTACTTAGGAGCGAGACCATGAAGACATTTAAAAACAAATAAAAGAATTTTAAAATCAATGCGTAAACGAACTGGGAGCCAATGAAGTGATGCTAAAATGGGAGTAATGTGCTCTTGTTTCCGCGCACCAGTCAAAAGACGGGCAGCAGCGTTCTGGACTAACTGCAACCGAGCAAGTGATTTCTGAGTAACTCCAACATAAAGAGCATTGCGATAATCTAAACGAGTTGTAATAAAAGCATGGATTAAAATCTCAAAGTCACAGTGAGAAAGAAGAGGTTTAACCTTGGACAATTGTCTCAGATGGAAAAAGCTGGACTTGACCACTGAACTAATATGAGCATTAAAAGTTAGGTTGCTGTCCAGTTTGACACCCAAACTCGTTGCTGTCTGTTTCAAATAATCATTTAAAACACCCAAATTGACATGTACCTTAGAGATGTCACTCGGGCCAAATAACAGAACCTCTGTCTTTTCCTGATTTAAATGTAATAGGTTACATGACATCCATGCCTTAATATCATCAATGCACTGTAATAACTGTTGAGCAGAATATGCTTCTTCCTGCTTTAGTGGTATATAAATCTGGCTGTCGTCATGTGAACATCTTCCTCAAGCCCTGTTTCCAGTAAATAGCGTCTTTTACAGTCCAAGAGCTGAGTTACGTAGGTGCACGTCAGTTAACATGAGAGCATTATTACACCGTGGAGGGAGCGGCCCTGCATTTCAGTCGCGTAATCCAATGCTGAGAGTAGTGACTGGCTACGGTTTTTCTGTTTCTACACCAACTGCTGTAAAAATGCATGAGCCCCAGCCTCTGCTCTTCCCAGAGACCTCAGTCTTTTCATGCTGGTGTGCTACGCAGTTACCCAGCTTGATCGGTGTGTCTGGGATGAATGGGTGAAGCCGGGCCTCCGTCATGAGCAGAGTGGGGCTGTCCCAGTTAACTGTGGTCATAGCCTGGAGCCTCAACTCTTCCAGTTTAATGGCAAGGATCTGGTGTTAGAAGGATGAGGACAGTGGTGGCAGCGAACACGGGGCCCACTTCACGTCTTCACCCACAGGAGAAGTAAGCTCAACTACTGAAATCTCTAGTTGCTGACCAAAACACTTAACTCACTCCTGGCAAATTCTGACCAAGCAAGAAAAATAATTACATTTCTTGATTGCTTCATTGCAAAAGTCCCTCGACACTATAGTGCTGTTGATAATGAAGACTTTCAATTTATGCTACAGACTGTTGACCAAAGTATGTGAAACTCTTGTTGTTTCTTTACTGAGAGGGTTTGTTCATTTGTATTCGTGCAAGATCGAATGAATCTGAATATGAAAACAAGTTTTTCATCTTTGGTTCACTTAATTGCAATTGTTACTGAATTCATTTACAACAAAGTGTGGAAGCATGGTCATCATAATAATACCCAACACTTTTGATCATTTCCTGTCACATTTCGCGTTCATGTTTTTCCCTCAGGAACCTGTAGTGCTATTTGGACCTTGACAGCCTTTCATTTTCATGTTATTTACTATCTAATTTTAAAAGTAGAAAGTGATAGAAAGTCTGCCCTCATATAAACTGAATCTTTACTATAGTACACAATTCATGAGGATTGAGTAAAGTATTGTGAGTCACACTGTTGTCCAGCTTACAGCAGTGTTGGCACAAGAGACCACGAGTTTAAACTGCACATTTAACCTCCAATCCAACAACTGATGCTCTTTTTATTCTGTATATGCTAAAAATATATAAGATGTGTCCTGTGATAGACAAGCAACCTGTCCAGGGTGGACCCCTGCCTGATCTAGGATAGGCCCCGGCAGACCCCCGTGACCCTGTATAGGATAAAACGGGTGTAGACAATGGGTGGATGGATATTTAAGATGTGTTAACAAATTTCATCAGTCAAGTGTGAAGTATTCTTATCATATCTTGAGCTGGGATTAAAAAGATGAATTTATTTTGACTGCATAAAAATTAAGAAGCAGATATAAAACAAAACCATTTAACACAAATGTGTCAATAGCCAACAAATGAATAGGCTGAAGCTTATTTCTTATTGTTGGTTATCATGGAAAATCCAAGGAAAAAGCACAGAACAAACCCAGAAACTCAGAAACCCCCACAAATACATAAATCTCAACATCTTGAATTATAATACTTAATTATCAATTCCCAATATAAGTTTAAGTTATTTGACATTTCAAGCTTTTTTTTTATTTATTTTTTTTACACAATTTCAACTTATTGTCAAATTCATTGTCAAGTTATGGTCAAGTCTTTCCCAGCCCTCCAAAAGTGCCAATTAAAGACCGGAAAGTTAGATACGGATGACTAAATTCAATTCAATTTTATTGATACAGCGTCTATTACAACACAAGTTGTCTCTAGGATCTTTCCAGAGACCAGAACATTATTACATAAACAACGGCAGGTAAAAACTCCCCTTTAAGAGGGAAGAAACCTGGACCAGGACCTGGATCATGAGGGGGGACCCTCCTGCCGAAGGCCAGCCGGGTAGAGCAAGAAATAAGAAAGAATAGAGACATAGAGACACCGTCAAAGGTACAAGACAGGATACATTAGTAACTGTCCTTGGTAGTCCAATTAGACTTCTGTGTATATGGGTGATATATGGATAGACGGTGATCCAAGGGGATGAGGACTGCAGGTCGGGATGTCAGCAAGTATCCAACAGACATCCATACAGACAGGTGAAGACAGACACTGGGATGGTCAGAGGTGGAACTGCAGGTCAGCAAGCAGCTCCTGAGGTTCTGGTCTGCAGAACCTGCACAGAAGAGGAAAAGAAGGGCCAGACAAGCACAAAAAACTACAAGAACAATGGACCACAATTAAGTTTATGGGATATTGTTAATAAATGAGGGTTGAGGTGAAGAAGAGACAGAGAAGGTAAAGAGAAACAGAGAAGGTGAAAGGCACCACTCAGTGGATCATGTTGGTGCCCCCCTGCAGCAGAGGCCTATAACAGCAGATCTACACCGAAGCTGTTTAAGATGAGCTGCTCTAATCTGGTCCTGCAGCTGCAGCTTTGACTACTGGTCCTGACACATTAAGGTACTAAATATACACTAACTATATGCTTTATTAAACAGAAATGTTTTAAGTTTAGTTTTAAAGGTGGAGGTGGTGTCAGCCTCCTTAACCCAAACTGGAAGTTTGTTCCAGAGTGATGGTTCCTGATAGCAGAAGACCCGTCCTCCAGATCTACATCTGGATCTTCTAGGAACTACGAGTAAACCTGCACCCTGAGAACGGAGAGCTCTATTAGGAACGTACGGTTCTATCAGGTCTTGCAAATATCGCGGCGCTAGGCCATTTTGGACTTTATATGCCAGTAATAAAATTTTGAATTGGATTCTAAATTTTACAGGGAGCCAATGGAGGGAAGCTAAAACTGGAGAGACGTGGTCTCTCTTGTTGATTCCTGTCAGCACTCGCGCTGCTGCATTTTGGATCATCTGGAGGATCTTCAGAGAATTACTTGGACATCCAGCCAACAACACGTTACAGTAATCTGGTCTAGAAGATACGAACGCATGAATTAGTTTTCCAGCATCACTCTGCGAGAGGATGCTCCTAATCTTTGAGATATTACGGAGGTGGAAAAACGCAGTTTTACAAACATGATTAATATGCTGTTTAAATGACAAATCCTGATCGAATATAACACCAAGGTTTCGCACAGTTTTACTGGAGGCCATCGCAAGACCATCTAATCCCTTCCTAAGCTGTTTGGGACCACAAACAACAACATCTGTTTTATCAGAATTTAGTAGCAAAAAATTTCTGGACATCCAGTCCTTGATGTCCTTAATACACATCTGAAGTTTGTACGCTCCAAGTCTCTATTGGTAAACGATGTAATTTCTGAGAAAGTAATTTCTCCAAAAAAGATTTTTCTCCATAAAACGGAGCACCTGGGTGAGAACAAGTTTTTGTAAAACTTTGATAGTCCCATTTCTAGTCGCAGCCCCTCCTCTGTCCTGCTGAACCTTCCTGGCCGTCCCTATGGCCTCCCCTGTTAACCTGGGACTGTTGGAAATTAACTGTCACTCTGGCAGATGGTTTACAAAATCCACAAGCCACTCGTTTTTTTCTATACTTCCTAGTTTATTTATTAATGTCTCTTTTTCTTGTAACCAAAACAGTTTTTTGTAGTTTTGGCTTTCCCCCACGTTAGGATTCATCATTAAATTAGTGTTAGCTCATATCACTACAAGACAACAAGATCAGTTTGATTCATTATGCCCATTTTATTTTAAAATTCTAAACATTGACATGGTGTCACGTTCAGGTTCACTACATTTAAAATAAATAATTTATAGAACAGAAGGAAAATGTGATGGTGAGTTGCAGTTTCTACAGACAATCACACTGACTGCAACGTTTTAAATCACAAGCAATGCAGATAATTCCCGCAGGATTCGATGGAAATCCATCCAGTTGTGCTGAACTCAACAGCAGGCCATTTTCAGTGAAAGTGTTAAATGAAACCTTTTCAAAAACCTGTTTCTGCAGGAATAATATAGGATTGTTGGTCACACAATTCTTCAGTATACAGCAGTGTCGGCACAAGAAATCCTGTGTTTTGAGTTTTTTGTAACAGTAAATGATTACGCTCTTTATTGTGTACAAGCTGAAAATACACAATTTGTTACTACATCCATCACTCAAGTGGGAAAACTTTACGTGCCTTTAACAACATGACATTGTGGCTCACTGTGATTGATCTTATTGTTCTAGCAACCAGCATTTTGGCACTTGACATTATCAGTTTAATAAGTCATTAGTCATAGTAATAAGTGATTTTCTGTGTTATATATAAGCTGAATTTGTGACTGCTGGGGTTTGTTAGCAAATCCCATCAAATAAATTGAAGTATTCCTGTTTTAGCTGTAGCTGGGGTTTAAAAGAGGTGATCCTCTGCACTGGCAGCCGAGGTTGAACAACAGGACGGGTCTGATGGTCTGGTCTCTGAGGCCGTAGATGAGGGAACTCAGACATTTAGGAAAAATAATGATAATAACATAAATAAAAATCTGGATGTACACCGCTGTTAACCTGTCCAGAGCTTTAGAGATCACTACGAGCAGCGAGTTGTGTACGACTGAGGACATGCTGAGGCCCAGCTGCAGCAGATGCAGCAGCAGCGTCTTACGAGCCTTCGTCGCTGAAGCTTTGTCCGTGGAGGCTGATCTGGCGGCTACAATGATGCCGATATACGAGAAACTGACAGACACACCTGCTAAAACAAAAATAAAATAAGTTGATGCTTTTTCATACATATTAGGCAGTGGATCAAGAAACAGACTTTCTTTACCACAAAAGTCTTTCATTTGCATTTGCTGAAGTTCTTCAAAATTTAAAATCAGTCCAATCTGAATAAGAATATTAACTAAACTGAAGGTCCAAAGCACACCAATTGTCACGCCAGTGTTTTTGATGGTGATGATGGTCGCGTGCCTCAGTGGATAACACACAGCTACGTATCTTTCTAGACACATCGACACCAACGTGAGATTAGAGACATGGTTAAAGAGACTGTTTAGTACCGTTACAGCAGCGCACACAGAATACAGCATCGTTACCCTACTAGCAGACATTAGAAACAGTACCTGACTGTATGCCAGCTGTATCGTGTCTGCAAAGAGAAGGTTATACAGCAGAATATAACGAGACGTCTCTCGAAACACAGCTTTACTCCTCAGAGTGAACAACATGACCCCGTTAACGAAGAGAAACACACAACAGGGCAGCGTGGTCACGATGGAGGCAAACACGACACTCAAGAGTCCTTGAAACCGCAGTCCAGCTGTTGTGTTAGTTTGGTTTTGATATGTGAACAACATATTAAACAAACCTTTAAAACAGAACAACACAAGAACAAAATAGCTGCTTTAACGACAAAAATATTTCAACATGCGAGCAGTGATGGTTATAGAGTTGATTTTCTCCTGTCAAATCCATCAGCACTGGTCTTGCTGCCAGAGCTGGTCTGCTTCCTTTTCCTCCCCTTTCCCCTTATTTATACAGCCCATCCATGGACACACCTCATTTGTGATCACCTGTCGCTGCACCTGGACTGTATTTTAGAGTGTATTTCTGCTGTTATCTTATCCAAGTTTAAAATGACCAATTATGCTGAATTATACTAAACCTGTCCTTTGTTGGATTTGAACTTCGGACCACAAGTCTACTTTAAACAACACATGCTTAAAACATTGAGCTATTGTACTATTGTTAAAAAAAAAAAGATCTGGCATCTGTGGTTACCAGAGAATTACTGTCAAAAATACAGCAGTACGGTGGCTTAGTGGTCAGCACTGTTGCCTCACAGCAAGACGGTTCCTGGTTCGATTCCCGGCCCGGTGGGTCTTTCTGTGTGGAGTTTGCATGTTCTCCCTGTGCTTTCGTGGCTTCCCTCCGGGTACTCCGGCTTCCTCCCAGTCCAAAAACATGCAGCGTAGGTTAATTGATACGTCTAAATTGCCCAGAGGTGTGCAAATGCAATGCAAGCACTGGCGACCTGTCCAGGTGGACCCCTGCCATCCGCCTATAATGTGTTGGGATAGGCTCCAACAGATCCCCATGACCCTGTGAAGGAGTAAGTGGGTATAGATGACGGATGGATATATGCGCAGCCAGTGGAGTGAGGCTACAATAGGAGAAATGTGCTCAATGTGCTTACTCAATTTGTGTAAATTGAGTAAGCATCTTTTTAAGAGGGACTGTCATCTGCATAACAATGTCAGAAACTCAGAAAAGTATGGAGCCAAGCGGGAGCAAATACAGAGAGAACAAAAAGATGCCCAGGACACATTATATACATATATACATTCACATCCAACTACATACATTCACACTCTACACTACATCCATTCATTTTCTATACTCAGTTACTGCTTCTCATGGGCGTCTGTCAGAGCTCATCCCACCGCATTGCAGGCAGGGGGTAGGGCTCCACCTGGACACTTTTCAACAGGTTGCCAGTCCAGGGCCACATACAAGGACAGACACACAAGCACAATTTAGATGGGCAATCAACCTAGCATGCATGTTTTTGCAGCCGGAGAACCCAGAGGGAACCCTTGCAAGCACGGAGAGAAAATACAAACGCTATACAGAAAGCCCACTGGGCCGGGAATCGAACCAAGAACGTTCTTGCTGTGAGCTAACAGTTGCGACCACTAATCTTCTGTGCCTCTCTGCACTTCATATACAACACTATATACTACTCTATATACTACATATCCTACTCTATATACTACATATACTACAGTATATACTACACTATATACTACATCTCCTACTCTATATACTACATATACTACAGTATATACTACTCTATATACTACATCTCCTACTCTATATACTACATATACTACAGTATATACTACACTATATACTACATCTCCTACTCTATATACTACATATACTACAGTATATACTACTCTATATACTACATCTCCTACTCTATATACTACATATACTACAGTATATACTACACTATATACTACATATCCTACTCTATATACTACATATACTACAGTATATACTACTCTATATACTACATCTCCTACTCTATATACTACATATACTACAGTATATACTACACTATATACTACATCTCCTACTCTATATACTACATATACTACAGTATATACTACTCTATATACTACATCTCCTACTCTATATACTACATATACTACAGTATATACTACACTATATACTACATATCCTACTCTATATACTACATATACTACAGTATATACTACTCTATATACTACATCTCCTACTCTATATACTACATATACTACAGTATATACTACACTATATACTACATCTCCTACTCTATATACTACATATACTACAGTATATACTACACTATATACTACATATCCTACTCTATATACTACATATACTACAGTATATACTACTCTATATACTACATCTCCTACTCTATATACTACATATACTACAGTATATACTACACTATATACTACATCTCCTACTCTATATACTACATATACTACAGTATATACTACACTATATACTACATATCCTACTCTATATACTACATATAATACAGTATATACTACACTATATACTACATATCCTACTCTATATAGTACATATACTACAGTATATACTACACTATATACTACATATCCTACTCTATATACTACATATACTACAGTATATACTACACTATATACTACATACCCTACTCTATATACTACATATACTACACTATATACTACAGTATATACTACATATCCTACTATATACTACATGTTGGTTGCACTGCAGATGTGTTGCACACAGCTTTAGATGTAGTTGCTCCTTTGAGAAAGAGGGTCTCTAACCGTAGGAGCTTAACTCCCTGGTTTAACTCACATATTCGTATGTTAAAACAGAAAGTGCGTAAAATGGAAAGAAAGTGGTACTCTAGTAGGTCTGTAGATATTTATTATGCATGGAAAGATAGTCTAATAGTGTATAAAAAAGCGCTTCGCAAAGCTAGAACAGCCTATTATTCAGTGTTAATAGAGGATAATAAAAATAACCCACGTTTTCTGTTCAGCACTGTAGCCAGGCTGACAAAGAGCCACCACTCTGTTGAGCCGTGCATCCCTGCAGCTCTCAGTAGTGAAGACTTTATGAGCTTCTTTAGCAATAAAATTGTCAGAATTAGAGAGGAAATCGGCCAGGCCCTCCCGGCAGTGGCTGTGGGCATTTCTTCAACCTCGGCGACTCCCTTATGCTCCGACCTGACTCTAGACTGTTTTGTTCCTGTTGACCTCTCTGAGCTGACCTCAGTCGTCAATGGATCTAAATCATCCAAATGTTTTCTCTCTTATTGGACCGACAATACTGAAACAGATCAACTTGTCCCTTGTCTTGGGATATGTGCCACAGGCTTTTAAAGTCGCAGTAATCAAACCTTTACTTAAAAAACCCTCTCTTGACCCAGACATTTTAGCTAACTATAGACCAATTTCCTCTAAAATTCTGGAAAGGGTAGTTGCAAGCCAGCTGTGTGACCATTTGTATAGAAATGATCTATTTGAAATTTTTCAGTCAGGGTTCAGAATGCATCATAGCACAGAAACAGCACTGGTTCAAGTCTCGAATGACCTTCTTATGGCCTCAGATAATGGATTAGTGTCCATACTGGTTCTGATGGACCTCAGATAATGGATTAGTGTCCATACTGGTTCTGCTGGACCTCAGCGCTGCTTTTGATACTATAGATGACAGCATTTTACTGCAGAGGCTAGAGTATGTTGTTGGGATTAAAGGGACAGCTCTAGATTGGTTTAAATCATATCTGTCTGATAGATTCCAGTTTGTTCATCTTAATGAGGTTTCTTCCGTACAGACGAGGGTCTGCTATGGTGTCCCGCAGGGTTCAGTTCTAGGGCCAATCCTGTTCAGTTTATACATGCAGCCCTTGGGAAGTATTATCCGGAACCACGGCATTAATTTTCATTGTTATGCTGATGATACGCAGCTGTATCTGTCTATGAAGCCAGATGAAACAGAACCATCAGACAAACTTCAGATGTGTATTAAGGACATCAAGGACTGGATGTCCAGAATTTTTTTGCTACTAAACTCTGATAAAACAGAAGTTGTTGTTTGTGGTCCAAACACCTCAGGAAGGGATTAGATGGTCTTGCGATGGCCTCCAGTACAACTGTGCAAAACCTTGGCGTTAAAAGCTAATTCATGCGTTCGTATCTTCTAGACTAGATTACTGTGACGTGTTGTTGGCTGGATGTCCAAGTAATTCTCTTAACAGCCTCCAGCTGGTCCAAAATGCAGCAGCGTGAGTGCTGACAGGAACCAACAAGAGAGACCACGTCTCTCCAGTTTTAGCTTCCCTCCATCGGCTCCTCGGAAAATTTAGAATCCAATTCACAATTTTATTACTGGCATATAAAGTCCAAAATGGCCTAGCGCCGCGATATTTACAAGACCTGATAGTACCGTACGTTCCTAATAGAGCTCTCCGTTCTCAGGGTGCAGGTTTACTCGTAGTTCCTAGAAGATCCAGATGTAGATTTGGAGGACGGCTTTCTGTTATCAGGCACCATCACTCTGGAACCAACTTCCAGTTTGGGTGAAGGAGGCTGACACAACCTCCACCTTTAAAACTAAACTTAAAACATTTCTGTTTAATAAAGCATATAGTTAGTGTACATTTAGTACCTTAATGTGTCAGGGCCAGTAGTCAAAGCTGCAGCTGCAGGACCAGATTAGAGCAGCTCATCTTAAACAGCTTCGGTGTAGATATGCTGCTATAGGCCTCTGCTGCAGGGGGGCACCAACATGATCCACTGAGTGGTGCCTTTCACCTTCTCTGTTTCTCTTTACCTTCTCTGTCTCTTCTTCACCTCAACCCTCATTTATTAACAATATCCCATAAACTTAATTGTGGTCCATTGTTCTTGTAGTTTTTTGTGCTTGTCTGGCCCTTCTTTTCCTCTTCTGTGCAGGTTCTGCAGACCAGAACCTCAGGAGCTGCTTGCTGACCTGCAGTTCCACCTCTGACCATCCCAGTGTCTGTCTTCACCTGTCTGTATGGATGTCTGTTGGATACTTGCTGACATCCCGACCTGCAGTCCTCATCCCCTTGGATCACCGTCTATCCATATATCACCCATATACACAGAAGTCTAATTGGACTACTGATGATAGTTACTATTGTATCCTGTCTTGTACCTTTGACGGTGTCTCTATTCTTTCTTATTTCCTGCTCTACCCGGCTGGCCTTCAGCAGGAGGGTCCCCCCTCATGATCCAGGTCCTGATCCAGGTTTCTTCCCTCTTAAAGGGGAGTTTTTCCTGCCACTGTTCGGCTTAAGGTTTTTCTTCCACTAGGGAAGTTTTTACCTGCCGCTGTTTATGTAATAATAGCTCGGGGGTCATGTTCTGGTCTCTGGAAAGATCCTGGAGACAACTTGTGTTGTAATAGATGCTATATAAATAAAATTGAATTGAATTGAATATTCACTCTATATACTATATATACTACAGTATAGTAGTATATATACGGGGGGGAGTGGTGGCCTAGTGGTTACAGTGGTGGGCTTGGGCGTGGAGGACCCAGGTTCAAGCCCAGGGCTGCCCACAATGGTAAATCACTGGGGGCCCTTGAGCAAGGCCCTTAACTCCCAATTGCTCCCCGGGGCGCTGCCCTGCTAGCAGCCCCACTGCTCACTAGTGAAACTAGTTGATGGGTTAAAAGCAGAGACTAATTTCGGTGCATCATACACATCGTACTTCCCTTTGTCAGTGTGCACGATGTCCACACTGACAAAGGGAAGGAAGGAAATTCATCATGATTGAATGACCTGACTGAAAAAAAAAAAAAAAAAAAGTATATACTACACTATATCCTACATATACTACAGTATATACTACACTATATACTACACTATATACTACACTATATCCTACTCTATATACTACAGTATATACTACAGTATATACTACACTATATACTACATATCCTACTCTATATACTACATATACTACAGTATATACTACACTATATCCTACTCTATATACTACATATACTACAGTATATACTACACTATATACTACATATACACTTTATACCAAAACGAAGGGTAAGTTTAGGGGCTTTTTGCAGTTGTGGCTCCAACATTGTGTTTTTTTACACATTAGGCTCCTCTCTGTAGGCCTTTACATCTTAAGGGCGCTGCTCTGCAGTGCACCAGTCCTTGCGGGATCTGACTCTACACACGCTATTGCAGTTAAAGGTGATGCCGGTGCACAAGGAGCCGGAGCTGTTCTCCTGCAGCAGGATGAACATGGTGTTCATCACCCCATCAGTTACTTTTCAAAGAAGTTTAATAGTCATCAGTTGCATTATTGTTCTATTGAGAAAGCTTTTTGAGGTTTATGTTGGCTCTAGTTCAACCAATCACAGTTTTTACAATCCAACATCCATCAATTTTCCTTTCTCAAATGAAAAATGCGAATCAAAGACGAATGCACTGGTCACTTCTTCTGCAGGATTTTCTGATTTAAATATGTCATAAAAAGGCTTTCTAAAATGTGATTGCAGGTGCCCTTTCAAGGTCAGGTTGATGTGTTTGGTGTATTAAACATTTTAAATGGGAAATGTTTAACTTTTGGGAAGAGGGGGTGTTATAACAGATGCTGTCCGTGGACCAAACTACTTATGTTCATTTTAATCATTTCCGGATTAAAGGAGTGTGTGGTTTCCCATTCAGGATTAGCTGCCTGAGATCCAGCTGAGGAAGATTTATGTGTCAGGATGTGGAACAACCAGGAGGCCCATTCCACCACCCCGCCACACCTTCACACAGTCAGTCGCTGGTGGTTTCTGAGTAGGGGTGGACTGCCACTTTTGTTTGTTTTGTTTTGTCCTGTTTCTTTACTTTAGAGAGAGGAGGAGGGATAATCAGGTATGGTTGTTATTAGTGAAGGTAGTTCTCTTCACTTTGTCATGTTGGCCTGGGTCCACCCTGAAGAGTACAGATGTCACCTTATGAAATGCAAGAATATCTGTTAAAAAAAACAAAACAACTACTACTGACTGGTTGAAAGCTGGGGGGGGCATGGGGCCTCGTTCATGTCGTGTCCTAGATGACTCGATGTGGGACATAACATGAACTTTGGATCCTATGCATCCTCAAACCCATCTCTTTTTTTTGGCTGATAATTTAGCTGATTTAATTTTCTTTTATTGTCTACTGTGATTTTATGTAGGGCAGCACGGTGGCTTAGTTGTTAGCACTGTTGCCTCACAGCAAGAAGATTCCCGGCCCTGGATAGACTGGCGACCTGTCCAGGTGGACCCCTGCCTTTCACCTACTATGCGTCGGGATAGGCTCCGACAGACGCCCGTGACCCGGAAACGGTTAAAGCGGGTATAGATAATGGATGGTGATTTTATGTACTTCCCTATACAACTCTTTGATTCACTGTGGTTGATTTTAAAGTGTTTTATAAATAAAATTAGAATGCAGAAAATTAGATTGGAATTGTACAAAAGAAAGAACATATGATAGTGAGCCACAGTTTTTGCAGAGAATCACATCACATTGACCAGTAAATAACTAAGAAAATGCAGTTTTTTTATTCTATTGCTTTCTTTCCTTTTTTTGATGGGGGTTGTCATACAAACTTAAATACAAACACATATTTCAGGTCTAATATTTTAAATGTCAACTTTTACTTAGTATTACATACACATCAATCCAGCTACAAAGTATTAGACTGCAGACCATTTTGAGTCACTTACCAGCCAATTTATCAGGTAATTCCCACTACAGTCACTATGTATTATTATATAATATTAAATATTAATGATGTGGGTATGACAATAAAACCTCAAAGTATTTTGGATCACACAATTGTTCAACATACAGTGTTCTCAGATTGTGGGAGAAAGCCGGAGTACCCGGAGGGAACCCACGAAAGCACGGGGAGAACATGCAAACTCCACACAGACAGACCCACCAGGCCGGGAATCAAACCACGAACCTTCTTGCTGTGAGGCATCAGCACTAAAAAACGTGATTCCCACATCACTTTTTGTTTTGCTGCCTTATTTTGTACAATATGAAAATATATAGGATTTCATACCAAATACCATCAATCAGGTAAAAGGTATTTTTATTTTTGAGCTCGCAGTTATTACAGCAATCAGAGGTGATCCTCTGCACTGGCAGCCGAGGTTGAACAACAGGACGGGTCTGATGGTCTGGTCTCTGAGGCCGTAGATGAGGGAACTCAGACATTTAGGAAAAATAATGATAATAACATAAATAAAAATCTGGATGTACACCGCTGTTAACCTGTCCAGAGCTTTAGAGATCACTACGAGCAGCGAGTTGTGTACGACTGAGGACATGCTGAGGCCCAGCTGCAGCAGATGCAGCAGCAGCGTCTTACGAGCCTTCGTCGCTGAAGCTTTGTCCGTGGAGGCTGATGTGGCGGCTACAATGATGCCGATATACGAGAAACTGACAGACACACCTGCTAATGCAAAAATAAAATAAGTTGATGCTTTTTTATACAGATCAGAAAATTGATCAAGAAACACACTTTCTTTTCCACAAAAGTCTTTCATTTGCATTTGCTGAAGTTTTTCAAAATTTAAAATCAGTCCAATCTGAATAAGAATATTAACTGAACTGAAGGTCCAAAGCACACCAATTGTCACGCCAGTGTTTTTGATGGTGATGATGGTCACGTGCCTCAGTGGATAACACACAGCTACGTATCTTTCTAGACACATCGACACCAACGTGAGATTAGAGACACAATGCCAAAGACCATTCAGTACCGTTACAGCAGCGCACACAGAATACAGCATCGTTACCCTACTAGCAGACATTAGAAACAGTACCTGACTGTATGCCAGCTGTATCGTGTCTGCAAAGAGAAGGTTATACAGCAGAATATAACGAGACGTCTCTCGAAACACAGCTTTACTCCTCAGAGTGAACAACATGACCCCGTTAACGAAGAGAAACACACAACAGGGAAATGTGGTTGCAAGACAAGCAAACACGATCCCCGGGATCCCGTGACGCTGCAGGTCAACAGTAGCGTTCATCTGAGTTTGATTTGTTAAGAACATATTTCAAAAACATTTAAAACAAAATAACATAATAATTAGCCCTGCCCCACCACTTCCCTCAACCAAGTGAACAACATAGTTCTATTAATGAACAGAAACACACTTCACAGGCCCCACCACCTGACAGTAATGTTTTTCTGAGCTTAATTTCAGAAGAACATAACACAAAGGTTTTAAACACAAGAAGGAGATAACTGCTTTAACAGCTGCAGCATTTCTTCTTCAGAGCAGTGATAATGACCGAGTCCAAAATGTAAATCCAGACCCTACAGCACATCTCCTGGCTGAAGCCTAAACGCTTTAACCTCCCTTTCCCCAAGTATTTATGTTATCTTCCCGAACACAAACCTCATGTGAGATCTTATTTCTACTCTCAAGCGATGTGTTTTGTAATAAGGGGTTGGATCCAGAATGTCAGTAGTTGATCGAGTTTATGCATAATATTTAGGGCTGTCAAAGTTAATTTGCTAATGATGTGTTAATGCAAATTGTGTTGAACACCTTTCTTTTTTTCTTTTTTTTGGCAAGAGATTAATGCGCACATGTTTCAGGAAATATGACCCTTGGCCCAATCTGTAGTTTGGCAGACTAAGAAGCAATGAAGTTGGCTGTAAAATATACATGAAGCATCACGAAGTTACGTGAAACGCTGGTTTTCTTAGGAGCGGCAACGACGCCTCTTTTTCCTATAGACTTTAAATTAAAAAATGTAATAAAACAAAAAATAGAATAGAACATATAATATTTTCCTCATACTGTGCGCCGTCATGTTGCTTTGGTAGTAGACAGGAACACGCCCTGTGTATGTCAATCAAAGTTAGCTGTGGATACCAGCAACTGACCAATGTCGACAGAGCTGCTCGAGGACGTTTACCGCAGAATATCCCACTTCACATGTTCAGTGACTGTCAATCAAAAGGCTTCGCCTCATATTGGAAATAAATGTATGTCTTTATATAAATGAACCTGATGTGGTTAAAACTATTAACCACTTCAGAGTTGTCATGGGTGTACAATTAAGCAACACAAATCAAAGGGCTTTTTTGAAATAGGCTGTAAAATTTAATTAAATGACAGCCCTGATAAGAATTACAGAATTTTCAGACCATTAAGTCTTACCTTAACGTTCCAACTTTGAAACGTTAACACGTTTAACGCTGATAAATGTCATCAACACAGGAACCAGAAGACTGTTCTGCTAAAGTAATTTTGGTCGTATTTACGTATGTTGGTGTTTCCTTGAATAAATTACACCGTAATACATCGACTCAGTTTTCACTTAGCTTGGTTTGTGTTCACAAGTGTCATTTTAACTCCAACAAAAATGTCACTCCAGAAGTCATGTTCCGTTTCCTCTAGAGTTTGCCCCATAGTTCAAATTGAGTTTGGAGCTTTTAACCCATAAATTGACTGTGCTATAATGTGCTGATAACTGTACCGAGACCAAAGTGGTTCAGTTCAATTCAATTCAATTTTATTTATATAGCGTCTATTACAACACAAGTTGTCTCCAGGATCTTCCCAGAGACCAGAACATGAACCCCGATCAATTATTACATAAACAGGTAAAAACTTCCCTTTAAGAGGGAAGAAACCTGGACCAGGACCTGGATCATAAGGGGAAGAAACCTGGACCAGGACCTGGATCATGAGGGGGGACCCTCCTGCCGAAGACCAGCCGGGTAGAGCAAGAAATAAGAAAGAATAGAGACATAGAGACACCGTCAAAGGTACAAGACAGGATACAATAGTAACTATCATCAGTAGTCCAATTAGACTTCTGTGAATATGGGTGATATATGGATAGACGGTGATCCAAGGGGATGAGGACTGCAGGTCTGGATGTCAGCAAGTATCCAACAGACATCCACACAGACAGGTGGAGGCAGACACTGGGATGGTCAGAGGTGGAACTGCAGGTCAGCAAGCAGCTCCTGAGGTTCTGGTCTGCAGGACATGTACAGAAGAGGAAAAGAAGGGCCAGACAAGCACAAAAAACTACCAGAACAATGGACCACAATTAAGTTTATGGGATACTGTTAATAAATGAGGGTTGAGGTGAAGAAGAGACAGAGAAGGCAAAGAGAAACAGAGAAGGTGAAAGGCACCACTCAGTGGATCATGTTGGTGCCCCCCTGCAGCAGAGGCCTATAGCAGCATATCTACACCGAAGCTGTTTAAGATGAGCTGCTCTAATCTGGTCCTGCAGCTGCAGCTTTGACTACTGGTCCTGACACATTAAGGTACTAAATGTACACTAACTATATGCTTTATTAAACAGGAATGTTTTAAGTTTAGTTTTAAAGGTGGAGGTGGTGTCAGCCTCCTTAACCCAAATTGGAAGTTGGTTCCAGAGTGATGGTGCCTGATAACAGAAGCCCGTCCTCCAAATCTACATCTGGATACTCTAGGAACTACGGTCAGGGTCCGAAACTAACAAATCATTTCCCTCCTTTTTAACACATCTTTGTTTATTTCAGGTCGTCCAAGACCACTTCAGGTGATCTTCAGTCATGGAGTCATTTTCATGAGAACAAAGACATTTACGCTCAGAGGGGTTTCTATAAGGCAAAAAAGAAGAGATATTAATATCATCTGACACTTTTTTAGGATTTTCAGTTCTTACAGGACATCTCTGTTCTGGTAAAAAGTTAAAAAGTTCCACAGTGACAGGGCTCCATGGGTGGATGATGTCGACCACGAGGGTGCTGAATGCCATGTAGGTGTCATGGTAACATGCCTCTGCAACATTGCATGGACATTGGGGGTCAGTACTCTTGACCTGGCAGACTGGGTTAGTGTTCCCTTTTAAAGACGGGGGTCAGAGAATGTGTTCCAGTTGCAGGGGACTCTCTTCGTAGCCTCCAAGGTAAGGCCTATGCATTGCTGCTGGAGAAGAGAGTCCAGTTGATAGTGTACTCCTGGGTGTACACTTAATTTCTGTGTTATTCATGGGTGTATGTCAGGTTTTAAAGACCTAAACATTTATTAAACATAACACTGTTTTCCAAACATGGCACACACACACACACACACACACACACACACAGCTCCCTTCTCCAGGACAATCCTGTTCTGGAAAGTCATAAGAGACGTGGCAGACAGCTGTCCAAATACAGCCTCGAACCCGTTCTGTGTCCAGCTTCCTAATTTCTGAACATTGAAGTAGATGTTGTTCATTTTTGTTTAACGTGCACCAAACAGAGGACTCAAATCCTGCTGCTATCTGGTCTACAAATTTATACTCATCTGACACCTCGTGGAGATCTGATGACATCAATGTATGTGGGATCGTTGTCAGAGGTCCAAGTGGAGGTGCTGGATCTCTTGGTTCTCCGAAGGCTTCTTGATGTTACGGCAGACAGTCGTCAGTTCTTCAGCTGAGATATCAGGATTCACTGAAACAGGAAGCAACAGGGTGACTAAAACAACAAAAACTCAGGATGAGGAATAAAGTCACCATCCAGCATCCTGCAGCATTTCTTACCCGTTTTGGTCATTTTGATTGATTTATTATCTCCTCTACTTGGTCAGGTGTCTTAAAATGCTTCACTGACTTTCGGGTCTATTCAGACTCTAAATGTCTGAATCCACCTATTATCAGACTTTGGCTCACCTTTCCTATCGGAGTTTTCAATCCAAATGACCTCTGACCCCTTCCCTCCTGTTGAGACATGATCATCATCATGGCTCACACAGCAGCCCATTGGTACAGATCTTTTTTTTTCTTTCTTCTTCCATTCAGAAATGTGAAACCAATGAGAGGAACAGTGTCAGCGGCCGGCGGAGAAGTAGGTGTGTTGTTCAGGGTCAGTTCAAGAATATACTCAGGTGGTGGAGGGTCAGGAGGAGGTAACAGTGGATAGTTTGGAATACTGTCAGAAAGAATTCTGTTATCTCGTCACTTTTTTCCTCTTCCTGTCCTCTCTGTACAGGTCCCGTCTCATCTGCTCTGTAAAACATGACCTCGGGTTTTTTCTGTCTACAGTCCCCCCTCCCTTCTCCTTGTTCACGCCTCATCGCCTTGTTCAACCATATCTGGCTCTCCCCGAATCCGAGCTTCAGCATCTTCTTGGTGTTCTGTTTCGTGTCAGTTGTTATCTTATCGTGCAGTTCAACTATTTTCTGTGAGTTTAGAGTTCCCTTAAAACCATATTTACTGATCCACAGGTTTAGGTATTTTATTGACTTCGGATCTTTTTTCTGCATGTATTTCCAGTCCTCACAAACCAATCCTTTATGTTTTTTTTTAACCGTCAGTATCTAGAATTTTCACGTATTTTCTCACGGACTTTATCGTACTCCGTCGCCCCTCAACACCCTGTTCATTCAGGGTAACACAACAATATTTCACTTACCGACTCTGTCTTCCTTCGGTTCTCCCGTCAACCTTGGACTCCAGCCGGTGAGACGGAAGATCAGCCTTGGAATTTATAAACGTCCACAGTTTCCCTGAAGTCCACCACACCTGCTGGATTCCTTGGTATGTTGGGAAACGGCACGAAGGACCGTTTCGAAGGACCGACTTATAAGACGAGCCGTATACGGTGCATAAAATAAAGATGAGATAAAACAAAGAGTGTGTTAAAGTTTAACTCTATCACAATGGTACATAAAACTGCATCTTAGGCACCTTGTGTCCTTTAGACACACCCACAGCAGCAGACCAGCATCCAGTGATAGCCACCCTCTTATTCCTTTTCTGCCTCTGATTGGCTCTGATTCTGACACATTTGACTAGCAACACCCACCAGCAAATCAGATCCACCTATTGATCTCCCGCTCCATCCTTCCCTCACTCATGTACAAGACCCCGAGATACTTGAACTCCTACACTTGGGGCAGGATCTGAGCGGTTACTCCACCCTTTTCCAACTGCGGACCATGGTCTCGGATTTCGAGGGGCTAATTCTCATCCCAGCTGCTTCCGGTTCCGGGATGGCGGCGCGTGCCTCACGCTGCGGCTTCTCTCTCTCCCGACGGTGCGACGTTTCGTGTTTTTCGTTCGTGTTTTTGTCACCAAAGTTGTGTTTTGACAAGTCATATGCATACCAAACCAAAGTACAGCCGGGGGTTTCTGCTCGACGTTGGAAACAGCTACACTGTCGAGCTGAACTCTGAACTCGCCGGCCAACTTCGGGAACGCGGTCTGCTCTGGGAACCACCACTTCCGCCGACCCCCGCGCCTCGACCTCCGCCGCAATGGAAGCGCCACAAGCGGCGCTACAGGAAGCAGAAGAGGGGCAAGCGAGCCGGTATCCGGACGAGACTGGCGGAGAACCCGAACAAACCGACGGTTCCCTCCATCGTGTTGGCCAACGTTCGTTTGCTGGACAACAAACTGGACCACATCCGATTACTCTGCTCCGCCGAGAGGACCGTGAGAGAGAGCTGTGTTTTTGTGTTCACGGAAACATGGCTCAACGACAGCATACCGGACCACGCCATCCAGCTCGACCAGCTGACCTGCTACCGGGCGGACCGAGCACACACCGAGGCAGGTAAGGGCCGCGGCGGCGGCCTTTGTGTTTTCCTCCGTGATGCTTGGTGTAGAGATGCTGTGGTGGTCTGCAAACACTGCTCACCCCTGGCGGAGTTTATGATTATTAAATGTCGTCCTTTCTATCTACCGCGCGAATACTCGGTCATACTCCTCACTGCTGTTTACATCCCCCCCAGCCCCTCCACCCACACCAGGAGGGAGGCGCTGACCGAGCTGTACCAGCGGATCAGCGAGCAGCAGACAGCCCACCCTGAGGCCTTCCTCATCCTGGCGGGGGACTTCAACCACGCAGACCCAAGGACCATCTTTTCAAATCTTCACCACCACATCAAGTTCCCCACGCGAGGAGACAACATTCTGGACCAAGTCTACACCAACAACAAGACAGCCTACAAAGCCCACCCCCTCCCCCACCTCGGTGCCTCAGACCACATCACTGTCATGCTAATGCCAGCATACAGGCCACTGGTTAAAGTTGTCAGACCAGTCTGGAAGCAGGTCCGGGTGTGGCCAGAGGGGTCCACAGAGGCACTTCGAGACTGCTTCAACACCACAGACTGGAGCATGTTCAGAGATGCTGCCACCACCAACAACACCACAGACCTCCAGGAGTACACAGAGTCTGTTACCGCCTACATCGCCAAGTGCATCGATGATGTAACAGACTCCAGAACCATCAAAGTCAGAGCCAACCAGAAGCCGTGGATGACAAAGGAAGTCCACAGACTCCTGAGGGCTCGGAACGCTGCCTTCAGAGCTGGAGACAAAGTGGGTCTAAAGACAGCTACGACCAACCTGTCCCATGGCATCAGGGAGGCTAAGAGACGGTACTCCAGGAGGATAGCCCGCCGTTTCAGCAACAGCAGGGACACACGGAGCCTGTGGCGAGGGATTCAGACCATTACGGACTACAAGCCCCCACCGCAGACCTATGAGAGCAGCACATCCCTGCTGAATGAGCTGAACACATTCTTCGCCCGCTTCGAGGCACACAACACCATCGCCGCACAGAAAGCACCACCCCCTCCCGGCGACCAGGTGCTGACGCTGTCACCGGACATTGTGAGGAGATCCCTCAGCAGGATCAACGCCCGCAAAGCTCCGGGTCCTGACAACATACCTGGTCGTGTACTGAGAGACTGTGCAGGAGAACTCACGGATGTCTTCACAGACATCTTCAACATGTCACTGAGTCAGGCGGTGGTTCCCACGTGCTTCAAAGCCACCAACATCCGTCCGGTCCCAAAACGGTCATCTCCCTCCTGCTCCAACGACTACCGTCCAGTCGCACTGACTCCCATCATCATGAAGTGCTTTGAACGGCTAGTCATGCATCACATCAAGGCTGCTCTCCCCCCCTCTCTGGACCCCTACCAGTTCGCATATCGCTCCAACCGGTCCACTGACGACGCCATCTCCACTGCCCTCCACACAGCCCTCACACATATGGACACCAGAAAAGCTTATGTAAGAATGCTTTTCATCGACTTCAGTTCAGCATTCAACACCATCATCCCCCAGCAGCTGTTCACAAACTGGACCAGCTGGGGATCAGCACCTCGCTGTGCAACTGGCTGTTGGACTTCCTGACTGGGAGACCACAGGCAGTACGGGTCGGCAGCAACACATCCAGCACCATCACACTGAGCACAGGGGCCCCCCAGGGATGTGTGCTGAGCCCCCTCCTCTTCACCCTGCTGACCCACGACTGCACACCGATTCACAGCTCCAACCTCTTCGTAAAGTTTGCGGACGACACGACTGTGGTGGGTCTCATCAACAACAACGATGAGTCAAACTACAGAAGCGAAGTGAGCCGCCTGGCTGAGTGGTGCAGCGACAACAATCTCTCCCTGAACGTGGAGAAGACCAAGGAGATTGTTGCTGACTTCAGGAGACAACACACCCAGCATGCTCCTCTGAACATCAACGGTGCTGCTGTGGAGAGGGTGAGCAGCACCAAGTTCCTGGGTGTCCACATCTCAGAGGACCTCTCCTGGACTGTTAACACTGCATCACTCGCCAAGAAGGCACAGCAGCGCCTCTACTTCCTCCGCAAACTGCGAAGAGCCAGAGCCCCGGCCCCCATCAGGTACACCTTCTACAGAGGCACCATCGAGAGCATCCTGACCAGCTGCATCACCGTGTGGTACGGATCCTGCACCGCAACCTGCCGCAAATCTCTCCAACGCGTCGTGAGAGCAGCTGAGAAGATCGTTGGTGTCTCTCTCCCCTCACTTCAGGACATTTACAGCAGCCGTCTGACTCGCAAAGCCCTCAGCATTGTGAGAGACCCCACCCACCCGTCACACAGCCTCTTCAGTCTGCTGCCTTCAGGGAGGAGGCTGCGGACCCTCCGAGCCAGAACCAGCCGACTGAAGGATAGCTTCGTCCACCAGGCTGTCAGGACACTTAACACTCTCCCTTCTCTTCCACCGTTTCCCGCCTTGCCCCCCCCCTCACTCACTCTGATCTCAGTATCTGTATTTTGGCAGAACTGGACCGCTTGCTTTGCACCATGTCACTTTAAACAAACCGAAAAACTGTTGTTGTCATGTCACAACTTGTTTCTTGTCTCTTTTTAACCTGCACTTTGTGTTTAAAATGTATTTATTGTGTAGCACCGAGGGTTTGAGAGTAACGCAATTTCGATTCTCTGTATGTATCTCACATGTGGTAGAATTGACAATAAACTTGACTCTGACTCTGACTCTTCATATTTGTCTGTGAGCCACTCCAGTGAGAGTTAAAGGTCTCGTCCTGAAGCCAACAGAACCACATCAGAGGTCATCAATCCAGACCCCTCCACTCCTCAGCGGCACCTAGAAATTCTGTCCATGAAAGTAATGAACAGAATTGGTGACAAAGGGCAGCCGTGGTGGAGTCCAACTCCCATGAGAAACAAGTCCGACTGGATCACTCTGACACCGGACCTAGAGGGACTGGACACCCCATACTCCTGGAGAACCCCCCCAGGACTCCCAGAGGGACAGTGACAAATGTTTTCTCCAAGTCCAAAAAACCCAACTAGGACTGGGGACACTCTCATGATCCTTTCAGGACCCTGCTGAAGGTGTAGAGCTGGTCCACTGTTCCTTGGCCAGGACAAAAATCACACTGTTTCTCTTTAATCCGAGATTTGACTATTCAGTGGGCCCTTCTCTACAGTACCTCTGAATAAACCCTACCAGGGAGGCTGAGGAGTGTGATCCATCAATAACTGGAGCAAACCTTTCTGTCCAGCTTTTTAAAGAGGGGGACCACCACCTCAGTTTGCCAATCCAGAGGCACTGTCCCCGATGTCCATGCAATGTTGCACAGGTGCATCAACAAAGACAGCCCCACAATACCCAGAACCTTAAGGAACTCAGGCTTTGCTTCCTCAGAGGACGGCGGGTTGTTGGGATTGAGGAGGTCCTCAAACTATTTCCTCCACCAATCCACAACGTCTCTAGTCAAGGTCAGCAGTGCACCATCCATACAATACACAGTATTGGTGGTGCACCGCTTCCCTCTCTGGAGTTGCTGGATGGTGGACCAGAATCCCTCTTGCGTTAAAGTCCATTAACAAAACACCACTCAGGTTCAGATCGGAGGGACAGTTCCTTCTAAAAAGGGAGAGTATTTTGTAATGTTTTCCATGTTATTATTTATTTTAATCTTTGATTGTGTTTTATCATTGGTAGGGATTAGGGTTGGTAGGGAAAGGGGTGGGTGGATGGATGAGATGGACTTTGTTTTATTGTTAAGCCCTTTCTGATGTATTTTATTAATAGAAAAGTCCTACATAAATAAAGTTTGATTGTTTGATTGGTTCTGACCTGCTGTTTGGTGCATAAGCACACACAACGGTCAGGACCCATACCCTCATCCAGAGGCAGTGGGAGGCTAAGCCCGGGGACTGTAAGTATGTCCGCCCCTGAGCAGTGGCTCTCACCTTGGGCAATTCCAGAGTGAAATAGAGCCCAACCCTTCTCAAGGAGACTGATTCCAGAGCCTGAGATATGTGTCGAGGGGAGTCCGACTATATCTTGCTGAAACTTCCCAATCTTGTGCCAGGATTGCTGCCTTCGGCCCCCACCCAGCTCTCACTGCACCCAAACCCTATGGCCCCTCCCACAGGTGGTGAGCTCATGGGAATGGGGACGCTACATTGCCTTTTTGTGCTGTGCCTAGCCGGGTCCCATGGGGGCAGGCCCAGCTACCAGGCACTCGCCATCGAGCCCGGCCCCCAGGCTGGCTCCAGAGGAGGGCCTCGGGCGACGACCATCTGGGCAAGAGGAAACTGTGATCACTGCTTTTATTCATCATATAGGGTCCTTTGAGCCATGCTTTTTCTGGCTCTTCACCTAGGACCTGTTTGCCTTGGATGACCCTACCAGAAGTGTAAAGCCCTGGAAAACTGAGCTCGTAGGGTCATTGGAACATGCAAACCCATCCACCACGAAAGGGTGGTGACTCAAGAAGCTGCTAGAAATATAGGAGTCATATTTTATTCTAACCTTAGTTTTGATGCTCAGGACAAACATAGTGCAGTCTTATTTTACCAGCTTAAGACAGTTTTTAAAAGGGTTCATTTGTTTTAAATCAGGCAATTTCAACAGCTAACGCACAAAAAGTTCTGGATGGGGCTGCTCCGACAGACCCCCATGACCCGGAGACGGATTAAGCGGGTATAGATGATGGATGGAAGAAGAAAAAGGATCAAAGCAAAACTTTTACTTTCAGACTGATTCAAGTGTCATAAATTACATATTTACAGGAAAGTTGATTTGCTATTTCAACTAATAATCAGTGAAAATGATTTTATATGGATTTACACTAAATTATTCATGTTTTCTCATCTGATACTTGATAAATGCAATACCTACAGTATCAGTGTGTTTCAGGTACAAATTAGAGGATGAAATAGTAACAGTTGTTACATACTGCGTACTGATGATTATCATCACAGCACATAGAAATTGTTAAATTTTTAATTGTTATTTTCTTACTCTTACTTACTTTATTTCAAATGTTTATGCATGATGTGACCAAATTAGTTATATAACTGTCAACTTGTAGAGTTTGCAGATTTCTGTATTCATTGATATTTGATTTTTCTTCATTTATTTCTGAGAAACTGAGATCTAAGTGATAATAATCATTAGAGTCACATGCCACTTCAGCTAAACCACCAAAAACATGCTTCATCTCTGCTCTCTATTGTTATCTATCCATTGATAATTTTACACATTAGTTAGTATATAGTTATCTAGTACACACTTTATTTAGTTTTCAAACATTTGACTTAACTGTGTAGTATTTCTATTGAACTGATCAAACATGAAAGATTCAAGTGTTAGAAATGAGATGTAAAGTTTGTTCTCATTTGAAGCATCACCTGCAGCTGCTGAGGAGCAGGTGGAACATCTGAGTCCAGGGCTGATTCTACTATGTTCAACATACAGTAGATTTAACACAAGACATTGTGAATTAGATGTTTGATTTCCTTCCATGAAACATTCATATGCTGCTCTTTAACAGTTGATGAGTTTAAGAGTTTTAATTGGCAAACACATTTTGTTTTTTTACGTTGGCATTAGTTGGCATGACTGAGTTCCAAGATGAGCGTCTCGTCTGACAGCTGAGATTGAACATCAGGACGGGTCTGATGGTCTGGTCTCTGAGACCATAGATGAGGGAACTCAGACATTTGGGAAGAATGGTAATAAAAATATACAGAAAAATCAGGATGTACACCGCTGTTAACCTGTCTAGGCTTATGGCAAGTGCCTTCACCAGTGAATGATGAATGGTTGAGGACATGCTGAGGCCCAGCTGCAGCAGATGCAGCAGCAGCGTCTTACGAGCCTTCGTCGCTGAAGCTTTGTCCGTGGAGGCTGATGTGGCGGCTACAATGATGCCGATATACGAGAAACTGACAGACACACATGCTAAAACAAAAAGAAGATAAGTTGATGCTTTATCATACAGCTCAGACATTGGATCAAGAAACAGACTATCTTTACCACAAAAGTCTTTCATTTGCATTTGCTGCAGTTCTTCAAAAGGAAAATTTAGCATCAAACTGAGTTGAAGGAGAGTATTTACTGAACTGAAGGTCCAAACGACAGCAACGGCCACGCCAGTGTTTCTGATTGTGACGACACCAGCGTGCCTCAGTGGGTAACACACAGCTACGTATCGCTCCAGACACATCAGCAGCAGTGTTAGAATAGAAACGCCCTGGGAGAAAGTGTTTATTACTGTGAGTGCAGCGCACACAGGATACAACAGTAATAACCCACTAGTCGAGACCAGAAACATCGACTGACTGTGGGCCAGCTGTATCGTGTCTGCAAAGAGAAGGTTATACAGCAGAATATAACGAGACGTCTCTCGAAACACAGCTTTACTCCTCAGAGTGAACAACATGACCCCGTTAACGAAGAGAAACACACAACAGGGCAGCGTGGTCACGATGGAGGCAAACACGATCCCCAGGATCCCGTGACGCTGAGAGTTTACAGAAGCATTCGACTTATTTGTAAAGGACATATTATACAGTTAAATATTAATGCAAATACATTTAAAACACCACATCAAAATAAAAATAAAGTCGTAACCACTACAGCATTTCATCTTCAGAGCAGAGAGGGTTCCTGAGTTCATATTCTGAAGTGAAGCCCACCTCAGTTCCACCTGTGGAGGTCAGAGGTGGTTTCACGAGTTTCCAATCTCGCATATTATTTAAGTGATCAAGGCGCACACACACACGCTGTGACATCACTCACTGACATCATCAAGAGATATGCAGGTATGAAGGGTTGGGATGCAAATTCTGATGAATCAGTAAACAAGATATCAGTTTGGGATCAACTTTAAAAAAGGCAGCAGCATAAAAATGTTAACGTGTGTGTCTGTGCATATAAAACACTTGAAGGTATCCAGGTTTGCCACATTAAAAAAAAAAAAAAAGGAAAATTTTACAATTCTGATGATTTTCAATCTTTTATCGACTGTGTCAGGTTAAATAAGTCTACAAGGTCTAAAAGTCAGAAACACTGGGATGAGAAGGACAGCACACATGGATATTTAAATACCCAAGAAGTCATTCATGAGGGTAGGACCAAAGTCACTTCATCTCAGTACTGAGAAATACAGCGTGGTAGTGTGGGCATCTGGTTGAGATGTCTCCTGGAGGCCTCTGTGTTGAGGTGTCGCAGATGTGGCTGCTCTGGGGTGATGGCGTGGGGCAGTGCGTCGGGTCACAGTACGTCCGGCTTCGTCGAGCCATTCAGACTCAAAAGGGCTTCGGACACAAGAGGTTTGATGTTTACACAACAGATTTTATGTTCTGTCATCAAATGGAAGAAAATGAAGATTTGATATATATCTTTGTAATATCCTTACTTTCTCTAGAGGGAAAAAAGTTGAATTAGAAAAAACCCCATTCATGCTCTGAAAAAAGCTCTTTCCTGTCCTCAACCCATTGTTCCCATTTGTCTCCCAAATGTCAGACTGCCATTTAGAATGCATTTGAACACTTGCCAACAGTTTGCTGAAGGTTGCCCATGGCCAAGTGTTGGTTCATTTTTCTCCCAGCTCATAACCAAGTAATTAAACTCCAAAACACTACCATCCCTCTTCCAGGCTGTGTAACCACAACTACATGACAATGACAAACAAATCTATCTCATCAGGAGACTATAATCCAATTCAAGCATTGATCAAACGCTTTGATCCAATTAAAAAAATGGCTGTGCCAGATTTTTCGTCAGTTAAAGGAAGACAAAACAGAAAGACAGCATAGTGGCCCACTGGTCAGCACTGTTGCCTCACAGCAAGGAGGTTCCTGGTTCGACTCCCGGGCCTGGCGGGAAAAGCATGCATGTTAGGTTGACTGATGGTTCTAATGGTCAATTTTCTACATGTGTGGCCCTGCAATGGGCTGGTGACGTGCCCAGGGTTCAACCCCGCCGGTACTGGGCTGGGATAGGCTCCAGCAGAACCTGTAACTCTATATAGAATGGAATGGAATTTATTACCATTCGTACAGGTTAAAAACAGGTACATAGGAACTGTTGTGCATGTCCCAGAGTCAGATAACAAATAAGTACAATAGGTAGTACATAAAAAAACTGGCAGAGTGCATTTGGGTCAAGGTTCAAGATGCATAAGGTAACATTATGGACTGACATGACAATTACACTACATATTATAAATAAACAAATAAACAAAACAGCATAACACTGAATTTGGCCTGAAAATGGTAACTTTATTTTAATGAGCTAGGTTGAGGTAGAAACAAAAATTGTCCAGTATAGGGGGATTCATTGTTCAGTGTGTGACTGAGAGATTATAGGAGGGGATAAGATTCAACAGGCATAGATGAATGGATGAATGGGTGAATGGATGAATGGATGAATGGATGAATGGATGAATGGCTGAATGGGTGAATGGGTGAATGGATGAATGGATGAATGGGTGAATGGATGGGTGAATGGGTGAATGGATGAATGGATGAATGGGTGAATGGATGAATGGGTGAATGGGTGAATGGGTGAATGGATGAATGGCTGAATGGGTGAATGGGTGAATGGGTGAATGGGTGAATGGGTGAATGGATGAATGGAAGAGAAGCCTGCAGGATTAACTGTAGATTTTAGTCTTCTTCAAGACCTTTCACCTCCTATTCTCAGAAATGTTTCAGCTTGAACTGACAAAAGATTTAAAGAAAACATTTATTCGGATCACTGATGCAGTTTTTAAGCAATAAATACCATTTATAATTTTGACGCTCCCAACATTTTTCTATTTCAAACAATTCTAATGTTCATCCAATGTTGCACTTGAAGCAACTTATTACTGTACAAAGCAAATACATGAAATGTATTTACTTTCAGTAAATATGTGCTTTTGCTTGTTACAGGCACACTCGAAACCTTTTTCCTGTATCTAATAGCGACAGTTCTTCTGAAGAGCCACTTGAAAAGAAAAATAAACTAGTTTAGATAACTTGGCATAACTTTATTTAGACGTTACTGCATATATACAAGCTGAGACCCATGAGATCAGAGCCAAGGTTTTAGCACCAAGAAGACTCACGTTTTCTCGGTTTCCTTCAAAGTTGTTTGAGTTTTTTGAAGCCGACTTACTTTGCGCCTTCAGAGACGCGCTTCAGCTTTTGTCCCTGACGATTTCTAATGTCAACAACAGGCACTAATTATGTAAACATTTCCTGAAAACATTAAGGAGTGTTTGTTTGAATATTTAATGAATCTTAATGAGTTATCATGTGACTGGGACAAATTTCTCACCATTACTGTTTACTTCTACTTATTAGAAATATGTCCTTAAGGACAATAACAAACTTATGATCAGGAGAACTCCAACTTTTACTCATGAATTTGTTTCACTTTTGTTTAGATAATTAGACGTTAACACAGAACCATTTAAATCGCAGGTAAAATTATACTAAAATACAGTTATGTGAATTAGGACAAAAATCTCAATTCTCCATCATTACTTATCAGGACATGTTTTTAGCAGGTCTCAACATGAGGCAACTATAACCTCAGATGAACACCATATCAGAAAAAAGAAGCAGACCGTTAAGCTCGAGGCACTGAGGGTTAGACGAGCCCTCTGAGGAGCTCGGGGCCTCGCTCTCACTTGTGTCATTCTTACCTGAGATTTGGATAATTACAGTCACTTATATACAATTACAAAACCCGGCAAAATTAGTATCCGCAGTTCACACTAATAAAAAAAATCAGAACTCTGAGTTTGCCATGAAAATTCCATTCGATGGATCTCGTTCAGAAGTATGTAGAGTCTGGCTCAGAGCAGAACCTGCATCTACCCACAACTGTGGGCTCGAAGTGCCACTTTGGAACAGTTTCACAGATGTTTTAGCCGGTGGATTGGACTGTTTTAAAACACATTGGTAAAGGACTGCTTTGAATTGTACTTTTAACCTGTTACTGATTTTATACCTTTCAGATTTACTATTTGATTGGTTTATTCCCATTTATTTAAGTCGCAAAATTGCAGCAACCAACAAAACTAAAAGAATGGATCATAAGTCCAGACAGAACCATGTCTTGTCATTTATACAACACATGTGTCTCTACCATAGACTGTATATAACAATGGGCGAAGCATTCTGTCTCTATTCCCAGTGTGTTCCAACTATAGTGGGATCACACTTCTCAGCCTCCCTGGGAGGCTCCCATGCCAGGCTACTGGAGAGGAGAATTTGGCCAATAGTCAAACCTCAGATTCAGGAGGAACAATGTGATTTGTCCTGGTCGTGGAACACTAGACCAGCGCTATACCCACCACAGTGTGCTGAACGGTTTATGGGAGTATGCCCAACCAGTCCACATGTACTTTGTGGATCTGGAGAAAGCGTTCGACCGTGTCTGGTCCGGGGCCCTCTGCGAAGGGCTGTTCAGACTCTGTACGACCGGAGCAGGAGCTTGGTTCGCATTGCCAGGAGCAAATCAGACCTGTTCCCACTGCATGTTGGACTCTGGCAGGGCTGCCCTTTGTCAATGGTTCTGTTCTTACTTTTAATAGACAGGATTTCTAGGCGTAGCCAGGGGCCAGAGGGGGTCCAGGTTCGGAACCACAGGATTTCTCTGCTTTTTGCAGATGATGTTGTCTTGTTGGCTTCATCAAGCCAAGACCTTCAGCATGCGCTGGGATGGTTTGCAACTGCGTGTGAAGCGGCTGGGATGAGAATCAGCGCATCCAAATCCAAGGCCACGGTTCTTTACCAGAAAAGGATGGCTTGCCCTCTCCGGGTAGGTGGAGATGTCCTGCCTCAAGTGGAGGACTGCAGATCGTTGCAGAGCCACATGACTGCAGACGCTGCACCGTCTCACCTGTCAATCTCCCGCTCCATCCTTCCCTTACTCATAAACAAGACCCCAAGATACTTGAACTCCTACACTTGGGACAGCATCTGATTCCCGATCCGGAGAGGGGACTCCACACTTTTCCGACTGGGGACCATGGTCTTAGATTTAGAGGTGCTGATTTTCATCCCAGTGGCTTCACACTCAGCTGCAAACCACTCCAGCAAGAGTTGAAGGGCAACAGAAGCACATCGTCTGCAAAAAGCAGAAACCCATATCTGAGGTCACCAAACCAGACCTCCTCCACCCCCCGGCTGTGCCTAGAAATTCTGTCCATTGAGGCAATGAACACAATTGGTGAGTTAGTATTAGTATCGTTATAAAATACCTGGCTGGCCTTCGGCAAGACAGTCCCTTCTTATGATCCAGGTCCTGATCCAGGTTTCTTCCCTCTTAAAGGGAAGTTTTTACCTGCCGCTGTTTATGTAATAATTGATCGGTGGTCATGTTCTGGTCTCTGAAAAGATCCTGGAGACAACTTGTGTTTTAATAGCTGCTGTATGAATAAAACTGAGTTGAACTATAATAACTATTATTATCATCAGTATTATTAAGAGATATTATTATTCCAGTTTCTGACTTCTGTACTTCTTGTCCTGCATGTGATAATCTCATAAAGAGGAACTTGCAATATTTTAGGTGTACATCGTACTCTAACTTATTTTTGGCCAGGTTCTAGGTCAGTTCTTGGTCAGTTTTTCACCATATGAAGAAAAGTGTTGTATAATGTGTGTGTTTTTTAATCATTAAATGACAATAATCAGTTCTATAAATACCATAACTTTATGGCTTTCTTTGTGCATTGCACTCACACACACTGCATCTATAGATACTTTTAAATATCTCCTTAAAAACTTCCATTTCTAAAGAGTCTTTGATGTCTTCTGATGTATATATTACATTTTATTGCTTCTAGTTGTGGGGGCCTTGGTCACAGTTGGTTTGTGCTTCCTGAAGACGGGATTGTATCAGAAAAACGTTTAGGTACACTCTGTTAGTTTCCTTAGCATGTAATTATTAATAATATCCATCCATCCATCTTCTTCCGCTTATCCGGGGCCAGGTCGCGAGGGAAGAGGTCTAAGCAGGGATGCCCAGACCTCCTTCAGACACCTTCCAGACACTTCCTCCAGCTCTTCCGGGGGAACCCAGAGGCGTGGACATGGTCTATCCTATTAATAATATTTTATCATTATTGTTATCTTCATTGACTTTGTATTCATTGGACTTCTCTGGAATCAGTTGAATGAGATTCCTAGAGTGCCTTGTATGACATTTGTCCTGATTTAACGCTATATAAATGAAGCTGAATTTAAATGGTATTGTTTTATATTGTTTCTCGTGCTGATTCAAGTTGCTTACCGGCTTTAATACTCCACTTCTGTGTTAAACTCTGCATCATCATTCTTATTATCATCAGTATTATTAAGAGATATTATTATTCCAGTTTCTGACTTCTGTACGTCTTGTCCTGCATGTGATAATCTCATAAATAGGAACTTGCAATATTTAAAGTGTACATCGTACTCTAACTTATTTTTGGCCAGGTTCTAGGTCAGTTCTTGGTCAGTTTTTCACCATATGAAGAAAAGTGTTGTATAATGTGTGTGTTTTTTAATCATTAAATGACAATAATCAGTTCTATAAAGCTATCACAAAGTTTCATTTTTAAAGGCTCAGAAATTTGTCCACTTTGGTTCTGAAATTTGGGCAGCGGTGGCTTAGTGGTCAGCACTGTTGCCTCACAGCAAGAAGGTTCCTGGTTCAATTCCCGGCCCGGTGGGTCTTTCTGTGTGGAGTTTGCATGTTCTCCCCGTGCTTGCGTGGGTTTCCTCCGGGTACTCCGGCTTCCTCCCACAGTCCAAAAACATGCAGGGTAGGTTGATTGATCTTCCTAAATTCTCCCTAGGTGTGAATGTGAGCGTGATTGGTTGTTTGTCTTCTATGTGGCCCTGGATAGACTGGCGACCTGTCCAGGTGGACCCCTGCCTTTCGCCTGATATGCGCCGGGATAGGCTCCGACAGACCCCCGTGACCCAGAAACGGATAAAGCGGGTATAGATAATGGATGGATGGATGGTTCTGAAATTTGGATCATTTTCTCACTCTTAACCAGTGGAGAAATAAAGGCTTCATATGTCTTTAATCTCAGGGCAAGATTTTTAAATATTTGTCATATACACAAGACGTTCTTGCTAGGAAGATTTTATTAAATAAAGCAAGAAGAAAAAGGGGGCAGCACGGTAGCTTAGTGGTCAGCACTGTTGCCTCACAGCAAGAAGGTTCCTGGTTCAATTCCCGGCCCGGTGGTCTTTCTGTGTGGAGTTTGCATGTTCTCCCCGTGCTTGCGTGGGTTCCCTCCGGGTACTCCGGTTTCCTCTCACAGTCCAAAAACATGCAGGGTAGGTTTATTGATCACACTAAATTGCCCGTAGGTGTGGATGCGAGCGTGCATGTTTGTCTGTCTTGTATGTGTCCCTGCGATGGACTGGCCACCTGTCCAGGTGGACCCCTGCCTTCCGTCTACTGTGCGTCGGGATCGGCTCCGACAGAACCCGGAGACGGATTAAGCGGGTATAGATGATGGATGGAAGAAGAAAAAGGATCAAAGCAAAACTTTTACTTTCAGAATGATACAAGTGTCATAAATTACATATTTACAGGAAAGTTGATTTGCCACTAATAATCAGTGAAAATGATTTTATATTGATTTAGACTAAATTATTCATGTTTTCTCATCTGATACTTGATAAATGCAATACCTACAGTATCAGTGTGTTTCAGGTACAAATTAGAGGATGAAATAGTAACAGTTGTTACATACTGCGTACTGATGATTATCATCACAGCACATAGAAATTGTTAAATTTTTAATTGTTATTTTCTTACTCTTACTTACTTTATTTCAAATGTTTATGCATGATGTGACCAAATTAGTTATATAACTGTCAACTTGTAGAGTTTGCAGATTTCTGTATTCATTGATATTTGATTTTTCTTCATTTATTTCTGAGAAACTGAGATCTAAGTGATAATAATCATTAGAGTCACATGCCACTTCAGCTAAACCACCAAAAACATGCTTCATCTCTGCTCTCTATTGTTATCTATCCATTGATAATTTTACACATTAGTTAGTATATAGTTATCTAGTACACACTTTATTTAGTTTTCAAACATTTGACTTAACTGTGTAGTATTTCTATTGAACTGATCAAACATGAAAGATTCAAGTGTTAGAAATGAGATGTAAAGTTTGTTCTCATTTGAAGCATCACCTGCAGCTGCTGAGGAGCAGGTGGAACATCTGAGTCCAGGGCTGATTCTACTATGTTCAACATACAGTAGATTTAACACAAGACATTGTGAATTAGATGTTTGATTTCCTTCCATGAAACATTCATATGCTGCTCTTTAACAGTTTAATGAGTTTAAGAGCTTTAATTGGCAAACACATTTTGTTTTTTTACGTTGGCATTAGTTGGCATGACTGAGTTCCAAGATGAGCGTCTCGTCTGACAGCTGAGATTGAACATCAGGACGGGTCTGATGGTCTGGTCTCTGAGACCATAGATGAGGGAACTCAGACATTTGGGAAGAATGGTAATAAAAATATACAGAAAAATCAGGATGTACACCGCTGTTAACCTGTCTAGGCTTATGGCAAGTGCCTTCACCAGTGAATGATGAATGGTTGAGGACATGCTGAGGCCCAGCTGCAGCAGATGCAGCAGCAGCGTCTTACGAGCCTTCGTCGCTGAAGCTTTGTCCGTGGAGGCTGATGTGGCGGCTACAATGATGCCGATATACGAGAAACTGACAGACACACATGCTAAAACAAAAAGAAGATAAGTTGATGCTTTATCATACAGCTCAGACATTGGATCAAGAAACAGACTATCTTTACCACAAAAGTCTTTCATTTGCATTTGCTGCAGTTCTTCAAAAGGAAAATTTAGCATCAAACTGAGTTGAAGGAGAGTATTTACTGAACTGAAGGTCCAAACGACAGCAACGGCCACGCCAGTGTTTCTGATTGTGACGACACCAGCGTGCCTCAGTGGGTAACACACAGCTACGTATCGCTCCAGACACATCAGCAGCAGTGTTAGAATAGAAACGCCCTGGGAGAAAGTGTTTATTACTGTGAGTGCAGCGCACACAGGATACAACAGTAATAACCCACTAGTCGAGACCAGAAACATCGACTGACTGTGGGCCAGCTGTATCGTGTCTGCAAAGAGAAGGTTATACAGCAGAATATAACGAGACGTCTCTCGAAACACAGCTTTACTCCTCAGAGTGAACAACATGACCCCGTTAACGAAGAGAAACACACAACAGGGCAGCGTGGTCACGATGGAGGCAAACACGATCCCCAGGATCCCGTGACGCTGAGAGTTTACAGAAGCATTCGACTTATTTGTAAAGGACATATTATACAGTTAAATATTAATGCAAATACATTTAAAACACCACATCAAAATAAAAATAAAGTCGTAACCACTACAGCATTTCATCTTCAGAGCAGAGAGGGTTCCTGAGTTCATATTCTGAAGTGAAGCCCACCTCAGTTCCAGCTGTGGAGGTCAGAGGTGGTTTCACGAGTTTCCAATCTCGCATATTATTTAAGTGATCAAGGCGCACACACACACGCTGTGACATCACTCACTGACATCATCAAGAGATATGCAGGTATGAAGGGTTGGGATGCAAATTCTGGTGAATCAGTAAACAAGATATCAGTTTGGGATCAACTTTAAAAAACAACTGCAAACTTTTTATATACAACAAATGTGTATATAAAAGGGATGTACGAAGTCTGCTGCATTCAAGAAAACAAAACAAGGGGAAAAAAAGAAAAGAGTGAACTGGTCTTAGTTCAAGGTAGCTGGACTTCTGTCTATTTTCATTTCACCCTTTGAGGATGACGCCCTTGGTGGTGTTCTTCAGTTCAGTCCTCAAGGCTCATTTTCCTGGATGTTTCCGATGTTGTCCTGCTCCAACACACCAGACCGAAATGACTGTCCTGCTGACAGACTTGAGTAGATGTTGACGACCAGCTGTGATCTAATCATTTGGGTCAGGTCTGTTGGAACAGAGCAGCATCTGAAACATTCAAAACAGTGGGTTCTCAGGACAAGGGATGTAGAACCCTAATCCAAATGACTGAGAATCTGCATCAACAACTAGTCCCCTGAATTTGCAACCATCAAATTACAATTCAATTTTATTTATATAGCGTCTACTACAACACAAGTTGTCTCTAGGAGAGACCCAGAAAAGACCAGATCCATCAGTATAATTATCTGTTACCTGGAGAACTGAGAGTTTTCTGTCCACCAGACTGGTACCTGGTTAGTTGGTGGACTACAGAGACCACTATCTAAACAGGTGTAGACAGCAGACACCGAGGTGGTCAGAGGTGGGACTGCAGGTCAGAGGTGGGACTGCAGGTCAGAGGTGGGACTGCAGGTCAGAGGTGGGACTGCAGGTCAGTGGATCCTGCTGGTGTCCCCCTGCAGCAGGTCTACAGCAGCAGATCCAGATGAAGCTGTGTTGAAGACCAGCTGCTCCAGTCTGGTCCTGCAGCTGCAGCTGTGACTACTGGTCCTGACACACTAAAGTTTACACCAACTAGATGTTTTACTGAACACAAACGTTTGAAGTTTGGTTTTAAAGGTGGAGGTGGTGTCAGCCTCCTTCACCCAAACTGGAAGTTGGTTCCATAGTGATGGTTCCTGGTAGCAGAAGACCGTCCTCCAGATCTACATCTGGATCTTCTAGGAACTACGAGTAAACCTGCACTCTGAGAACGGAGAACTCTGTTAGGAACATGAGGAACTAACAGGTCTCGCAAATCTTGTGGCGCTAGGCCATGTTGGACTTTATATGCGAGTAATAACATGTTGAATTGGATTCTGAGCCAGTGGAGGGAAGCGAACACTGGAGAGACGTGGTCTCTCTTGTTGATTCCTACTTCTGGTTATGACAATAAGAATGTAAACTGATCTTTTTGCCATCCAGTTAGAGATAGAGTTATTTGACAAGGCAGTCCATCAGGTAGATTTTCTGGCTATAATATAAATGATTCAAAATCCTCCTCTATTTTTTGAACAGGGATGAAAGGCTAAATCCAGTTATACAAACCTCGTTTATCAATGCAAAAGAGGGATTTGTGTAAAAGAGGGTGTTAAAATTGCTCCAGACATTAAAACCATTGTACCAAACTATGTCTCTTTGGTTAGTGAAATAAAGGAGTCTTTAAATAAACAGATGATAAAGCCTGTATAGAAGATTGGTGTATATATTACCAAACATATTAACAAAATGTGTATATCTTTTTCAGTCACTTCCTTTGCCTCTTCCAAAATAAATTTTTGATGAATTAAACAATATTTTTTAATAGATTTCTTTGTAATAATAGAAAACACAGAGTAAGACTTTGCCTGCTGTACCTGCCACATGAGACACGGTTTACATCTGCTTTCCAACGGAGACACCCCCAGCATGGATAAAAATTTAACAATTAGCAGCAAACCAATTAAATCTGTATTTATATTCCGCAAGCCCACAAAATCTGGGGAAAATGACAAAAAAAACACTTTTTTTAAAAATACAATAGAATTCTGGTTTAGCACTCCTCCCATCTCTCCTCATTTACATATTTGAGGCACATTTTTTAAGGCAGGAAGGGCTAATGGGGGTTTCACAATCTGGGTGGATAAAGGTGTACAGAAGCTGGCAGACCTTCATAAGGACGGCAACCTTCTTACATTTATTTAGCAGTTATGCTAAACATGGTGGGATGAGCGGATACACCTCAAACATGGTCGAGCTTTAGTTAAGACATCGATGATGACTAACAGTAAAAACTGTGACTTTCTATCAGAGGCCGTCGCCGTGAGAGGGCAGCAAAGTTTGATGAGGCTTCCTCGCTGAACAAGTGTACATGACAAGCTTGGATGAACTCCACAGTGCCACCTCCTGGTGAAAGCAACATGATTTTAGTAATATTATGTTGACTACTTTCTCTGTGCTTCCTCAGATCAGCTGGAGATTTAAACTGGATATACTAAACACTGTTGTCACATAACATATAAAGTTTCATGGATGGGCATCAAACTGCACCTGCGTCATTTTCCATAAAACAGGAAGTGGATGGTTTTACCACACGTATGGAAAGAAATGTATTAAAAATTATCTTTTTGTCCCTGGGAAAGGAAATTCACATCCCTTTCACGAATGCAATCATTGCATATACTGTAACATATGTCTTTTCAGAAGTTCATCACTATATTTTAGAACAGGGGTGTGCAAAGTCGGTCCTCGAAGGGCCCCTGTCCTGCATCTTGTAGATGTTAATGGATCATCATCACTTGTCATCCAGGTCTGCACAAGTCTGTTAATGACAGTCATTTGTATCAGGGTGTGTTGAAGCAGGGAAACATTTAAAACCTGCAGGACAGCGGCCCTCGACCACTGACTTTGGACATGTTGAGCTTCAAAATCACCACAAACACTGTTGACCCTGAACTAAGGGTGCTATAATTCCACAAACACATAAAGTTACTTTTTTTTTAATTTTGAACACTAAACATATTTTTTTATGACAAACTATTTTTTAGTCAGTGTCACCAAATTTATTGAAAATGTAGCTGTATATGTCAAAATGGTTTGTGATTTCTTTCAGAGTTTTCAGTAAACCGTTGAGATTGGAGGACCCCCCCAGCCCCCTTTGTTTGCACATATATTAATGTTAATACCAAGTTTGGTAGAACCCAAGAGCCACGTGTATGCATTTTAGTCTTGCAACAGAGGTTTTTCTTTTCTTTTCTTTTCGTTTTTTTCTTTTTCTTTTTTGTGTGCAGTTTGGTGTATGTGTAAGAACAGAGAACTCTGTTAGGAACATAAAGAACCATCAGGTCTTCGCGGCGCTAGGCCATTTAGGACTTTATACGCTAGTAAAAAAATGTTGAACTGGATTCTGAGTTTTCCGGGGAGCCGATGGAGGGAAGCTAAAACTGGAGAGACGTGGTCTCTTGTTGGTTCCTGTCAGCACTCGCGCTGCTGCATTTTGGATCATCTGGAGGATCTTCAGAGAATTACTTGGACATCCAGCCAACAACACTTTACAGTAATCTAGTCTAGAAGATACGAATGCATGAATTAGTTTTCCAGCATCACTCTGGGAGAGGATGCTCCTGATCTTTGCGATATTACGGAGGTGGAAAAACGCAGTTTTACAAACCTGATTAATCTGCTGTTTAAATGACAAAATCCTGATCAATATAACGCCAAGGTTTCTCACAGTTTTACTGGAGGTCATCACAACACCATCTAATCCCTTCCTAAGCTGTTTGGACCACAAACAACAACCTCTGTTTTATCAGAATTTAGGAGATAAAAACATTTCTGGACATCCAGTCCTTGATGTCCTTAAGACACATCTGAAGTTTGTCTGATGGTTCTGTTTCATCTTCATAGACAGATACAGCTGCGTATCATCAGCATAACAATGAACATTAATGCCATGGTTCCAGATAATAATAATAATAATAATAATAATAATAATAATAATAATAATAATACTGTCCAGGTGGACCCCTGCCTTCCGCCTACTATGTGTCGGGATCGGCTCCGACAGACCCCCTTGGCCTGGAGACGGAGTAAGCGGGAATAGATAATGGATGGATGGATGGATAATAATAATAATGAAGAGGCGGCCAAAAGGCAAACCAGGGACAGCAGAGGTGCATCCCAGACCCGCTGAGGCCCCAAACATCCCAGAGAATTGTTTTTTAAACCATTACACCAGGTCTTAGAATTAACTGAGACCATCCATCCATCCATCATCCATCCATCATCAATCCGTCATCCATCCATCCATCATCCATCCATCCATCCATCCATCCATCATCCATCCATCCATCCATCATCCATCCATCCATCATCCGTCATCCATCCATCATCCATCCATCCATCCATCATCCATCCATTCGTCCATCTGTCCGTCCATCTACCCATCCATCCATCTGTCCGTCCGTCCATCCATTCGTCCGTCTGTCCATCCATCCATCTGCCCGTCCGTCCGTCCGTCCGTCCAGCTGTCCATCCATCCATTCATTCATCCATCCATCGGGGGTCGGATTGGGGGGCAGTAGTCTATGCAAGAAGCCACTTCACTGCCAATTCATCCAGCTCATCTAGCAGGATTCCAAGGCGTTCCCAGACCAGGCAGGCCATAGTTCCTCCAGCGTGTCCTGGGTCTTCCCTGGGATCTCCTCCCAGTTGGACATGCCCAGAAGACCTCGCCAGATGCCTGAGCCACCTTATCTGGCTCCTCTCAATGTTGAGGGCAGCGGCTCTGCTCTGAGCTCCTCCCAGATGGCCGAGCTGCTCCCGTCTCTGAGGGAGAGCCCGGACACCCAGCAGAGGAAACTCATTTCTGCTGCTTGTATCTGCAATCTTGTTCTTTCAGTCACAGCCCACAGTTCATGACCACAAGTGACAGTAGAAACGTTGACCACCTGGTAAATTGAGAGTTTTTTCACTATGACAGATAGTTGGAGAATCTGCATCACTGCGACACCACATCAATCTGCCTATCGATGTCCCACTCCATTCTTTTCTCACTCGTTTTATTAATTTTATTATATAGCCTGTACAGAGGTTTCTAATATATCTTATTTCCTTATCTTTTCGTATGTGCAGTAAGTTTCCCATTTGGGGATGAATATCTGTCTGTTTCCTATTTAAGAAGATTCTGTAATGTTATATTGTAGAGTATAATATAATCCTTTTAAAAGCACATTTACTACTTAAGCCTACCGCTTCAGTTTTAATACTTTTTATAAGTTATGCCAATTTTCTATTTCAGGTTTTGTGAAATAAAAATGTGCAATCTCTCTGTACTATCCAACTATACACTATAGATGAGGTTTTTATCCTAGGTTTATTACTTACCCTTTATAAAAAATCTAAATCTTAAGTTAAAACAGAAAGTAAAAGTTGATTACTAGTAAACTTTTTAAATGATAAGTTGCATAATTGATGCTATGGGAACATTGTTTTCCAGTTGATGAAATTGTCTGTGCTGTCCCAGAGAGAAATCCCTAACCTGCCACAGTCCCCTGACGACTCATTTAGATTCATTAATCATTCAAACACTTATTCCTTCATGTTTTCAGAAAACACTGACATAATTAACACATTGTGTTGACATGAGAACTCTCAATGGGGATGGGTGATATGTACGTCAAAGTTTGAAGTACAGTTAGTCTGTGCTGTTGACACGGAGACGATTTGTGTCTGAAAAAACTTTTAACAATGTAAAAAGTTGGAGTGAAAAGTTGGAAATCACATAATGAAAATAAGATTATTATACATATGTTTCACTTGTAAATAAGATTTTTCTAAGGACTGTATATAGTCAAAACAAAGAAATGTAAGTCTGCACTAATGATGATGCCCATAATACTAACCTCTAACCCTACGGCCATGCGTATGTGCTGAGGGTGTCCGGAGTGTTCTGTCCGTACACTTTGGCAAACTGAATTGTGGGTTCCATGCATTTAGGAGGGAGTGTTCATTCTCAAAGGTTGGGGAATTTTCAACTTTTGACACTTGTGAGTGTCAAGCAATCGATTTGCAGGTATGCACTTAGTGCAAGTCAGTGAAACACAGTTTTAAGACCGAGTACAGAGAACTTTGGTTGTTTATGGGATAATGAAGGTACACTGGATCCGCCGCCTGTGTTAACGTGATGCCAGTGCGTGAGCACACAGACACTGATGCAGTGATGAGTCACCGCTGAGGAGCGCACACGGCTGCTCTACCTAAACCACCTTGTAGGCACCCAGCACCAGAGCCCTTTGGGTCAGTCGCTAACTGCAATTACTGCAGCACCACAAGACATATTGTCTTTAAAGAAAGACAGATTATTATCAATCAGCCATCACTCATTAATTCAGTTCCATGATACCTTCTCAATCCATCCATTATCTCTACCCACTTAGTGCAAGTCAGGAAACCAGAATCACCAGGGTGCGAGTGACTGAAAGCTCTTGACCCCATGGTGGTCGAGGTTTAGGAGGTTGGGTGAGCTGAATGGCGGAGGAAGGCCTGGGAGCAAGGCTGGCTGCGTTGAGGTGGAGGAGGCTGGTGAAGTACTGAGTACAACTCCAACAAAGGATGACTGCACTATCTGTGGCTAAGTAATGTGAATGCTTTGACCCAGTTTCCTGAAGCGTCTTTGTCTTCCTTTTGAAAATAAATCAAGCCGAAAGGCCTGTACTTTTAATAGTCATTTATTCTTTACTAATTGCTAATCCTCAAAGTAAAAAGTGACACCATAGTAGTTATTAAAGAAAAAGTTGAGCTCTACTGAACTTTCTAAAAGCAGAGGTGTTTTGTTATTCAGTTTGGTGAGCCACTCCGAAATGCCCAAGAGAGAAACACAGTGTGGCCCGTTCTCCTGAGAGGTCATTTAGAGGCATGAAATATTCAGACCCATCCTAATGAGCGACTGCAGGAGATACTCATCAGTTATTCCCATGACTCTTTATTAGGAATTTTCATGCAATATGATGCCCAGATTTGTGGAGACAAATTATGATAAAGTTCAAGGGAAAGTTTTTTTTGCTCCAAATGTTAAAATCAATGTCAATTCTAGCGTCTTATGCATTTTCAACTTACACATACACATATATGTATATATGTATATATATATATATATATATATATATATATATATATATATATATATATATATATATATATATATATATATATATATATACATATACATATATATATATATATGAACATATCACCAGGGCCCTCCTCTGGAGCGCCTCTCTTCTTCCTCTGACTATTAATGCCGGAGGACACATAACACGGCTTTTCTGGCCTCCACTTCTGATAGGAGTGTCTCAAGCTCACAGTGATTTTATTTTTTCTTTTTTTTAACGCTTGCTTTTGCCATTTTTGTTTTGTTGCCATTTCTATTATTGAGTGGTTTCCCGTAACTATTTATACGCATTACTATATTTAAATTACTCTACTTGAGGGAGGAGACCGGGTGGAGTGTCACGCTCTTGCATGTGTGTTCACATTTACATTGATTGTGATATTCAAAGAAAATGTGCGTGGATTTGGGCGGAAGTACAGTTTAAAACATATGGATTTCTTTTTGCATTGGTAAGATTCCTGCACAAACATTTACGATGAAGCGCTCTTTGTAACTAAGGGCCCCTGGTTCTCTGTGTATGCCGCCTAGTTAGGACAGACCAGTGTAATCCAGCCCCACATACACACAACCAGTGACATCCCAGTTCCAGCCTGGCGTACCGGGTATCCCCACTGAAGAAGATCATCACTGAGGAGCAAGTGAGGCAGATGCTGGAGGATGACATCATCAAACCATCTCAGTCTGCATGGGCTCCCCAGGCAGTGTGGTGTAGGGAGCCCAAATGGTCCTACCGATTCTACATTGACTACAGGAAGTTGAATGCTAAAACCCCACAGAATGCATACAAAGCATGGCCAGGACTACACCAAGTCTGCTCTTTATCACAGATTCAGTTCTTTACTTTTATAGCTGAGGAGTGGAGTGGGTCAGTTTGGTGACCTTAGAACTGGGTTTCTGCTTTTTGCAGATAATGTAATTTTGTTTCATAAAGACCTTCAACTCTTGCTGAAGGGGTTCACAGCCAAATGTGAAGTGGGATGAGAACCAGCACCTCTGAATCTAAGACCATCTCCTCTCATAAATGTTCAGGAATTTTGTCCATGTGCGAGGCCCTGCAGAGGCACCATAGACCACTGGACTACAAAGGAACAGGAAGGCGATTCTGGACACGGAGCTCCTGGTCCAATAAAATTATAAATAATAAATATAAATTCTAGGATGGATTTCTACTTTCTATCTGTTACCGAGATATACTCAATTTAAATGAGGAATGTTGAGATGGACATCAGTTTTCCAGGAGAAAAGTCAAAGAAAGGCCAAGTTAAGAAGGTTTATAGAAAAAATTACTTTCAAGACAGAAACCGGGGAGAACAAAACACGTGGTCGTTGGCTGTTGCCATAGACAACTAATGATGTCATGTAAAATGGGTGTGAAGACAGAGGTTATGTACATGTACAGCGGGAGAGAAGCTCTGCTGTCCAGCTGCAGCAGAGACTGGAAGCTGTTCAGTGTCTTTGCAGGAAAAAGGAACTCAAAGATGATTCAGGTGACCTCTAGGATCTGAGCTCATATCTCTGACTACAAACAGGAGGGCTTTCTATGCGCTACAATTCCAGTGGCATTAAGGGATTTGTGTTGTGATTGTTCTTATTTAGAAATGTCAGATGCAAACCAATCTCAGAGCCATGCCAGCACCTTGCAGCAGTATCAGGGGACTTTGGAACGAGTGTTGTTCTCCACTCTGACCACACTGCCATGTTGTGCATTCCTCTTCATTAATAGCTCCATGCTGTTTACTTTGAGGAGTAAAGATGTCTTCTGTCAGACCTCTCGGTACATCCTCCTGTTTAACCTCCTGGTTGCCGACACTGTACAGATGGCACTGAGCCAGCTGCTGTACATCATCGCTGCTTGTAGAATCATTCTGATGTATCCCGTCTGTGGGACTCTCACTTTCCTCACCAGCCTCACCACGGTGATCTCTCCTCTCACGCTGGTCCTGATGGCTCTGGAGAGATACGTTGCAGTGTGGTTCCCACTGAGGCACGCTGCCATCGTCTCTTTCAGAAACACAGTGCTCACTATCGTCTTGGTTTGGGCTTTTAGTTCGTTAAACATTTTCACTCGAGTTATTTTGCTGAGTGTTGAGGACCTGCCGACTCTGCAGATGAAAGACTTTTGTTCTGACGTGGCTATGTTGGTTGGATTCACGTCTAACAGTTATGACAAAGCGTTCACCTGTTTTCTGTTTGTTTCAGCTGGTCTTGCAGTCATTTCTGCCTACATTGGTGTTATTGTTGCAGCCAGATCAGCATCTGCAGACAAAGCTTTGGCCCGTAAGGCCCGAAACACACTACTTCTGCATCTGGTGCAGCTCGGCCTCAGTCTCTCCTCAACCATTTACAATCCACTGCTCAGCGCGCTTTCCAGAATTTTAACAAGAATTGTGTTTGTGCGCCTCCAGAATGTTTTATATGTGTGTATTTTTATCTTTCCCAGATGTCTAAGTTCTCTCATTTATGGCATCAGAGATGCGAGCATCAGGTCCATCTTGGTGTACCATCTATGCTGTCAGCTGAAACTACCTGTCAGGCAGGTCTGATGTGTTTCTGACATGTTTTTCCTTTACACGTTTACTAATGTCCACAAAGATTGTTCAATAACTAATAAATCCACCTTTAGTAACATTAACCAGTTGTTTTATCTGTCCAGAGGACGTTGTTCCAGAAGTCTTCTGGTTTGTTCAGATACCGTTTTGTGAACTTCATGTTGTTTTCTCCGTGTTGTTTTTGGACTTAAGAGGTTTTCTCCTACTTGTTCAGTCTTCTTTGAACTCTGGTTTCATGCGCTTTAATCTTTAACATGCTCAGTGAGGTCTGAAGGCTATGCGATGGAGTTCTTGAGAGTCTTTCTTTTTGCCTAATTCTAAGATTATTTGATAGGGTGATCTTTGCAAGGCAAGTTCATTTTCAGGTACAAAACAATTCAAACGGTTTTATATAAAAGCATTAAAAAGTGCCTTAAAAATCAAGAGTTTAAAAGCAGAATGAAAATTAAAAGAGACAGACATAAGTTAAAAAAGAAACAATTGAAATGCAAAACGATAAAAGTCATTGCAGTCAGTGCATTGTGGGAGATTACTGAAATGCAGCAGTAAATAAAAAGGTTTTCAATTTGACAGGAACCAGTGTAAAGATCTAAGACCTGGAGGTATGTGGTCCAGTCTCTGGTCCTAGTGAGGACTCGGCAGCAGCGTTCTGGACTAACTGCAGCTGTTTGATGGATGTTTTAGGAACCCATGAGAACAGCGTCACAGTGGTCCAGTCTACTGAAGATAAAAGCCTGGACAAGGTCTTCTTAGTCCTGCTGAGACACCAGTCCTTTGATCCTCCATATGTTCTTTAGGTGATAACAGGCTGACTTCACTGGTGTCTTAATGAGGCTGGTAAAGTTCAGGTCTGAGACCTAAACCAGTCCCAGGTTTCTGGTTTGATTCTTGGTTTTTAACTTTACTGCTTGAAGCTGAGTGCTGACGTTTCAGCTTTCTTTCTTGGCTCCAAACACGTTTATTTTTGTTTTGTCTTCATTTAACTGATGAAAGTTCTGGCACATCCACTATTTAATTTGATCAGTGTTTCAATTGGATTATAGTCTCCTGGTGAGATGGTTATATAGATTTGTGTTTCATCTGCATAGTTATAGTAACACGTTTTGTTCTTTTTCATGATTTGAGTGAGTGGGAGCATATAGATGTTAAACAACAGGGGCCCCAGAATTGAACCTTGTGGAACTCCGCATTCTTTTTGTTAGCTCTGATTTGTAGTTACGTAAAGACACAAAATAGTCCCTGTCTTTTAGATAGGACTCAAACCAGACAAGTGCTGTGCAACAAAGTCCCACCCAGACTTTCCTTCATCCGGTGTATCCGGTTTGACTATGTAGAATGCAGCACTGAGATCCAGTAAGAGCAAGACTGAAATGTTGCCACCATTCGTATCGGAGCAGATGTTGTTAAGGACCTTTACTAGAACTGTCTCAGTGCTGTGATGTGGCCGGAAACCTGAGTGGACGACATAAAAACATTTAGTGTCAGGAGGTTGTACAGCTGTTGAAAAACAACTGTTTCTATGATTTTACTAAGAAAGGGAAGGTTTGATGTGGACTTATAGCTGTTTTTGAGTGACCTGTCTAGACTGCTGTTTTTAAAAGTGGCTTAATGACGGCTGTTTTTAAGCACTGAGGACAGATACCTGAAAGCAGAGATGTATTTACAATGAAGATCTGAGGACATACAACGTTCAACACATAAAAAAAACCTGTTGGCAGAGTATCAAGACAGCAAGTGGTTGAATTCAGGTGATGTATACTGCTAAAACCCATTTATAAGTAAGAAAAAAAAACTGTTTCAAGAAAACCATTTTGCTAGTTTTAAGAATTCTAGTCAAGAAAACTTTTCTTACTCCATGAACAAAGATATGTTTGCTTAAAATAAGACAATTTTGACTAGATTTATGGAATATTACGCATGTTTCTATATGGGATGTTTTTTGTATGATGTCATCCAGGTTCTTATAAGTGACTGGAATGAAATGTGTCCTGGTTTCTCTCAGTGGACACAGGTGGCACATATTCTATGTCTACACGTCACCTTCAGTGATGTGTGGTCACTGAAATCCAACTATCAAGTGTCTAATCATATGCTTTTATCTTAATATTCAAATTGAATATTAAATAAAAAGGTCATTGTTTAGTAAAATGTGAGGCCTCAACGTCACTTGATCAATGTCTGTCAAATGTCAAATTACTGTAAAACACCGACTTCACTTATCCAGTGTGAATGCTCTGAACTAAATACAGATGTCCAATTACTCCAGGTCCAGAGGTCATTTTAGTCCAGTTCAAATAGTACATTACTGTCTGATTTTAAGAATTTTGTGAGTAAAGAAAGTGGGAAAATATGGTAAACTTCCTAGGACATCTAGTGCCGGGAAGATTGACAGCTGTTACGAATCTTTGTCTCTGTAGAATGTTCAACTCTGATTAGTTTGGAATTTTTAAAAAAATCTTTTTTTGTTTTAGGTTAATGTGCTTCAAACACTAGACTGCACCAACACTGTCTCGTCTCTCTCTCAACCATTAATATATGTGCAAACAAGGGCTAAAAAAAAAAAAAAAATAGATTAATGTATTGCGACACCTACTTCTTTAAGACCATTGCTGATGTCTTTCACTCTTATCTTTGTGTAAACACACGTGTTAATGCTCCAGATGAGCAAACTGAAAAAACATTTGCTTTTAAAGGAGGTCTGAACCAATTAATAATCAATCAATAATCAATAATCACCTGGCTACAACTTATGTTTTTAAATTCTTTGGAAACAGGGTCTATGGGTGTTGATCTTCGTCCAATTATCCATCCATTATCTACACCAGCTCATTCCAGTTGAAGATTACGGTGCTCTGCTGGAGCCATCTCAGCTCTCCAGTGCATGTCCGGGCTACACCTGGACAGGTTGCCAGTCCATCATGCAGTTAAATGTAAAAAATGAACTGAATACAATTTTTTTCCACCACCTCCTAATTTTAAGTATTGCTCCTCACTATGATTGAAAACACAAAATATACATACTAATGTAACAAAATGAACATGCACATGATTCAAATGTATTTACATTAACGATAGACAGTAATTTGAATATAATAAATGAGCAAGTTTCTATGATCATTTTGAAAAATGATCATAGTTCAAGGCAGAGCTTTAGAGAGGTTTTAGTTTGGTAGGTAGGACTGCTTCTGACTTTTTGGGGGCATCTGCCTGACTTTGCTTGGGGCCAGTTTCTTTAAAACCCCAGTTTGAGGAGAGAGTTCAAACCTTTTAACATGGTCTGCAGCAATGCATTCATCTATTTTACATAAGAAATGAGGCTAGACTCGTGAATCAAAAGTTTTTAATTGAGTTAAAATAAATGTAGCTTAATAAAATGTATATCCGCTGAGGTGGCATGACAGAAGGACAATGGACGGATGCGGCCGGAATACAGACAGAAGACTGATGAAGCAGCTCGTTAGTGAATCCGCTCAGTCTACTGCGAGATCCACTATTTAATTTGATCAGTGTTTCAATTGTATTATAGTCTCCTGGTGAGATGGTTATATAGATTTGTGTTTCATCTGCATAGTTATAGTAACACGTTTTGTTCTTTTTCATGATTTGAGTGAGTGGGAGCATATAGATGTTAAACAACAGGGGCCTCAGAATTGAACCTTGTGGAACTCCGCATTCTTTTTGTTAGCTCGGATTTGTAGTTACGTAAAGACACAAAATAGTCCCTGTCTTTTAGATAGGACTCAAACCAGACAAGTGCTGTGCAACAAAGTCCCACCCAGACTTTCCTTCATCCGGTGTATCCGGTTTGACTATGTAGAATGCAGCACTAAGATCCAGTTAGAAAAAATATACATACTAATGTAACAAAATGAACATGCACATTATTCAAATGTATTTACATTAACGATAGACAGTAATTTGAATATAATAAATGAGCAAGTGTCTATGATCATTTTGAAAAATGATCATAGTTCAAGGCAGAGCTTTAGAGAGGTTTTAGTTTGGTAGGTAGGACTGCTTCTGACTTTTTGGGGGCATCTGCCTGACTTTGCTTGGGGCCAGTTTCTTTAAAACCCCAGTTTGAGGAGAGAGTTCAAACCTTTTAACATGGTCTGCAGCAATGCATTCATCTATTTTACATAAGAAATGAGGCTAGACTCGTGAATCAAAAGTTTTTAATTGAGTTAAAATAAATGTAGCTTAATAAAATGTATATCCGCTGAGGTGGCATGACAGAAGGACAATGGACGGATGCGGCAGGAATACAGACAGAAGACTGATGAAGCAGCTCGTTAGTGAATCCGCTCAGTCTACTGCGAGATCCACTGCGGGATCCACTGCGGGATCCACTGCGGGATCTGCTCCGTCCGAGAGGACGTGGGAGTGGGCTTACAGTGACGCTCTCTTTCCAAAGCAGGGAACGGAGAGCACTGGAGAACAGGACGCTACGTCATTTATTACGTCACCAAAGCAGAAGCAGGAAATCTGTAAAAGGAGTGTGAAATCCCTCAGTATAACAACAATGGAGACTGAATTTTGGCGTGTGCAGACGCTGACCTTTGCCCTAACATTCGAGTTTGGAGTCTGAAATTGATTTTAATGCAATTTTCCTCCATTAACATCAACAGCATGTATGTTTCATGATGAAAGTAAGTCTTTTCAGTTGCATGTTTGCTGTACACATATTTTGGATTTTGTGGATAAGTCAGTAAGAATGCATCCAGAGGTCACCAGTGACATATGTTTTAACTCACATAGGTTATTTAAATATGGTGGTTGCATAGATTTGGTTGGTTACAATAATCACAGCTGCTGCCATGACGTAGCGGTTCTTGTGTCTGGCACAGCAAGGTTTTGGGGCCAGTGTAACACCACTTTTTGGTGCTGACTTGGTGCTTTTCTGACAGCCGGCGGTCAAAAAGCATAAACCTGGTACTACATCTGGCACTAAAACCAAACTAGCACCGGAATGACTTTATTTGAAAAGCCCTACAACTGTGCCTTAAATGGACAGCATACATTAGTTATATAAAGTGGCCACTAGTAACGGATACTGATGTAGACAGCCAGGATCTGCAGCTTTCCCTGGAGCAGTTTAGGGTAGGACTCGTAGTTGCTGCTCCTCCGACTGCTGTGACACCACAAGTTTCCTGTTGGGATCAACAAGGACAATCTGTCTGTCTGTCTAGCAGGAGGGATCAAATTTCAGTGGTTTTAGTTTATCTTCATTTGTTCTCTGGAAAATCCAGAATAGAATTATCCTCATATATAAAGCTTTTAAAGACCAAACTCTATCTTATCCTCTCAGTCTCCAACTGGCCCACTCCCTGAGGCTAGTTTTTCCAGAGCTTTCTTCCTGTTTAAGGGGAGTTCATGCTTTCCACAGTCACCTGGTGCTTGTTCAGGATGCTGGATTCTATCAAAGTCTTGGTTGAAATCTGTTAGTTTCCTTAGATAGGCAATTACTATATTATAAAAATATATCACAATAACATCAACATATTTAGAGAAAGAAATCACTGTTTTCATGGGACAAGGGCAAAGGTCAAAACTGGAAGCTTGTGATCTTTGGGTCATATTTGCAAAAATGACTAAAAATATTACATAAACTAGGTCATTTGAGATGCAACTCTGCTCCTTTGGCTCCACCTGCAGCTCACAATGCAGTTTACAAGTTTCCACCGCCTCCTCTGCAGCTCCTCTGGAGAGAGTGAGGAGGAACGTTGACTGAAAGTTGATCACTGTCTTCACACGCTCCAGACACCCCACCACCACCCCCCTTCAGCTCCACGCTTCAAGTAAACATTCATACGTCACCGCTTAAAAAAGCTTGGATGTGAAACGGTTGATCAAGATTTATTATTTATAAAACTTATTTACCTCCATTTGATATATTATGTATTTTCAGGTATCTGTTGCCTGATGCTTTGGGTTTCTGTAGTAGCGTAAATTATTCATGCTTGTGCACTTCAGCTCACATGTACAGGCTCAGGCGAGCACTGCACTCTCCTCGACAGCAGGGGCAGGGTGGAAGGAGACAGTTCCGGAGTTCCGGGGACGTCAGGAGGGGCATGAACATTGTACGAATTCAACTTTCCCATTATATAGTCTCGATGAGACTCTCTTCAGCTTGATGGCCTCCTTCATCCAGTGTGTCCACCACCAAGTTCGAAGATTGCCACCATTGCAGGTATCCCCAATGTTGCAGCTACAGCTCTGGTCTCCCATTTCAACAATAGAGGTGCAAAAAAATGCCCATTTGGACTCAGTGTCCCCTGTATCCCCCAGGGGGCAGCTGGAGCTTTGTCGGAGGTGTGAGTTGAAGATTTATTTTGACATTGAAGATTTTTCTGACAGGTTCCTCTTCAAGTTGTTCCCAGAAAACCCTTTTACTTTTGTTGTACTGGGTCTCTCCGGCATCCTTTCATCTGATCCACCTCACCATCAAGTTGTGATCAGTAGATAGTCCCTCTCTTGAGCCAGGTGTCCAAAAGCGCTTCTCCAAAAATCAGTCATCAAACCATGTCCTACAATGTCCTGGTGCCGTCTGGTGTTCTAACATGGAGTTTGTTAAGGACAAATAGTGATAAGCACAGAAGTTCAAAAGCAGAACATCACTCAGATAGATTGACTCTTGTTATCCAAATGAGCCGCCCCAAGTCCCCCGAGTAGAATGAAAACCTTCCAAAATCCCTACTAAGGCTAGGTATTGAACTGCCATGTGGCATGTAGGTGTGAAGGATAGTCAGAGCCAGTTTCCTGACCTGGACCTGCAGAGAAGCTACTTTTTCATCAACTTGGTAAGACCCCACTGTGCAGGTTCTAAGCTGGGTGGCAGTCAGTGAGCCAACTCAAACTAGAGTCAAGAGAGAAACAGGATTAAGTTCCTCTCAGATTGGTCCCAGAACATAGGGTCTAGTTCTATTATAACTAGTCAGGCCAGACTGGCTACTTGCAATCATGCCAGTATTGGAGGCCAATACTTAAGTATTTTATTTAAACTGAAACATAAGCACAACAAAAACAAAGGACAGGACTATGAGATGTGGCAATCAGTGGGATCAGTAGTGAGGGGGACTCTGGATGGATAAGTGAGAATGTCGGGTGGCATAATGTGAAGCAAAGATAGGTGAGGGAGAAGAGTTCCCCTCAAGTATGGGAGGGGTGGAGTTGAATAGAGGAAGGACCGCAGGGCATAGGTGTTCCAGTCCTACGGTCTGTGACGATGCTGAGGGAGGAAGAGGGCAGACGCTGATACCAGCAGACCGCCACACCCCCGCCCACAAGACCGGGATTCCACAAGGAACTCTGTACAAACAAAACACAAAGAAGATGTGTCAATGAACAAAGCCAACAGTAAGCAGCGAGACTGCAAAAACTGGGACCAGCGAATCGGCCTCTGATTCAGACACTGCATCGAATTAGGAGAAGTCAGTGAATTTGGTCTGAGCGCACCACCTCTGGAGAACCAACACCAACATACACGTCGTATACAAGTGTTTTAAAGCCAAAACCAAAGTAAATGTCCATCCATCCATCCATTATCTATACCCGCTTTATCCGTTTCCGGGTCACGGGGGTCTGTCGGAGCCTATCCCGACGCATATCAGGCGAAAGGCAGGGGTCCACCTGGACAGGTCGCCAGTCTGTCCAGGGCCACATACAAACAACCAATCACACCTAGGGAGAATTTAGTAAGATCAATTAACTTACACTGCATGTTTTTGGACTGTGGGAGGAAGCCGGAGTACCCGGAGGGAACCCACACAAGCACGGGGAGAACATGCAAACTCCACACAGAAAGACCCACCGGGCCGGGAATTGAACCGGGAACCTTCTTGCTGTGAGGCAACAGTGCTAACCACTAAGGCACCGTGCCGCCCCAAAGTAAATGTTTGCTGTTCAATTACAGAATAACTTGCCTGTCAATGTCAGCATTATTTATGTAGCACATATAAAGCCTATGGCCAACCAAAGTGCTTTACCATAAAACGCCATCACCAACAAGAAACAATAAATAGTAAGATAGACAGATAAAAGAAGATCCAGTGGGGGTGGCTGCTCAGCCAAAGGTGAACAAAAAGGTCTTGATATGCGTTTTAAAAATGGAGAGGCTATTCGCCTGGGAAGCCTCTTTTTTTAGCTTCTTATACCTTTTTGTATTTTTAATTAAATTATTGGTGGGTAATTAAATTAAAATACAATTTTCTGTGTGAACTTGCGTGGGTTCCCTCCAGGTACTCCGGCTTCCTGCCACAGTCCAAGCACATGGATGCGAGGTTGATCTCTCTCATCTCTTCCGGTTCTCGGAATCATTGGCAGGATGGAAAGAACTTGGAGAGGTTGTGAGCTCTGCTTGGTGGACCACAAATGTTTGGAGTCGCCTTTGGGATGCACCTTTGGTCACCATAGAGACTTTAGGGCAGACGGAAAATTATTGGAATCAATCTAACCCGAAACAATTGTTACCTGAATTGGCTCCGCTGTTGCCGGCCTTGGAACGCTGATGATCTCAATTTCCCCTGGATGTTATGTTGATGGGATGCTCCGCCCCCACTACCCCTCCCCTTTCCCCATGCCACCTTTGGACCTGAATTTTATTTATATAGCTTCTATTACAACACAAGTTGTCTCTAGGATCTTTCCAGAGACCAGAACATGACCCCCGAGCAATTATTACATAAAAAACAGCAGTTAAAAAAACTCCTCTAGTAGGAGAAAAACCTTAAACCAAACAGTGGCAAGATAAAACTCCCCTTTAAGAGGGGACCTGGATCATAAGGGGGACCCTCCTGGTGAAGACCAGCTGGGTAGAACAGGAAGTTTTTCTCACTATAAGGACTATGGCTGGGGACTGAACTGGGGCAGAGTTCACAGATTTACTCATGCACACACACACACACACACACAGACACACACACACACACACACACACACACACACACAGCTATAAACATACATCCCTTGACTCACCATCAGCGCCTGGTCCCCTTCTCATCCCTCCCAGTACAGCAACCCAATGCCACAAGGTGCACTTGTGGCTTGAGGCTCACGTGGGCTGCTTGTGGTGGGACCCCCCACCACCCACCCCCTCCACATATGCTAGTCTCTCGAGTTTTTTCTTTTATGGTATGATGTTGTCTGTATGTTGGTTTTTGTGCTGAGGTTTTTCTTATGTGTGTCTTATGTCTTATGTCACCTTTTCTGACCCATTGAAAGGGCTGCGCTGGCCGTTTGACTGCGGCCTTAGGCACCTGTGTACCCATGTCTTATGCTGTTTGTGGGAATTTGTTTTCTTGGATGGGTTGTACTGGAAAAGGAATTTCCCTTCATGGGATTAATAAGTATATATTGAATTGAATTGAATTATTGATTGACATCTTTAAATTGCCCATAGATGTGAGTGTGAGCGTGCACGGTTGTTTGACCGTATGTGGCCTGTGATAGACTGGCGACTTGTCCAGGTGGACCCTGCCTCTGCCTGCAATGAGCTGCGATAGGCTCCGGCAGACCCTGCTGCCCTGTACAGAATTAAATGGGCTTAAAAAAATGATGGATGTAAATGAATTAGCAGCAGTCTCTCATTGTACTCAACTGTTACTGTACTGTAGCTCTATGGTTAGTCCTCACTGGCTTTGGATACAAGTATCTGCTAAGAATAAAAGAATTATATATGGAGAACAGAGATGTCCTGTAAGAACTGAAAATCCTAAAAAAGTCATTAGAGTGTAGCTTAATGCTTAACACAACCAATCAACTTGGGAAAACAGAGTCAGATAGACAAGCACTTTGGGTATTACATCACTTGTTGGTAACCTGGTAACCATGCTAATATGGATGTGAGGACAGAAGCCATAAATTGTATGTGAAAAGAAACAAATCCTGCAGAGCATCTTATGGGCCATGCTGTTATCTGCCAACTGCACAGGTGAAGTGTTGTACGAGTCGGAGTGTTTTCTAGTGAAACAGCCCGTATCAGTGTTTAAAGACTGTTGTTATGTGAATATTCTCTGACATGTTGAATGTATCTCAGTCTAACATCACTGATGACCTTCAGCGTCAGAACTTCTTGAGAATCATTTTGATTTCCATCTTTTCTACGGTTCCATCCTGTGTGTTTCTCATCATTAATGGCACTATGTTGTTCACACTGAGGAGTAAACCAGTTTTTCGTGAAACTTGCCGCTATGCTCTTTTGTATAACCTTCTTCTTGCAGATACTGTTCAGCTGGCGCAGAGTCAGGTTATGTTCTTATTGTCTGTTTGCAGAGTGAAACTGGGATATTCTCTATGCGCTTTCCTCACCTTGCTTGCCAATCTTGCAAATGAGGTTTCGCCTCTTACACTGGTGGTAATGCCTTTGGAAAGATACGTTGCTGTGTGCCACCCGCTGAGGCATGCTTCCATCATCACTATGAGAAACACGACTGTGGCCATCGTCGCAGTCTGGGCTTTCAGTTCACTCAACAATCTCACTCGACTTTTGTTATTTCTAGAGTTTCCTTTTGAAAAGATGGAGAGTCTGCAGATAAAAGAAATTTGTTCTAACATAGCTATAGTGCTCAGGTCCCTGACTGATGAGTATGACAGAGCTTATACCTGGATTGTGTTTCTATCAGCTAGTGTGGCTGTGACTTCTTCCTACATTGGTGTCGTCATAGCAGCCAGGTCGGCGTCCACGGACAAAGTTTTAGCCCATAAGGCTCTTAACACGCTGCTGATGCATCTGGTGCAGCTGGGCCTCAGTCTCACCTCGATCATTTACAACCCGCTGCTCATGACTCTATCAAGAATCTTAACAAGGATGGTATTTTTGTGGATTCAGGGTGTGTTTTTTGTTTCTTTTATAATAGTCCCTCGATGTCTGAGTTCTCTCATCTATGGTCTGAGAGATCAGACCATCAGACCGGTTTTCCTGTACCATCTATGTCACTGGGTGAACGTCCAGATGTGGAGCTGAGGAGACTTTCCATTTAACATGTGGTGGACTGACTGTTGTATGTTTAAAATTTCCTTGAAATTTGAGTTGTTGAGGCCCAGAGGAATGAAAAGGGCAGATAACAAATCTGCCACATGAAGGTGAAGTGCAAACGTGGGTAGAGTAGTGCTAAAGCATCTGTAAGTCACACTGTTTTTGGACACCCTTGGATAGCTAAAACACTATTACAATGAAAAAGTTCGGTATCTCCAAACTAAATATGATCATGTTTAATCTTCTTGTTTCATGTTTTAGTATATGATGATTTCTCTAAATAACAGTAATGAGATCCCCGGACAGCTCAGTGGGTTGAGCAGTGCCGTGCGCTGCGTCTGCCCTGGTTCAGGCAGCGCAGGTTCAAACCACAGCCCGTCGCTCGCTCCTGCGAGAACCCCCCCCCCTCTCTCTCTTTAGAACCATTTCCTGTCCACTTACTTTAAATAAAGACCACTAGTGCCAAAAAGTCTTACAAAAAACAGTAATGGGCTTATTGACCCCAGTCCTGTTTTATCAAAGTTATAACATCTATATTTATTTTCTGTTTAAGATAAGGACAGAAAATCAGAAACTTGAACTCTTAAACCTTAATATAATGAAATTCAAATTTATATTGCAAACTTCTGTATGAGATGATCTCCTTTAGAAAAACTTAAATTTGTGCTTGATTCAAAGTTTTGCTTGTAAAGTTTTTTTATAGCATTTTTAAAATTTTATTTTAAACATGTATAATTGTATGTATTTTGGGTTGCTTTATAGTCAGTTATTAAAAATGGTCAGTGATGGACAACCAAATAATCACTCTGTCCAGAATTATTGCTGTTTTTTCTGTTTGTCACCATGAAGACACTGAAAGATTTAATTTAATTAGATTTTTATTTATTTATTCATTCCAGACATATACACACACACATATATATATATATATATATATATATATATATATATATATATATATATATATATATATATATATACATACATACATATTATATATACATATATTATATATACATATATTATATATACATACATATGTGTATATATGGCAAACAGGCAAACAGGTCCTCGGTGACGGGCCAGACCAAGAGCGGTTCACAGATCCCTCATGCAGAACATACCAACAAGGATCGTTACGTCGCCCGGATTGGCGTCACCGGGGCCCCACCCTGGAGCCAGGCCTGGGGTTGGAGCTCGAAGGCAAGCGCCTGGTGGCCGGGTCTTTGCCCATGGGACTCGGCCGGGCTCAGCCCGAAATGGCGACGTGGGCCCGCCTTCCCGTAGGCTCACCACCCGCAGGAAGAAGCATGAGGGGTCGGTGCAATGTTTGGGCAGCGGTCAAGGCGGGGTGCCTCAGCGGCTCAATCCCTGGACCAAAACCCTAGCAATGGGGACATGGAATGTCTCCTCGCTGGGGGGGAAGGAGCCGGAGCTTGTGCAGGAGGTTGAGAGATACCAACTAGAGATAGTTGGACTCACCTCTACGCACAGCCTGGGCTCTGGAACCCAGCTCCTTCAGAGGGGCTGGACACTCCACTATTCTGGAGTTGCCCACGGTGAGCGGCGACGGGCTGGTGTGGGCCTGCTTATAGCCCCCCAGCTCAGCCGCAATGTGTTGGAGTTTACCCCGGTGAACGAGAGGGTTACTTCCTTGCGCCTTCGGGTCGGGGAAAGGTTCCTTACTGTTGTTTGTGTCTACGGGCCGAACAGCAGTACAGAGTACCTGGCCTTTTTGGAGTCTGTGGAAGGGGTACTTGATAGTGCTCCAACTGGGGACTCCATTGTTCTACTGGGGGACTTCAATGCCCACGTGGGCAATGACAGTAAAACCTGGAGGGGGGTGATTGGGAGGAACGGCCTCCCCGATCTGAAACCGAGTGGTGTTCTGTTATTGGACTTCTGTGCTAGTCACAGTCTGTCCATAACAAACACCATGTTTGAGCATAAGGGTGTTCATCAGTGCACGTGGCACCAGGACACCCTAGGCCGGAGGTCAATGATCGACTTTGTTGTCGTTTCATCTGACCTGCGGCCGCATGTCTTGGACACTCGGGTGAAGAGAGGGGCTGAGCTGTCAACTGATCACCACCTGGTGGTGAGTTGGATGCGCTGGCAGAGGAGGAAGCGGGACAGACCGGGCAGGCCCAAACGTATTGTGAGGGTCTGTTGGGAACATCTGGCCGAGCCCTCGGTCAGGGAGGTCTTCAACTCCCACCTCCAGGAGAGCTTTTGCCGGATTCCAAGGGAGGCTGGGGACATTGAGTCAGAGTGGACCATGTTCTCTGCCTCCATTGTTACCGCGGCAGCTCAAAGTTGTGGTCGGAGGGTCTCAGGTGCCTGTCGTGGCGGTAATCCCCGAACCCCGGTGGTTGACACCGGAAGTAAAGGATGCTGTCAGGTTGAAGAAGGAGTCCTATCGGGCCTTGTTGGCCCGTCGGACTCGTGACACAGCCGACAGGTACTGACAGGCCAAGCAGGCCGCAGCTCGGGCGGTCCGGGAAGCAAAAACTCGAGTCTGGGAGAAGTTCGGTGAGGCCATGGAGGAGGACTATCGGTCGGCACTGAAGAGATTCTGGCAAACCGTCCGGCGCCTCAGAAGGGGGAAGCAGTACCCTGCCAACACCATTTATGGTGTGGGTGGAGGGCTGCTGACCGCAACTGGGGATATTGTCGGACGGTGGAAGGAATACTTTGAGGATCTCCTCAATCCCACCGACATGCCTTCCGCTGAGGAAGCAGAGGCTGGGGAGTGTACGGTGGACTCTTCCATTACCCAAGCTGAAGTCACTGAGGTAGTCCGTAAACTCCTTGGTGGCAGGGCACCGGGGGTGGATGAGATTCGCCCTGAGTACCTCAAGTGTCTGGATGTTGTGGGTCTGTCTTGGTTGACACGCATCTGCAATGTTGCATGGAAGACGAGGACAGTGCCACTGGAGTGGAAAACTGGGGTGGTGGTCCCTCTGTTTAAAAAGGGGGAGCGGAGACTGTGTTCCAACTATAGGGGGATCACACTTCTCAGCCTCCCTGGGAAAGTCTACTCCAGGATACTGGAGAGGAGAATTCGGCTGATAGTCGAACCTCGGATTCAGGAGGAACAATGCGGTTTTCGTCCTGGTCGTGGAACACTGGACCAGCTCTATACTCTCCGCAGGGTGCTGGAGGGTTCATGGGAGTATGCCCAACTAGTCCACATGTGTTTTGTGGATCTGGAGAAAGCATTTGACCGTGTCCCTCGTGGTATCCTGTGGGAGGTGCTCCATGAGTATGGGGTCCGGGGCCCTT
>CM026213.1:1359155-1361655 GCA_014839995.1 Xenentodon cancila | reverse complement strand
AGATAAAAAAACGGACGACGATAACAGAATTCTTTCTGACAGTATCCCAATCTATCAACTGTTGACCCCTCCGCCACCTGAGTGTATCCTTGAACTGACCCTGAAAAACACACCTACTTCTCCGCCGGCCGCTGACACTGTTCCTCTCATTGAAGTTGAAAATCCAAACACTGACGATGTTAAAAAGGCTGAAGAAGGCCTGACCTCCCATGGGGAGGATGTGGAGGGATCTGTCTGTGACGTGGAGGACCTCGGACGGTCCTGCCACCTTGATGACGGAGAGGTCCAGCAGGTTTGGATGACTGCTCTGGGCAGTGACTGGCGTCATGTTGGAGGTGACCGGGACCCCCAGTATGACGGTGATGTTTTGGATCCAGATAAAATGCAGCTGCGACGCAGAGTGAAGGAACTCGGTGACAGAACAAAACAACGTTTCAGCGCTTCATCTGTCTTCACAGTGGTGGACATCAGGAACAGTGGTGGACATCAGGAACACCGTTTTCTCTGTCCCCGTTCATAAAGACAGAAGATCTTGGTTTGGTTTCACATTTCTGGATGGAAGAAGAAGAAGAAGAAAAAAAAGATCTGTACCAATGGGCTGCTGTGTGAGCCATGATGATGATCATGTCTCAACAGGAGGGAAGGGGTCAGAGGTCATGTGGATTGAAAACTCCGATAGGAAAGGTGAGCCAAAGTCTGATAATAGGTGGATTCAGACATTTAGAGTCTGAATAGACCCGAAAGTCAGTGAAGCATTTTAAGACACCTGACCAAGTAGAGGAGATAATAATTCAATCGAAATGACACCAAACGGGTAAGAAATGCTGCAGGATGCTGGATGGTGACTTTATTCCTCATCCTGAGTTTTTGTTGTTTTAGTCACCCTGTTGCTTCCTGTTTCAGTGAATCCTGATATCTCAGCTGAAGAACTGACGACTGTCTGCCATAACATCAATAAGCCTTCGGAGAACCAAGAGATCCAGCAGCTCCACTTGGGCCTCTGACAACGATCCCACATACATTGATGTCATCAGATCTCCACGAGGGGTCAGATGAGTATAAATTTGTAAGACCAGATAGCAGCAGGATTTGAATCCTCTGTTTGGTGCACGTTAAACAAAAATGAACAACATCCACTACAATGTTCAGAAATTAGGAAGCTGGACACAGAACGGGTTCGAGGCTGTATTTGGACAGCTGTCTGCCACGTCTCTTATGACTTTCCAGAACAGGATTGTCCTGGAGAAGGGAGGTGTGTGTGTTTGTGCCATGTTTGAAAAACAGTGTTGCACTTTTGATAACGCCGCTGCAGATGGTGGTCTTACCAAGGCCATACGAGGGCTGCAGACCCTGAATGGTGAAAGTGCTGAGGAACACTCCGGTGTTGACACCTCCATCTGGGACTCCTGGCTGGATGCATGTGGCGAGTACGGAACCTTAGTATCTTCTGTAGTAGTCTCCATCGCTGTATTTTCAGCATTTCTGACATTGTGTGGTTGTTGTTTCATTCCGATGTCTGCGTGCACTGCTGAACTGATTGATCACCACAGCCATCTCACCCGTGGAAGACCGTGTGGCACAAATGTATCTGATTTTGGGTCTTGACTCTGATAGTGATGAAGAAAATGATCATGATGAAATTTTCTTTGATAACGATGATATTAATATCTCTTTTTTTGCCTTATAGAAACCCCTCTGAGTGTAAATGTCTTTGTTCTCATGAAAAATGACTCCATGACTGAAGACCACCTGAAGTGGTCTTGGATGATGTGAAATAAACAAAGATGTGTTAAAGCAGGAGGGAATGATAGTTAAACTTTAACACACTCTTTGTTTAATCTCATTGTTATTTTACGCACGGTATACTGCTTGTCTTATAAGATAGTTGTACACGTCAGAGAATATGTCTTGTACAAGTTGCTTATCTTCATGTCATCTGTGACCTCCTTATTTTCAATAAAAGCCTCAAGAGGCCATCAGAGGGGGGGTGGACAGAGACGAGAGCAGCGGACATGTGGCTGGTTCTCTGTCCGTCCTCCGTGATGATGTATGAAAAAACTTACTGACTTTGACTTTCTTCCTTATTGTGTGTTTAATAAATGTTAGGTCGTTTAAACCTGACACACATACACACACACACACACACACACACACACATACACAGACACACTGATACTCACATTTACACACACACACACACACACACACTCACACTCACACACATATACACACATTTACACACATACACACACATACACATACACACACATACACAGACACACTGATACTCACATTTACACACACACACACACACACTCACACACATATACACACATTTACACACAAACATACACACAAACACACATACACACACACACAATGATACTCACATTTAAATCCACACACACACACACACACAGATACCCACATTTACACACACACACACACATGCCAACACACACACACACACACACACACAGACACACACACACACACCACA
>CM026213.1:1249812-1354812 GCA_014839995.1 Xenentodon cancila | reverse complement strand
AAAGTGTCACTGTGATCCAGATGTTCCCCAGTACCGTATATGTCTCATTTTCACGTACAAATTCCTTGAGTGAGTGCCTCAACTAGATCTTTTTGGCTAGCAGTCACTGATAGTTCATTTGCCATATGGTATATATGTCACTTTCAGGTATCCACCTAGAAGCTGAACATTTTCTCAGTTTCAGAATAATCAGAGAAGAAATAATGAGAGAAGCTCAGACCGATGTGCAACATAATCCGTCAACTCCTCACATCTTAGCAATAAAGCGCTCGTATTGGCCAAAAATCAATGGTTGTATCTTTTTAAAAGTATTGCTGCTGGACAAGTGGGAATACCTTTGAAATGTTGACTGCCCTCTCCAAAACCAGAGAGGCGATGTGTTGAGCTTCCCCTGCATCCAGCCAGTGTGTACCAACTCCAAGTCTAGAAGAGGGTTTCCCACTATCCCCTGTACCCCCTGTGTCCCCTGAGCTTTTGTTGGGATCTGAGGATGAGTGGTGCAGTTTCTTCCCTTCTCAGTTCTCCACCAGGAAGCTTCATGGAGCAACTGCTCTACAGTAGGATGGCCTCCACCAGGTGTACATTGCAGATCATCAAGCCTCGTCAAAAGAAGGATAAGAGGAGCCTGTTGTCAGCCCTTTGACTCCAGAGTGTTAGCATATGTGGTAACACCAATCTTCCTGTATTCTTCTCTGTCTTCATTTCACTGCACAGTCCTCTTGGCTTACCTCCACCTGGACTTATCCTCCCTGATCCCATTCACCCCTCCCTGGCGGATCTTCGTCTTCACAAGCTTCCGAAATCCCTGACTTCATAGAAAATCTGGACCCAGCACAATTATTCATATCTTCAGAAATAAACTCTTTAAACCGCTTCCCCTCCTCAAAGTGTTTTGCTTGTGGGTCAGGTATTTGAGGAAAACCATGACGCCTTTCTGTTGCTGTGCAGCTTTCAGCACGTTTAAGTTTCCTGAGGAAGAACAGTCTTTGAGCCTTCTTTACCAGGTGAGCTGTATTTAGCGACCAGGTCAGGTCTGATGTGATTTGAATGGCAAAGAACTTGATTTGTTGACTCACTTCACCACTTCCCCGCAAATAACGCAGAAATTAAGTGTACACCCAGGAGTACACTATCAACTGGACTCTCTTCTCCAGCAGCAATGCATAGGCCTTACCTTGGAGGCTACGAAGAGAGTCCCCTGCAACTGGAACACATTCTCTGACCCCCGTCTTTAAAAGGGAACACTAACCCAGTCTGCCAGGTCAAGAGTACTGACCCCCAATGTCCACACAATGTTGCAGAGGCATGTTACCATGACACCTACATGGCATTCAGCACCCTCGTGGTTGACACCATCCACCCATGGAGCCCTGTGACTGTGGAACTGTTTAACTACCTTAGCCACAATTCTTGGCAGTCCAATCCCATCCCATGTACGCCATGCTCACTATGCACAGCTTTTGGTAAAGTAATGCTTTCCGTGCCTAAGATGCTTGAATCTTCTCAGAGCCAATAGGAAAGAGTTTTCCATGGCCTCTTCAAACTCTCTAAACTTTTCTTGGCAGTTGATCTGCAGTCTGCTTGGCCTTATGGTGCCCCCGCCCCGCCCAGGTTCTTGCAAGCTTGCCAAACTTGTTTGGAGTCCTTTTTTAACATGACACCCTCTCTCACCTGAATGTCCATAATCAGATAAGACAGTTATGTTCAAGAAAGTGTGGCTAACACATTGGTCCATAAATAGAACCACTTGGATTTAGATCAGAGGCCTTTCCTCTAAACATGCCCTTTCAATTTTTATCCATATTACTGTTAAAGTCCCACAGATTTCCTTTTAAGTCAATTAGCCAACATCCTTACCAGTGACTTCAAGGCTTCCTAATCAGCCTTTTAGTACCCCAGCATATATGATTGAGCAGGGCAAAGTCTGGAGCCCACACAGTCAGTAAGGGTGAGCCTGACTGTATCTAGGTGACAGTCTTCTCAACAGGCAAGTTTAGATTCGTTCACTTCCAAATAGGTAAGTTTTTTATGTCTTAAGAGCCAGATTTAGTAACCAACAGTAAAACACCAAGGCTCAAGAGTTTAGCCACAACCTGAATCATAAGGCTCATTTATTACATCTCCTGCTGATGATGGGACCAGTCAGACACATTACTTCCAGTTACCTTCCAAGATGACAGAAACAATCAGATGTTTCTTTAATCTAATCACATTTGCATGGGTGGGCTTGATCAGTGCTTTGAATTTAAAAGACCAACATGCAGATGCAGTTAATGACTGAAAAAGATGATTTGAGAGAAAAATCTCTGCTTTTAATTCTTGCTTAATCAATAATTTTAAAACAACAGTCACACAACATGAATACAGGGTATATGAAAAGTCAAGAAAGTTTAGATTCTTTGAAAGTCAGGAAAATGTGCCCTTTAAACCTGTAGCCACAGAATTATTAATTTAGAACGAAGATGTCCTGTAAGAACTGAAAATCCTAAAAAAGTCATTAGAGTGTAGCTTAATGCTTAACACAACCAATCAACTTGGGAAAACAGAGTCAGATAGACAAGCACTTTGGGTATTACATCACTTGTTGGTAACCTGGTAACCATGCTAATATGGATGTGAGGACAGAAGCCATAAATTGTATGTGAAAAGAAACAAATCCTGCAGAGCATCTTATGGGCCATGCTGTTATCTGCCAACTGCACAGGTGAAGTGTTGTACGAGTCGGAGTGTTTTCTAGTGAAACAGCCCGTATCAGTGTTTAAAGACTGTTGTTATGTGAATATTCTCTGACATGTTGAATGTATCTCAGTCTAACATCACTGATGACCTTCAGCGTCAGAACTTCTTGAGAATCATTTTGATTTCCATCTTTTCTACGGTTCCATCCTGTGTGTTTCTCATCATTAATGGCACTATGTTGTTCACACTGAGGAGTAAACCAGTTTTTCGTGAAACTTGCCGCTATGCTCTTTTGTATAACCTTCTTCTTGCAGATACTGTTCAGCTGGCGCAGAGTCAGGTTATGTTCTTATTGTCTGTTTGCAGAGTGAAACTGGGATATTCTCTATGCGCTTTCCTCACCTTGCTTGCCAGCCTCACAAATGAGGTTTCTCCTCTTACACTGGTGGTAATGCCTTTGGAAAGATACGTTGCTGTGTGCCACCCGCTGAGGCATGCTTCCATCATCACTATGAGAAACACGACTGTGGCCATCGTCGCAGTCTGGGCTTTCAGTTCACTCAACAATCTCACTCGACTTTTGTTATTTCTAGAGTTTCCTTTTGAAAAGATGGAGAGTCTGCAGATAAAAGAAATTTGTTCTAACATAGCTATAGTGCTCAGGTCCCTGACTGATGAGTATGACAGAGCTTATACCTGGATTGTGTTTCTATCAGCTAGTGTGGCTGTGACTTCTTCCTACATTGGTGTCGTCATAGCAGCCAGGTCGGCGTCCACGGACAAAGTTTTAGCTCATAAGGCTCTTAACACGCTGCTGATGCATCTGGTGCAGCTGGGCCTCAGTCTCACCTCGATCATTTACAACCCGCTGATTGTGACTCTATCAAGAACCTTAACAAGGATGGTATTTTTGTGGATTCAGGGTGTGTTTTATGTTTGTTTTATAATACTCCCTCGATGTCTGAGTTCTCTCATCTATGGTCTGAGAGATCAGACCATCAGACCGGTTTTCCTGTACCATCTATGTCACTGGGTGAACGTCCAGATGTGGAGCTGAGGAGACTTTCCATGTGACATGTGGTGGACTGACTGTTGTATGTTTAAAATTTCCTTGAAATTTGAGTTGTTGAAGCCCAGAGGAATGAAAAGGGCAGATAACAAATCTGCCACATGAAGGTGAAGTGCAAACGTGGGTAGAGTAGTGCTAAAGCATCTGTAAGTCACACTGTTTTTGGACACCCTTGGATAGCTAAAACACTATTACAATGAAAAAGTTCGGTATCTCCAAACTAAATATGATCATGTTTAATCTTCTTGTTTCATGTTTTAGTATATGATGATTTCTCTAAATAACAGTAATGAGATCCCCGGACAGCTCAGTGGGTTGAGCAGGGCCGTGCGCTGCGTCTGCCCTGGTTCAGGCAGCGCAGGTTCAAACCACAGCCCGTCGCTCGCTCCTGCGAGAACCCCCCCCCCCTCTCTCTCTTTAGAACCATTTCCTGTCCACTTACTTTAAATAAAGACCACTAGTGCCAAAAAGTCTTACAAAAAACAGTAATGGGCTTATTGACCCCAGTCCTGTTTTATCAAAGTTATAACATCTATATTTATTTTCTGTTTAAGATAAGGACAGAAAATCAGAAACTTGAACTCTTAAACCTTAATATAATGAAATTCAAATTTATATTGCAAACTTCTGTATGAGATGATCTCCTTTAGAAAAACTTAAATTTGTGCTTGATTCAAAGTTTTGCTTGTAAAGTTTTTTATAGCATTTTTAAAATTTTATTTTAAACATGTATAATTGTATGTATTTTGGGTTGCTTTATAGTCAGTTATTAAAAATGGTCAGTGATGGACAACCAAATAATCACTCTGTCCAGAATTATTGCTGTTTTTTCTGTTTGTCACCATGAAGACACTGACAGATTTAATTTAATTAGATTTTTATTTATTGATTCATTCCAGACATTCAAAACCATTGAATAGAGCATAACAACGATTACATATATATATTGTGGTGGAAATTTTCTGGAATCGAATGAGAGAGTAAACAGTTTCAAGTTTAACACAAAGGTTTATTTACAAGATACATGTTGATCAGACGTGCAGAGAAGTCTCGCTAGGAGAGTTCTGCCTTGATGAAGAAGAGACCAGTTTTTGTAAGATCTGAACCAGGAAACATCACATGAGTTACAGCTGTGTAGCTGCTCAAAATGGCAGAGCTTGTCTCACTTGAAATATTTCTGGGTAGGGTAGGTAAGAAGATTTGCATCGTTACCCTGCCATCTCCTGAGAAGTGAGGGTGTTTTCATTGATGAAGGTCTGCAGTTCTCTTCCTGTTTTATGGCATCTTCACGCTTCACCGGACCTTGGGATGTAGTAAGGGGGGCGAGAGAGACAGGGTCAGCGGCTGCTGCACCAAGATCTTGTTCCAGGGGGGGTTGGTGGAGGTATGGTGGAGGTATGGAGTCCAGAGACGCATCAACTGGAGTCTCCACGAACACTGGAGAGAAGGATAGAGGCGTACTAAGGGAGAAAAATTATTAGGAGCAGTCGTAGTCTCTGTTGGTGATTTTTCATGTTATTTTTTTTCTTATATCAGTCACTTTTAATGCAGTCACAGCTTCACACGCCTGTTGTCTTTCTCTCCTTTTTTTTTTTTTTTTTTTTTTTTTTTACTCTGCTTCCCACTTGCTCAAACATTCTCATTTTTCCCATACTTTTCATTCATTGAACATCACGTACTTTTACCTTCTTTTTTACATGCTTTTTCTTTCTTCAATTAACCGATCTCTTACTTGTTGAAGTTGGTTCTTGCTCAGAAAACCACCTTCAAGAAAACCATAATATTTACACCAATAATTCACAAAGTCACAACATTCTGTACAATATTTTTTTTTTTCAAAAGTTTAATTAAAAGGAGAATACACCTGTATTCATTTCTTTTGCATTAAATTTCCCATTTTGTGCACAATTATCACTGGTCGTCCTCAAATAAACTCACGGTTATTTAATCTGGTCTTACTTAACAAAGAAATTGTCAAATTCACAGATTCATTAACCTGATCTCGTTTCAGCTCACAGGACTTAAACCTGTTCTTGCATCATTAACTCACAGGACTTGAAACCGGTCTTGTTTATTTTAGGTCACAGTATTAACCTTCCCTGGCCTTGGCTATAGACGTCTTTACCTCACAGGCTTTACAGGTTTAAACAATTCCTTTTTTTTTTTTTTTTTTTTGAACCCCAAAAGAAAGTTAAAAGTTAAAAAAAAAATAAAATAACACAATTCCGAAATAAAATGGAATACTTCTCACCAGACTCAATTCACCGCTGCTATTTGAGCAGATCCCGTCACGGTCAATCGGAACAACAGACCGAGGTCCTGTAGGGAAAAAGGTGGCCAGCCTCCACGGTCGGCTCCGACGGACACGTCCGGGATCCCACTTCTGACACCAAGATTGTGGTGGAAATTTTCTGGAATCGAATGAGAGAGTAAACAGTTTCAAGTTTAACACAAAGGTTTATTTACAAGATACATGTTGATCAGACGTGCAGAGAAGTCTCGCTAGGAGAGTTCTGCCGTGATGAAGAAGAGACCAGTTTTTGTAAGATCTGAACCAGGCAACGTCACATGAGTTACAGCTGTGTAGCTGCTCAAAATGGCAGAGCTTGTCTCACTTGAAATATTTCTGCAAGACTCCCTCACTGCTTATCAGACTTAAGAGGAGGAGTAAAGTGGGTACCTTGTCAGGGTATAAATTGTAAGAGTGTGAGAAACAGAGAGTCTGTTATGCCTGACATAAATTTAACACAGGCTACATAGTAAAAGGACAAAGAACAAGCTTGTACTTAAAACATGCTTACTTACGGTCATATTAAGTTCAGACAATGTTTAAACTGCTTAGTGGGATAAGTGATTCAAACTAGTACTATGTGAATATAATATTATACTAAGTGAATGTAATATTTCTCTCACATTCCCTCCTCTTGGTCCAAAGGACCAACCATAACAAAGAGAAATATAAGATAGTTTACAAAACAAAATGCATCCAAAAGAATAATAAAAACAATAAAATGAAGAACTTAAAATAAGTCAGTAAAAGAGAAAATAGGCAACTTACATAAACATCAAAAATAATCCCACCACACACTGGTTGAAGATAATTCATCATACCAAAGTTGCTCGTAGAGCAAAAAACAGCTTAAACTATCGTTTTACAGTCAGAGTCACAAGAAGATTCATAACAGGGATAATACAGTTCATCCATTGAGAGTGTTACAGATGGAGCGGTATGTTCTCTGTAGCGGTGAGGCGCTGATTTCACTCTTCACTGATGCTGGAGCGGTATGCTCTTTGAAGCAGCAGGACGCTATTTCACTCCTTACTGATCTTGCTCGTTATCGGTGCAGTCGGACAGGTCAGTCCGCTGGTCGGGGACAGGCGTTTCCTCGGGATGTGGAACCTTCCTGCAGTGGCTGGCATGAATCCACGTTGCTCTCTCGGCTACCTTCACGGCGGTGTGTGTAGTCAGGAGAATTTGGAACGGGTCAACCCAGGGCTGGTGGTTCCACCTGCGTATGTTGAAGCTTTTGACCAAGACGAAGTCACCAAGACTCAGGGAGTGGAGTTGACCATCGGTTGGCTGGGGGGGGCAGCGGCCACTTGGGAGCAGATGCCTGAAAGGGTCTTGGTGAGACTGAAACATTAGGTTAGAACGTTACTTTCACACAAGGCTGTTCATGGAGGTGGAGCCCTTGGGGGGGGTCCAGTCGGGTGTTAGGGGGGCTGCAAACAGAATTTCAAATGGACTTAAACCTGTCCTTCCTCTTTTGTGCATGTTCATGCGCATTAACACAAGAGGAAGAGCTTTAGGCCAAGAGAGGCCAGTTTCTGCACAGCACTTGGTTAGTTTGTTCTTTAAAGTTCCATTTTCCCGCTCCACAGCTCCGCCACTGGCCGGATGGTAAGCGCAGTGTTTTCTCACATCAATGTCTAAATGGAGGGAGATTTGTCACACAGCTTCATTACTAAAATGAGCACTGTTAATACTAGAAAGAAGTTGTGGAATGCCCCATCTAGGAATGATTTCACTTAGCAGAGCTCGTGCCACGGCTGAAGCATCTGCCTTCGAAGCCAGGAAAGCCTCGACCCATTTAGACCACATGTCTACCATGACTAGACAATATTTTTTACCTTCTGAAGGAGAGAGATAAAATCCATCATTACATGTTCAAATGGACCAGTTGGAGGTGGATGGGCGGCGTGTTGGGCGTTCGCTGCCTGTCTGCCTGGATTGTGGGAGGCACAAACCATGCATGCTTGACAAAATTTTTGTGCATAAACATTAAATCCTTTAGTGAACCACTGCTGTGTAATGGCTTCAATCATCCCGCCTTTTGAGACATGGTCTCAAAATCAACCAAGGTGTCAACTTTGTGTAATGAGGAAAAAGGGCAGAAGGCAAACAAGGTTTACCGTTAGGTCCCATCCACCCATCAGGCATGTGTTTCGCATCTGCCTGTTTCCAAAGGCGAATATCAGACTGGGAGGCCAATGTCTGTAGTGCAGAAAGAGAAGATGGAACTTCAAGCGAACAAGTAGATGAAACACAAAGAGAGAGAGAAGGAGGGGGGCTGCAGCCTTCGCAGACGCGTCCTCGCGTTTCCTGTGGATATTAAATCAAAAGAGTTAGTGTGAGCTGCCCATTTGCACACAGCAATCTGCTTTGGAAGAACAAGAGCCTCTAATAAATCAGAGACCAAATGATGATGAAGGATGGGTTTCCCATCAGATTTCAGGAAACCACGGTGGCGCCAGAGGGCACCGAAATCATGTACTACACCTGAACGCATAGCGAGAGTCAGTGTAAATGGTGGCAGACTTACCAACTGCCAGGTGACATGCGTGAGTTAGTGCCACCAGTTCAGCAGCTTGTGCAGGGTCAGAGGAGATTGGAAAGCAAGTTTTAGGGCTGCAAAAGAACATTCAGTGTCATCTGACCATTGTATTTTGGAGTGCATAAGTTTGGATCGACTTAACTCATCTAGGGGTTTGGTTAATTCTGAAAAATTCAGAACAAACATTCTGCAGTAGGAGCACAATCCGATGAAAGACAGGAGTTGTTTGACAGTCTCCGGTCTCGGCGCCTGTTGGATTGCTATTTATTTTTGCTATATATTTGCTATATATTTGTTTGGAGGAAAGGCGTTTGCCTTGCGCGCTTACAACATGGCCCAGGAAAGTAACTTCTTCCTGACAAAACAGGGTCATGCACACACTGTCCTCTAGAGGGAGCACAAATCATCAAATAATCAACATACTGAAGGATTGGCAGCATTAACTGGAGTTAGATCTTGAACAAAGCACCATTCCTCAGCTGCAGGATGTGGTCGGTATTTCTTTACAGGCAAAATGGGAGTGTTAACAGGGGAATCATCACAGGGGACAATTATACCTGCTTCCAAGAAGGAGTTAAAAACAGGGGTGATGCCTGCAATGGCTTCAGGCTTCAGGGAGTATTGGGCTCTCAGGGGCCTGAAATGAGATTTGGGTGTAACAACAAGAGGCTCACAGTTTTTTATGAGTCCTAAATCATACTTGTTAGAGGCCCAGACTGAGTCTGGAATGCCACCAAGTTCAGGGATGTCAGCTGAAGCTGAGAGAAGGGAGGGTAAGGGAGAAAGATTTGTGCGCTTTGAAAAGATGTCAACTGTTCTCAGGGTTAGAATCATACTGGGGACATCCAGTTTATGAGTCTTTAGGGAGGGTGAAAAACAAACTAAACTTCCAGGAGGCTTATACCAGTCCATGACCCAGGTCCCAGATCTCTCCACTGGTCAGAGGGTGATCTGGCCAGAGAGATGTGTAGGAAACTATTCTGAACCAGAAAAAACTCAGACTGAGTGGACGTTAATAAAACAGACATTACGCAGCACGTTTCAGATTAAAACAGGGTACCCGTTGCCATTTGATCATTCAACATAGCAAAAAACCTTTCTTCATAAGTGTGATCTTTGGTATGTGTTACATTCGCAGTACAATGCAGGTTTTCTGGTTTCATCATGTGAACATCAGAGGGAAACATTCTCTGCTTTGCCGGGTCACACAGTTCTAGAGAAGACTCATAGTTGATCCACCACTGATAAATCTGAAGGGGGAGGGGGATGGTGGCATCCTTAACCAGCTGATGGACATGATTGGAACTTTGACTGACCATCATCCCTTCGGGGGTTGAACGTAGTTCAATGCCCAAGGTGAGCATGAGGTCACGCCCAAGCAGGTTAAAGGGGCAGCATTCAGAGATTTGGATGGATTTGGATGTTTGGATGGTGTCTGGGAGTCAGCTGTGCATGTCAGAGGGACAGAAACATGTTCTTTGGTTTCTGATCCACTGGCACTCACAGAGTAAAGATATCTACCGCTTAATTTTGTACCTGGCAACTCAGATGAACGGATTAAAGGGTAAGTAGCAATAAATTCAACAGATTTTCCAGCAACAGTCACAGTCATGGAGGGGAGATGCAGAACATTTCTTCATCGGGGTGATGTAGGAGTGTGTGTGTGTACTTATCTGTCAAGGGCTGTGGTGGACCTCCAGGTGATTCGTCACCCAGAACTCCAACCTCCACCCCGACTCAGTTGGGTTGATGACGATGAAAGGGAAGGCTCTGGTTGTAGTTGCCACGACTTTGGAAATGCTCTCTGCCTCCCCTGCGTCCATTTCCGTTACCTCTGCGCTGATGGGCCTTCACTGGACAGTCACGTGCCCAATGTCCGTTCGCTCCACAGTAGAAACAAGCATCCCTGCTAGGGGAGGGGTCAAAAAAGGGAGGCGCCGACCGTTGTGATGGCTGAGTTGCCATGTGCTGGAGGAGGTGAAGTTGAGCGCCGTGTTGAGTTTCACCCTTCAGTTGTTTGTCTGCTGACTCCTTCTCCGCCATGCAGCTTTGTTCATGTTTAGCGTCTCACAACTTCAGCCAAGCGAACAGTACCGTCCTCACAAGCTACACAAGAGTCTTTAGTTCGGTCGGCCAGGAGTTTTGCAGGTTGGCAAGAATAGATGGAGTGGAGTGTAGTAGGGAGATCTTCTGTTTGCAGGCGCTGACGCGCGACAGATTGCAATGCACCGGAAACCCGGTGTGGACAGCTGCCACCAGTACTTCAGCCCACTCTCTGCAGTTGCGGTTTTCAGGCGGCTCATCCTGCTGAGTTTCTCTCCAAGCAGGACTGACAGGTTGTCTGTACTCTTCAAAAAGGCGTCTAATGACAGAAAATTGTGTAGGTAAGAAGATTTGCATCGTTACCCTGCCATCTCCTGAGAAGTGAGGGTGTTTTCATTGATGAAGGTCTGCAGTTCTCTTCCTGTTTTATGGCATCTTCACGCTTCACCGGACCTTGGGATGTAGTAAGGGGGGCGAGAGAGACAGGGTCAGCGGCTGCTGCACCAAGATCTTGTTCCAGGGGGGGTTGGTGGAGGTATGGTGGAGGTATGGAGTCCAGAGACGCATCAACTGGAGTCTCCACGAACACTGGAGAGAAGGATAGAGGCGTACTAAGGGAGAAAAATTATTAGGAGCAGTCGTAGTCTCTGTTGGTGATTTTTCATGTTATTTTTTTTCTTATATCAGTCACTTTTAATGCAGTCACAGCTTCACACGCCTGTTGTCTTTCTCTCCTTTTTTTTTTTTTTTTTTTTTTTTTTACTCTGCTTCCCACTTGCTCAAACATTCTCATTTTTCCCATACTTTTCATTCATTGAACATCACGTACTTTTACCTTCTTTTTTACATGCTTTTTCTTTCTTCAATTAACCGATCTCTTACTTGTTGAAGTTGGTTCTTGCTCAGAAAACCACCTTCAAGAAAACCATAATATTTACACCAATAATTCACAAAGTCACAACATTCTGTACAATATTTTTTTTTTTCAAAAGTTTAATTAAAAGGAGAATACACCGGTATTCATTTCTTTTGCATTAAATTTCCCATTTTGTGCACAATTATCACTGGTCGTCCTCAAATAAACTCACGGTTATTTAATCTGGTCTTACTTAACAAAGAAATTGTCAAATTCACAGATTCATTAACCTGATCTCGTTTCAGCTCACAGGACTTAAACCTGTTCTTGCATCATTAACTCACAGGACTTAAAATTACCTGATCTTGTTTCAGCTCACAGGACTTAAACCTGTTCTTGCATCATTAACTCACAGGACTTGAAACCGGTCTTGTTTATTTTAGGTCACAGTATTAACCTTCCCTGGCCTTGGCTATAGACGTCTTTACCTCACAGGCTTTACAGGTTTAAACAATTCCTTTTTTTTTTTTTTTTTTTTGAACCCCAAAAGAAAGTTAAAAGTTAAAAAAAAAATAAAATAACACAATTCCGAAATAAAATGGAATACTTCTCACCAGACTCAATTCACCGCTGCTATTTGAGCAGATCCCGTCACGGTCAATCGGAACAACAGACCGAGGTCCTGTAGGGAAAAAGGTGGCCAGCCTCCACGGTCGGCTCCGACGGACACGTCCGGGATCCCACTTCTGACACCAAGATTGTGGTGGAAATTTTCTGGAATCGAATGAGAGAGTAAACAGTTTCAAGTTTAACACAAAGGTTTATTTACAAGATACATGTTGATCAGACGTGCAGAGAAGTCTCGCTAGGAGAGTTCTGCCGTGATGAAGAAGAGACCAGTTTTTGTAAGATCTGAACCAGGCAACGTCACATGAGTTACAGCTGTGTAGCTGCTCAAAATGGCAGAGCTTGTCTCACTTGAAATATTTCTGCAAGACTCCCTTACTGCTTATCAGACTTAAGAGGAGGAGTAAAGTGGGTACCTTGTCAGGGTATAAATTGTAAGAGTGTGAGAAACAGAGAGTCTGTTATGCCTGACATAAATTTAACACAGGCTACATAGTAAAAGGACAAAGAACAAGCTTGTACTTAAAACATGCTTACTTACGGTCATATTAAGTTCAGACAATGTTTAAACTGCTTAGTGGGATAAGTGATTCAAACTAGTACTATGTGAATATAATATTATACTAAGTGAATGTAATATTTCTCTCACAAAAAACTCGTTCCTCACCCTCCGTGGGTGGTGTCCCTTCTAAGCTCGGGTCCTCTACCAGAGGCCAGGGAGCTTGAGGGTTCTGCGCAGTATCTTTGCTGTTCCTAACACTGCACTTTTCTGGACTGAGATATCTGAGGTTGTTCCGGGGATCTGCTGCAGCCACTCTTCCAGTTTGGGGGTTACTGCCCCGAGTGCTCCGATCACCACGGGCACTACTGTCACCTTCACCTTCCAGGCCTTCTCCAGCTCCTCTCTAAGCCCTTGGTATTTCTCAAGCTTCTCGTGTTCCTTTCGCCTGATGTTACCATCACTTGGTATTGCCACATCCACCACCACGGCTTTCCTCTGCCCTTTGTCTACCACCACGATGTCTGGTTGGTTTGCCATCACCATCCTGTCTGTCTGTATCTTGAAGTCCCACAGGAGCTTTGCTCTGTCATTTTCCACCACCTTGGGAGGTGTTTCCCATTTTGACCTTGGGGTTTCCAGCCCATACTCCACACAGATGTTTCTGTAGAGTATGCCCGCTACTTGGTTATGGCGTTCCATGTATGCTTTCCCTGCCAGCATCTTACACCCTGCAGTTATGTGCTGGATTGTTTCCGGTGCTTCTTTGCACAACCTACACCTTGGGTCTTGTCTGGTGTGGTATATCTGGGCCTCTATTGCTCTGGTGTTCAGAGCCTGCTCCTGTGCAGCCAGGACGAGTGCCTCTGTGCTGTCCTGTAGGCCAGCTCTCTCTAGCCATTGGTAGGACTTCTTGAGATCAGCCACTTCAGTTATGGTTCGATGGTACATCCCGTGTAGGGGCTTGTCCTCCCATGATGCTTCCTCCTCCAGCACCTCTTCACCTTGCCATTGTCTGAGGCATTCACTGAGTACGTCATCCGTTTGGGCCTTGTCCTTGATGTACTCATGGAGCTTGGCAGTTTCGTCCTGGATAGTGGCTTTCACACTCACTAGTCCTCGGCCTCCTTCCTTACGGCTTGCGTACAGTCTCAGGGTGCTGGATTTGGGGTGGAACCCACCATGCATGGTGAGGAGCTTCCTTGTCTTAACATCTGTGGTCTGTATCTCTTCCTTTGGCCACCTTATTATTCCTGCAGGGTATCTGATCACTGGCAGGGCGTAGCTGTTTATTGCCCGGGACTTGTTCTTGCCATTGAGCTGGCTTCTTAGGACCTGCCTTACTCGCTGGAGGTATTTGGCTGTTGCCATTTTCCTTGTAGCCCCTTCGAGGTTACCATTTGCCTGTGGTATTCCAAGGTACTTGTAACTGTCCTCAATGTCTGCTATTGTTCCTTCTGGGACTGAGACCCCTTCTGTGTGGACTACCTTGCCTCTTTTTGTCACCATCCTCCTACATTTCTCAAGCCCGAATGACATCCCGATGTTGTTGCTGTAGATCCTGGTGGTGTGGATCAGGGAGTCTATGTCCCGCTCGCTCTTAGCGTACAGCTTGATGTCATCCATGTAGAGGAGGTGACTGATCGTAGCTCCATTCCTGAGGCGGTATCGGTAGCCAGTCTTGTTGATTATTTGGCTTAGGGGGTTCAGACCTATGCAGAACAGCAGTGGGGACAGCGCATCTCCTTGGTATATGCCACATCTGATGGACACTTGGGCAAGTGGCTTGTCATTTGCCTCGAGAGTGGTTTTCCACAGGCCCATCGAGTTTGCAATGAAGGCCCTTAGAGTGCTGTTGATCTTGTACATCTCCAAGCACTCAGTGATCCATGTGTGTGGCATCGAGTCGTAGGCTTTCTTGTAATCAATCCAGGCAGTGCACAGGTTGGTATTTCGGGACTTGCAGTCTTGGGCGACTGTTCTGTCAACCAGGAGTTGGTGTTTGGCTCCTCTGGTATCTCTGCCTATGCCCTTCTGTGCTTTGCTCATGTATTGCTCCATGTGCCTGCTTATCTTAGTCGCAATAATGCCTGACAGGAGCTTCCATGTTGTGGAGAGGCGTTCATAAAGACAGAAGATCTTGGTTTGGTTTCACATTTCTGGATGGAAGAAGAAAGAAGAAGAAGAAAAAAAAGATCTGTACCAATGGGCTGCTGTGTTGAGCCATGATGATGATCATGTCTCAACAGGAGGGAAGGGGTCAGAGGTCACTTGGATTGAAGACTCCGATAGGAAAGGTGAGCCAAAGTCTGATAATAGGTGGATTCAGACATTTAGAGTCTGAATAGACCCGAAAGTCAGTGAAGCATTTTAAGACACCTGACCAAGTAGAGGAGATAAAAATTCAATCAAAATGACACCAAACGGGTAAGAAATGCTGCAGGATGCTGGATGGTGACTTTATTCCTCATCCTGAGTTTTTGTTGTTGTAGTCACCCTGTTGCTTCCTGTTTCAGTGAATCCTGATATCTCAGCTGAAGAACTGACGACTGTCTGCCGTAACATCAAGAAGCCTTCGGAGAACCAAGAGATCCAGCAGCTCCACTTGGACCTCTGACAACGATCCCACATACATTGATGTCATCAGATTTCCACGAGGTGTCAGATGAGTATAAATTTGTAAGACCAGATAGCAGCAGGATTTGAGTCCTCTGTTTGGTGCACGTTAAACAAAAATGAACAACATCCACTACAATGTTCAGAAATTAAGAAGCTGGACACAGAACCGGTTCGAGGCTGTATTTGGACAGCTGTCTGCCACGTCTCTTATGACTTTCCAGAACAGGATTGTCCTGGAGAAGGGAGGTGTGTGTGTGTGCCATGTTTGGAAAACAGTGTTGTGTTTAATAAATGTTTAGGTCTTTAAAACCTGACATACACCCATGAATAACACAGAAATTAAGTGTACACCCAGGAGTACACTATCAACTGGACTCTCTTCTCCAGCAGTGTCAGGTTTAAACGACCTAACATTTATTAAACACACAATAAGGAAGAAAGACAAAGTCAGTAAGTTTTTTCATACATCATCACGGAGGACGGACAGAGAACCAGCCACATCTCCGCTGCTCTCGTCTCTGTCCACCCCCCCTCTGATGGCCTCTTGAGGCTTTTATTGAAAATAAGGAGGTCACAGATGACATGAAGATAAGCAACTTGTACAAGATATATTCTCTGACGTGTACAACTATCTTATAAGACAAGCAGTATACAGAGCGTAAAATAACAATGAGATTAAACAAAGAGTGTGTTAAAGTTTAACCCTATCCAGCAGCAATGCATAGGCCTTACCTTGGAGGCTAAGAAGAGATTCCCCTGCAACTGGAAGAGGCCAAGAGTACTGACCCCCAATGTCCATGCAATGTTGCAGAGGCATGTTACCATGACACCTACATGGCATTCAGCACCCTCGTGGTCGACATCATCCACCCATGGAGCCCTGTGACTGTGGAACTTTTTAACTTTTTACCAGAACAGAGATGTCCTGTAAGAACTGAAAATCCTAAAAAAGTCATTAGAGTGTAGCTTAATGCTTAACACAACCAATCAACTTGGGAAAACAGAGTCAGATAGACAAGCACTTTGGGTATTACATCACTTGTTGGTAACCTGGTAACCATGCTAATATGGATGTGAGGACAGAAGCCATAAATTGTATGTGAAAAGAAACAAATCCTGCAGAGCATCTTATGGGCCATGCTGTTATCTGCCAACTGCACAGGTGAAGTGTTGTACGAGTCGGAGTGTTTTCTAGTGAAACAGCCCGTATCAGTGTTTAAAGACTGTTGTTATGTGAATATTCTCTGACATGTTGAATGTATCTCAGTCTAACATCACTGATGACCTTCAGCGTCAGAACTTCTTGAGAATCATTTTGATTTCCATCTTTTCTACGGTTCCATCCTGTGTGTTTCTCATCATTAATGGCACTATGTTGTTCACACTGAGGAGTAAACCAGTTTTTCGTGAAACTTGCCGCTATGCTCTTTTGTATAACCTTCTTCTTGCAGATACTGTTCAGCTGGCGCAGAGTCAGGTTATGTTCTTATTGTCTGTTTGCAGAGTGAAACTGGGATATTCTCTATGCGCTTTCCTTACCTTGCTTGCCAATCTTGCAAATGAGGTTTCTCCTCTTACACTGGTGGTAATGCCTTTGGAAAGATACGTTGCTGTGTGCCACCCGCTGAGGCATGCTTCCATCATCACTATGAGAAACACGACTGTGGCCATCGTCACAGTCTGGGCTTTCAGTTCACTCAACAATCTCACTCGACTTTTGTTATTTCTAGAGTTTCCTTTTGAAAAGATGGAGAGTCTGCAGATAAAAGACCTTTGTTCTAACATAGCTATAGTGCTCGGGTCCCTGACTGATGAGTATGACAGAGCTTATACCTGGATTGTGTTTCTATCAGCTAGTGTGGCTGTGACTTCTTCCTACATTGGTGTCGTCATAGCAGCCAGGTCGGCGTCCACGGACAAAGTTTTAGCCCATAAGGCTCTTAACACGCTGCTGATGCATCTGGTGCAGCTGGGCCTCAGTCTCACCTCGATCATTTACAACCCGCTGATTGTGACTCTATCAAGAACCTTAACAAGGATGGTATTTTTGTGGATTCAGAATGTGTTTTATGTTTGTTTTATAATAGTCCCTCGATGTCTGAGTTCTCTCATCTATGGTCTGAGAGATCAGACCATCAGACCGGTTTTCCTGTACCATCTATGTCACTGGGTGAACGTCCAGATGTGGAGCTGAGGAGACTTTCCATGTAACATGTGGTGGACTGACTGTTGTAAAGTCACTGTTTGAATTATTTGAGTCAAATAAGAGCTGGGAAATTAGAAATGTTCCCATCCATACATAGTTTGTGTCTCATATGTGGGTTTTTGATGCCATGTGGTGTTGCTGTGATCACAAATAATAAAAGTGAATAACATTAGTAATTTTACCATATTAGATGTAATAATTGGCATTGTAGTCTCTCTCGAGAAATAATGATGGCTAAGTTTGACCAATGCTAAAAAATGTAGTCTACAAACCTTTTAAATGCAAAAGCCTGTGATGGATTGTTAGTTTTCTATAGAGAAATGTTGATGTGATGCTATTTAATATGAAAACCCTGAGAAATTTAGAAAATGTTTTGTCAGATGTTGCTTCAACTTGTGTCTGTTTGTTTTCCTGAACAATAAAGGGATTAATGCCATAAGCCAGGTGCTCATACCTCTGTGGGGGTCCCTGCACACAGCAAACATTACTGAAACATTGAAATAAAACATTTTTGAGCGCTGGGGTTCATGTGGGACCATTTACTTGACCTTGTGAGTAATTTTGCTGCAGCTTCCAAAAATACTGCAAAACATTAATTTTTAGGCAGATTTACTGACTGTTGCAGTCATCAACCCACGAGGATATGAAGACATTAATGAGCATTTCCATGACTGGATGATACTGATTGTAGTTTGTTTGTTTCTCTCAAAAGGTTTAAATTAATGCAACTGGACTTTGTTTTCTTTTGTTCTTGAAGATGTTTCACCTTCCATCCAGACAGATGCAGTAAGATGAGGAAACCCTTCATTGGTCGTGCATTGGGAAAAATGACATTGTTGCAGCAGCAAAGTGGACACATGAGCATATTTAAGTGTAATAAATAATGAAACCTTTTTCTCTTTTTTCTATTTGATATATGCATTAGATTTACTGAATTTATTTGTATAATGTTTGAATAGCTGTGTTGTTTGCTGTAATGTTTTATTGTTTTACAGCAGCTGACCAGGGGTTTCAGGTTTAGGGTTCATTATATCTAATATACTGGTCGCCACAAAATTACTGTGTTCAATAAGTACATTTTTGTTTCAACCACAACTGATCATGATCCTTTTTCTAAGACTTGTCCTATCGTTCCATGTCAATGTGGTGAGTGAATTACAAAAAATAAACAATTTATACACAAAAAAACAGATAAATACAAGGTGCAGGTGTTGACAATTACAGAGGAGAGCGAGTCAAACAAGAAAGAACACACAAAAAAAGGCCACTTTTTTCTTTTATTATATCCACAACAATATATGATGTAATATATAACTATCCTCCCTTTGGGCCCTTTACTAATACTTTGCACACTGTTGATAGTAGTATGGATTACTAAAATGGTAATGACCGGACAGAGACACCTGTATAAACAACGTCTCTTTGTACTCGTACTCGTTTAAATGACCTCAGTTCCTCTGAGGAGTCTCTAATAATATTCGTGAGACTTGCCAGATGCTTATAATAGCAATTTATTTTGGCATAGTAGGTCTGTTGCCACCATGGGTAACATTATTAACCATTTTCTTCAAACAATTTTTTTTTTTTAACTTTAAAACTGCTTCAATTCACATCATTTTGGTACAAAAGCAGGTTCACAGCAGACCAACCCATCCATTCATCCATTTTCTGTACCTGTTTAATCTCATCCATGGACACGGGGACACCAACCCACATTGTCTTCAAAACCAAAACACTTCTTTTTCATTTTTTAACATTTTGTTGCCTTTATTTGAAAGTGGCTGGACATCAAATGTGGGGTAGAGAGAAGGGAAGAACACACAGCACAGCGTGACAGGTTGGGATTCAAACCCAGTAAAGGTTTAATTACTGCAACTTTAAAAACCAGTGGCACATATTCTAAGTCCAGTATTGTCGTTCCAATAAGAGAGAAAACGTTTTTGAGTCGGGGAGTTGGGTGGGGAGGAGGCCATGCTAAGTAGATAGTAGACTGAATGAAAGTTAAGAAGGGAACATACAAAAGAGTGAAACAAAGGTGCAAGTACGCAATTGAAAAATAACATCTACAGTGTTAGGTTATCAGAAACATAAGTCAAGTTTAGATTAAAAAGGTTCAAAGAATCAGAGTCCGCTACACCGTCCAAACAGGAAAGTAATGCAATGCATTACTATCTTGGCTTCAGATTTCCCTGATATGCTGTGCTATGTCACTGGACCATCAATGCACCAGACATCATCACCCACATGCACACAAACAGTATATCCGATCAGATCAGAGATCAATGAGCACTGGCTGTCACATGATGCTGCTGATGAACAAGAGTAAACACTTGGACTGTTATGGCACTGCAAGACTGACACCCTCACCTTTCAGCTCTGCCACTCTTAAGCACTCTGAGCCTACTATGTGCAGCATCGACTGGGTCCTGGCAAGGCAGTATGACCCTCTGGGGCTGCTCATTCCTTACACCACCCGAGTTTATGTCTGGTTTTTAATATTTCCTATCTGGTTTATTGATCAGTACAGATAAAGTCATCATAATGTGTGTGTGGGTGTGTGTGTGTACATGTTTATGTATTTGTGTGTGTGTATCCCTATGTGCATGTATCTATTTAGGTGTATGTGGATACATGCAAGTGGGTGTATATACTTGGATGGATGATATGCATGGGTGTGTGTATGTATGTATGTATGTATGTATGTATGTATGTATGTATGTATGTATGAATATGAGTTGCATGAGTGTAAGTAAATGATTACTGGGAAATGTATTGTGACATGAACATGCAAAGTGTATGCATATACTGATATACTATATGCAATGATTTAAAGGTATGTGTATGTATATCATATGAATAGCTACTTATATATATATATATATATATATATATATATATATATATATATATATATATATATATATATATATGTATGTATGTGTGTACTTTCAATTAGGCACACCTGTACAGCATGTATCAATGTATATTTGTATGTATGTATAATCATGTACATGTGCATATGTATTTTACACCTATGCATAGCAAAACTCTTAGATGTCCACACATTAATCCACGGTTTATTTTCATTGATTGTAGGAATATGTGTGTGTGTGTGTGTGTGTGTGTGTGTGTGTGTGTGTGTGTGTGTGTGTGTGTGTGTATGGATTATTTATCTATCTTCTCTGTTTATAACTTAATTTTGATATATGTGGACATGTATGAGTATTTAAATACTTCTATGCCTATTATATATATGACTTTTCAATACTGCCTCCAACCCCCCCCCAAACGCCCAAACGCTCAAACGACGTGATTGTAAATAGAAAGCTCCTCCCCCTTTTACTCTGTTTTCTTTTTTGCTTATAACACTTGATTGTCTTGTGTCCACCTTTTACTCTTAAACAACACATTATAAACTCTTCTTGATGCATATTACAACACAGACACCAGACTGCACCACCACTGTCTCGTCTCTCTCTCCTGCTCTCTCTCTCCTCACCCTCCACACCCGGTGACTATAGCCCTCCTCTGCAGAATATTTACACCCCTCTTTCTGACTCTCCCTTTACTTTTATCTTGTTTGATTTCTCCAGGGATCAATAAAAATATAGTTTGACTGTTATGAGGGCTGGTGAAGGTAGCACACTTGCACACACCCACACACACAAAACACCCTTGGTTACCAGATTAAAATGCATATATACAACTCCGGTTATACCAACATGGTATCAACCATAAATATATGTGCAAACAAGGGCAAAAAAACAAAAAAAAAAAACAAAGAAAAACAAAAAAAAAAAAAGATAAAGTCATCATAGTGGGCAACTTTAACATTCATATGGATGTTGACAACGACAGTCTTAAGTTGGCTTTTGATTCTCTTCTAGAATCGATGGGGATTTTACAAAAAGTTAACGAACCGACGCATCGTCTTAATCATACTCTTGATCTGGTCCTCGTCTACGGTGTAGAAACTGATCTGGTCCTCGTCTACGGTGTAGAAACTGATCTGGTCCTCGTCTACGGTGTAGAACCCGATAATCTGTTAGTGTCACATGTAAACTCCCTCCTATCCGACCACTATTTAATAACGTTTGAATTCAACATTGTCAACGTTACGCATAATAGGAGGAATTACTTTAGCAGGTGTCTATCCGATAAAGCTGTTACTAAATTTAGGGAGGCCATTGCTCTTCATCTTCTTACAGTGGAACATAGTGAAGCAGTTGAGGGCTGTGACCTCGGTTCTTCCTCTGCAGATGATTTCCTTGTCGGTAGCACTGCAGATGTGTTGCACTCAGCTTTAGATGTAGTTGCTCCTTTGAGAAAGAGGGTCTCTTACCGTAGGCTGTCTAAGACAGTCTAATAGTGTATAAAAAAGCGCTTCGCAAAGCTAGAACAGCTTATTCAGTGTTATTCAGTGTTAATGGAGGATAATAAAAATAACCCACGTTTTCTGTTCAGTGCTGTAGTCAGGCTGACAAAGGGCCACAACTCTGTTGAGCCGTGCATCCCTGCAGCTCTCAGTAGTGAAGACTTTATGAGCTTCTTTAGCAATAAAATTGTCAGAATTAAAGAGAAAATCAACCAGGTCCACCAAAATGTCTTTGACCCTCAGAGTGCACTGGCAGCACCTTAGTGGCCCTTTTTGCGCTGTGATGGTTAAGCCACATAGAAGTACATGTAGGTTTGGGAGATTTCAGAGTAGTAGTGTATGTCTGGATAATAACGATGTAAAAGTCAGACATGGAACCCCACAAACGGTGGTCAGAGGGTCTATTTTTATCTGGGTCCCTAGAATCATGTTTATTTTGTTCCTAATAGAGTAAACCACAAAATATGACTAAATTAAATGTAAGCTTTTGTCGAAGTCTAAACTAAAAACCAGTTAGAGTTGAGCATGAGCACCAAGGGATGAAGGGAGGAGGGGTTTCATCTTCAGCCACTGATGGAGTCAACGTGTTCATTGTGGAGTCGTCATGCACACACTTCGACTAGACAGAGCCCATAAATGGTCTCTGAGGTCGTGAAAACCCTGCAGAGCAGCTCAACCTTCATGAACACCAGCCTGACTCCCAGCTGTCTGCACAGGTGAGCCAACAGGTATCTGATTAGAGCAGGAATACGTGCTGTTAGATGCAGGTCATTTGCGATATTCGGAACGTTGTTAATATTGTATGCGTAGCTGTGAACTTTGCTGTTCAGCGCTGTCACGGCAGGTGACTGGACAGGTATTTTGTTGTTGTTTTGTGGTTCGATGACATTACCAGATCTGTGTGGTCTGTTTCTGTTTTTGCCAGATGTTTGCTCCACCTCAGCCTCGCACCAATGCAACTGGTGGACTGGGGTTTCTGGAGAGAGTGATGTTCTCCACTATGACTTTGGTTCCGTGCTGCATGTTTCTCTTCATTAACGGCACTATGTTGTTCACGCTAAGGAGTAAACCGGTGTTTCGTGAAGCTTGCCGCTACATCCTTCTGTGCAACCTCTTGTTTGCAGACACGGTTCAGCTGGCCCAGAGTCAGATCCTTTACTTACTGTCCATCTTCAGGGTCATGCTCACGTATCCCCTCTGTGGTATTTTCTTCATGATCGCCAAGCTCACCACTGAAATCTCTCCTCTGACGCTGGTGCTGATGTCTGTGGAGAGATACGTGGCGGTGTGTCGTCCTCTGAGGCACGCTGCCATCGTCACTATCAGGAACACAGTGGCAGCTGTCATCATCATTTGGGCCTTTTGCTTGTTAAATGTTCTCATTCAGGTTCTTCTGCTGCTGGAGTTTCCCTTTGAAGAGCTGGAGAGTCTGCAGATGAGAAGCTTTTGTAGCATAGATCTCATGTTTCTGACACCAGGCTCCTATAATTACGACAGAGGTTACACCTGCTTTCTGTTTGTATCAGCTGGGGTGGTGACCGTTTCTGCCTATATCGGTGTTGTCATAGCAGCCAGATCGGCGTCTGCAGACAAAGCTTCAGCCCGTAAGGCTCGTAACACGCTGCTGCTACATCTGGTGCAGCTGGGCCTCAGTCTGTCCTCCACTGTACAAAGCCCGTTACTGCTCTTCATCTCACAGCACATTCCTCTGAGCGTACTTCTGCGCATCCAGAACGTCTTTTATGTGGTTATCATCATTCTTCCCAGATGTATGAGTTCTCTCATCTACGGCCTCAGAGACCAGACCATCAGACCCGTCCTCATGTACAATCTGTGCTGTCAAAACAAACTGTTAAGAAGAAGTTCTCACCATGAGATGAATCATTAGTAATGAATCAATAGTAAGGAAACCAAAACCTTTGCCTTTATCCAAACGGATAGTTGTCCATGTTTTCACGTCCACCAGCAGGATTTTTATTTTCAAGCCTTCCGTTCTATAATCCTCATTTCCAGAAACACTGAGGTGCTGTGTAAAATGTGAATAAAAACAGAATCCAATGATTTTAAAGTCTCATAAGCACATATTTTATTCACAATAGAACATTACACGGTGGTCTGTTACACAATAAAACATAATCTCTATAAAACATGAACAATTATGTTGCGTTAGGGCTTTATTAAGTCAGTACAGTGCTAAATGCCAGGAAGCTGAAGTGAGACAGCTAGTCATGGCTTTGGTGGCTGCCAATCAAAGGTCCACGCCCCTAATTATACAAACATTTGTTACTTTACTTCATCTTATTTTACCTGATGAGGTATATAACATGAATGTGGAATTTCACTTTGGAAACAAAAAGGCTGTATTATATTGTCTGTGTTTTAATTGGACCTGCTAGAGGACGTGTTGTTTTTTATTTGATGTATCTAGCATCGATCCTCGGTGCTGAAGTCAGCGACCATCACTGCTGTTTAAAGCACTGAGGACAAACAAAATAAAATACAATACATACAAGAAATGGACATTACAGCTCATAAATCTACAAGAATTTAAAAAATGATATGTATACATTCACACACACATATATTTCTTTTATTCTCCCTCCCTGTCTCTAGTCCTTTTTAACTTCCCTTGCAGCGTTGAGTCCTCAACATGTTAAATAATGCTATTTAAAGTAATAACAGTAGTTAGAGCAAAGTTCTGTATTAGTCCATATTCTAGCTGCAGGTTGTTTTTTGTTTTTTTTTTTTGTCTAATGAATCCATTATAAAACATTTCCATAAACATTTCATTCCTTTCATATGGATCATCTTAATCAGAAAGCTTTGCTATTAATACGATCTTTGTACCCACTTGGCATTTTCAAAACTTATCAAAGGTTGTTCACTTTTGAACAACTTTTGATTTTAAAAAATTTGATATCTAGCAAACTGAACATTTAAGTCATGGTGATAATTACTAGCTTACAAAAAATAAGAAAAATCCTAATAAAACCCAGCGTCTCTCTCCTTCTAATGAAGTTCACAAACATACTCATTTCATTCCTTCTGCAGCACCTTTAAGACCCTGCAGCCCAGACCGCTGAAGGCCAAAGTGAAGGACATGCAGGTGAGTGCTCCCCTCCTCACTTGGGTTGATGACTATCTGACGGTCCAACCACAGTTTGTAAGATTACAGAACTGTGTGTCTGGTGGTCTGATCAGTAACGTCGAGACCCCACTGGGAACTGTGCTGCCTCCCTTCCTCTTTACCACATAGACGTCAGACTTACTACTATGATTCATATCATCTGCAGACATTCTCTCATGACACGACCCATGTTGGCGTGTGGATGGAGGAAGGGAGGCTGAATACGGGCACCTGGTCGACCACTTTGTGTGGTGGTGTGGAGAGAGCCACCTGCAGCTGAACGTGTCGAAGATGAGGGAGATGGTGGTGGACTTCAGGAGGAACAAGCCCCTGCCCTCTCCTGTCAGCATCAGTGGGACAGATGTTGATCTAGTGGACTCGTACAAGTGCCTGGGTGTCACACTGGACAATAACCTGGACTGGTCCACCAACACACAGACCATTTACAAAAAGGGCCTGTGTGGGCCTTAATAAAGCTATCTATCTATCTATCTATCTATCTATCTATCTATCTATCTATCTATCTATCTATCTATCTATCTATCTATCTATCTATCTATCTATCTATCTATCTATCTATCTATCTATCTATCTATCTATCTATCTATCTGTCTGTCTGTCTGTCTGTCTGTCTGTCTGTCTGTCTGTCTGTCTGTCTGTCTGTCTGTCTGTCTGTCTGTCTGTCTGTCCGTCCGTCTGTCCGTCCGTCCGTCCGTCACTGGCCTAGGAGGTTTTTCCTTATTTCTGGCAGAAGAATCTACTGCATAAACATATGAGTTTATTAATATTGCCCCAAACCCTATTGTTTAATAATCCATAGCGCCATATATCATCTTTCTGTAAGCTTTCCCCTCTAGTCTTTTAATCTGTTCTGTTAGTTTGTGTTTCTTTTTTAAAAGAAAATGCGTCACGTACGTAAAGTGCGTTCTACGTCAACGTCATGACGTATGTAAGTGCGTGATGACGCTGCCAGAACCGTTTTCCCTCCTCGTTGTTGGGCTGCGAAGCTGAAGACGCTCCGGACGGAGAACCTTTTTGAACTCGGTGGTCACACTTCTGCAAGAGGAGGACCGGCGACGCCACCGGACGCCCCGCAGCGCCGCGTTCTTCACGGTAGTTTGTCTGAAGAAACTCTGGTGTTTTTCTGAAGTGCTGGGGAGCGGGAGGCCGGCTAGCTGGCTAACGTTAGCCTGACGTCGTTATCGGAGAAAACACCGGACGGTGACAAAACTCCGCGCGGGTCTGCGGGGGGGGCTCTACTCCGTGGTCCAGTACCTTACAATAACTTATTCGTCTCGCTAAGTCGCGCAGTTAATGTGTTGTTGTCCTGACCGGAAGTAGTGAACTTATCGTGGTAGCGTCAGCCGCAATTTCCGGGGTTCGCGCGAAACTGGTTCAGTCTGGTCCAGTCCGGCTCGGCTCGGATCTGCACGGGAAATCTCCCTGCTTGTTTGAGTTGTTGAATGTCGCCAAGGGACTCGTGGCCCAGTTGCTTTGCACATGCAGCCGGGAGGCGGTTGTGTGTAGTTTGTTGACGCGTTAGACGCCAGAACCACGTTTTAATCGGTAATTGAGTCTGAAAGTTTAATTCCAGAGTTGGAAACAAACCCGTCCTGAAGGTCCTGCTCGTGGCGCCTCGGTTCAAAGTTTCAACTCAAACCGGGTCCTAGATTTGATCCACTTGCCAGCCGGACACGTGAAGATGAAAGGAGCCGAAGTGGCCGCTGGAACTTGGCCACCTCTGTCGACACAGTTGGCCTCTTAACATAAACCTAGTGAACAAGTCAAGGTGAACTGGGGGTTCTTATTAATATTGTTTTACATTCTTAATGATAAAACTCCAAGCGTAGATTCTATGTGTTGCTGCTTAAACAGCTGACGTCTGAAAGCTCCACCAGGACCTGCTGTCAATCAGGCAGCTGCCAGATGCTGATTGACAGCAGGTCCCAGCAGATCTCCACTCTGCCATGGCTCCTGGTTTCATCAGTTGACCTAGGCTGGAGGAGCTGCCAGTGAACATGAGTGCTTGGACCTCCTGGCCCTTTTGGTGCCATCAGAAACTACGCTTGTTTAGCACAAGCTGTCTGACTGAGCTAGACTTCATCTTGGGATCCTTCCAGACCAACTCACAATCAGTCATTGTAGTCTGTAAAGTTAACAATAAAACATTCCCTGTAAATTATAAAATTCTATGTTCTGTTCTCTAGTAGAAAAGGCCTTTTTGAACATCAAATGTATATGACTTTTTCTTTTTGGTTAAAGTGAAGTTTCCTCCACCAGCCACTTTTTACAGTCTGATCTGACATTTTTATTAACAAATGAAACCCTAATTTCTGTGATATGAAACAGGAAGGAGCAGAATTTAAAGACAAACATAAATTAAAGAGTAAAACAAACAAGATGCAAGATATAAAGGTTGTGGTGCATTGTGGGAGATTACTGAAATGCAGCAGTAAAAAAGAAAAAAGGTCTTCAACCTTGACTTAAAGCAACCGAGGGTTTCAGCAGCCCTGATGCCTTCTGGGTTTGGTTCTGACTCTTGGTACAGAAAGTAGATGTGGCCCTGACGACCTGAGGGTTCTGGTTGCTTCATCACGGATCAGTGGTGCATTTTGGCCCAAGACCGTTAAGAGATTTATAAACCAACAGCAGGATAGCCAGTGTAAAGATTAAGAGCTGGAGTTGTGGAGTGCCTCGCTGGATGGAGCGGGTGCAGGATCCGCGCTGAATAACGGCAGGATTTGTGTACCAACTTCCCCCAAATTGTTGCACAAATACGACCGGCCGTCTCCCTCTGCCGCTCCTGCTGTTGCCGTTGATCGCAAAAAACTTCTTTCTGAGGCTCTTCAGTTTTAATGATTGCATTTTAGGTCTTGCTGATCATTTTAGGAACCAGTTGCCTTTTTTTTAAGTGCTATTATAATATTTCAGTCTTATTCAGGTACTGCAGCCACCATGACTAGTTAATATTTGTTTCTACAGAGGTTTTAGATGCTGTTGTGGACAATAGTATCTGCCAATGTAAAAAAGGGCTAATGGTACATAAAATTATGTCTTGGGACACAAAGCTATTCATCAGTGTATTTAAAAATAATTCTGCTTGTTCTGCTCTTTGATGGACTATTTACGTTTTGTGTTCAACAAAGTACTGTATGGAAACTGAAAATAGGCCATTTATTATTTTGGTGTGGGTTTTTTTTTTTTTTTAACCTACCTGTCCACTTGGTTATTGAGTCAAAAAGTTAATTTTGGGCCCTGTCAACTATTTAAAATGTTGGTACTTGTCAATAACCATAATTGTGTGAAATGACAGATTATTTTCAGCAGCACACCTCCATATCAGCTTTTTCTCACTGATAATTCCCTCTATTTGGACCATTGCCGTTGGATACCAGTGGAGAAGACGAGGTGATTGAAGTTCTTGTTTCTGTCCCTGCAGGAGACATATGAGGTGCTGTTAGTGGGAAAACATGTTCAACAACTCGTTTGGCACTCCATTTGGTGGAGGGACTGGGTTTGGCACCTCGTCCACCTTTGGTCAACAAAGTAAGTAATTTTTGTAATTTGACGTATTTGTTCAAACGTATTACAACAGGCACCGACGAGTCTTATACGATAATGTGGGCACAGATTTTCATTTTTCAGGTCATGTCTACAAGTTCATGTGATGGGAACTGCATAGTGAGCTGCAAAATAACTAAAGGACGAGTCTTTGTTTTCCAAAGTTATTTTCTGAATGTATGCGACACATTCGACTCCTCATGAGTATTTAACACAGCCCTGGTCTATCAAGAGGATTCGACTTCTGGTTGGGGAAGCGTGTTTTTTTAAATTTATTTATTTATTTATCTGTTGTCGCGTTAACAGACGCTGGCTTCGGGACAGCAGGAGGCTTTGGCGCGTCTACATTTGGGGCAACTACCAACGCAGGAGGACTGTTTGGCTCCACACAGAATAAACCCGGTTTGTGTTCTCTGCTTTAATATCCTGTTGTGGTCCAGAGGACTTGAAGGTCTGCTTGCCACTCTCAAAAGGAAAACCTAACCCAGAGAAGCAGTTGTTTTTTACCACTTCCCAGTTGTTTGAAATCATTGCAGAGAAGGATGACCTTCTCAGTAGGTAGACGTGATCCTTTAAACATGTGACACGCCAAATGAACGGTAAAAAGGCTCCGTTTTATTCAGATACAGATCATTTTCACTGCAACAAGTCCATCCATTTTTTTCCGCTTATGTAAGATTGGGTTGAAATGACAATAGCCGAAGCAGGGAAGCCCCGACTTCCCTTCCCCAGCTCATCAGGGGCATGGAAGGCGTTCCCAGCCCACCTAAAGTTATTATTATTACCACAATCATTGTGTTGCAACAGCTAATGTTAATCACTGGCATCATCAGTCTACATCAAACTATGGAGCTACTGAGTACCAGATGCAAAGTTATAACTTTAAATCTTGTGTTGGGTAGCCATCAGTGTCGTATCTTCCTAACTTCAGATTTAGTGGTAGACCGTTGATGGTAGTTCTGAAGTTATGTAGTACTACAGCTTCAGAACTGCTACTTGTTGTGTAGCTGTTGATGTGATGTAATAAAGTAAATCTGAACGTGTGCTTTTCCTATTTTAAAGTAATTTAATCTTATAGTAAGATGATGCTTCTGTGAACCCTGACCTCCATTTGAAACCTATGGTCAACTGTATCTGGTTTTAGATTTTGTACAAATCGCTTCATGACACATTTCAGTCTAAGTTAAAAAGTCAGACATCTGAGTGATTAGTCTTAAGTACCTGCGTCAAAATATAGACATGTCATCCCTGTAATCCCTGCAAATCTGTGTCCAGGACTTGGAACTGGTTTTAGCTCCGTTCTCTTGAATCCCTACAGGTGGACTGTTTGGGTCCAGCACATTCAGCCAGCCAGCGACTTCCTCAACCAGCACGGGCTTTGGCTTTGGTGCCCCCAGTGGTACCTCCACCAGCCTCTTCGGCAACACTGGAACGGGCACTAGTGGCGGGCTCTTCTCCCAGCAGAACAATGCCTTTGGGGCCAACAAACCCACCTCTTTTGGAAGTGAGAATCCTCCAAACTTTCCATATTCATTTTGTTAATTTCACACCTTCACAGACAGAACCTTTGTGATTTGCCCCAGAGTCTAACATCAGTGATTATGAGTAAGAGAAGAGAGAGATTGTCATAAAAATATTAGAACAGTTTGAGACCTCTAATGTGCAACAATGTCAGTTGTCAAATATGATGGTTTTTAAGTGTTTTTAGTGATTTCACCACTTGTTTCCCAAGTAGTTCCTTCACTTTTTTGTCTAACAATTGTCTGGGTGTTAAGATGTTTACCTCTTATCGTGCCTTTTATAGGCTTCGGGACAAGCACCAGCAGCGGCGGGCTCTTTGGGTCTACCAACACCACTTCCAACCCGTTCGGGGGCCCAAACTCGCTGTTTGGAGGCTCAGGATTCTCAGCAAATCAGCAACCGGGAACCACGGTGAAGTTCAACGTGAGTACATCTGGTCCAGCAAACAATCAATCGGCATGCAGCGGCACTCAGTCTGAGCGGGTTGGCGGTGGCTATTGTTGGATTTGACGTCTCACCCAAGTATTTAAATCGAAGTGACAACAGCCGCCTGGGCGCTTCCAGCTCATTCAGACAAGTTTATACTCCATTTGCATCTGTTGGTTCAAAAAGTTTGTCTCAGACCATTGAGCCAAATTCAGTATATAAATGGAGGGATCTTTAATTTTATCTTTGTGGACTTGACCACAAATGCAGTCTTCATTAGTTGAGGATGTCCAGAAATTTTCTTTATTGCCATTTCATGGTGGTATTAAATCGACTCGGGAAGGGCGGCTTCATCGGTCTCTTTGTATCAGTTTCGAATGTTGAATTACGGGCCCTTATCTGTGAGCCCACCGAAAGGTTTCAGCTAATTGTCAAATAGGGAAACATGCACTCAAACTCCACATTTCTGTTCATGTAATGCTTTCTTCTCCTTCAGCCTCCAACAGGAAGTGACACAATGGTGAAAGCGGGCGTGACCACGAGCATCAACACCAAACACCAGTGCATCACTGCCATGAAGGAGTACGAGAACAAGTCGCTGGAGGTACGTTTGTTGGCGTTTGCGCTGATACGCGACATGTCCATTCTGCTAGGGTTGTAAAGGGACGAAAAAGTCTGCTTAACGCTCCGAACATTCCAGGAGTAAGGAGAAGTTCAGGTGGGGAAACGTAAATGGAAAATACTTTGACATTTCTGGTCATTTATCACTTTCAAATATTTAGTAGATGTAGTTGCAAACTCAAATCTAGAGGAGGATATTTTGGTTTATTTGTGAGCAGATCTGAAATGAACTGTTTTTGGAAATGATGATTTTGTGGTTCTGTGACTGCAGGAGTTGAGGCTGGAGGACTACCAGGCAGGCAGGAAGGGCCCAACCAACCCCATTGTGCCAGGGCCGGGTGGACTGTTTGGTGGGGCTACAGCCACATCTAGCGCCACGACCGGCTTGTTTGGCTCCTCGGTTGCCAACACCAGCTTCTCCTTTGGCCAGAATAAGAACACATTTGGAGCAAGTAAGTGGTTAATCTCAAACGCCTGGTTCAAAGCTGCAGCTCTGTAATAGTTAATTTTCAGGCCAGAAAGGTGACATATCTTTCATCTTGTCTCATCCAACAGCTTCAGGTGGCTTCGGAACAAGTACAGGTGGTCTTTTTGGCCAACCAAACCAGCCCGCTGGCAGCCTCTTCAAACCTTTCAATCAGACCACCACAGCTCAGAGCACCGGCTTCTCCTTTGGCAACACCAACACCACCAGCATGGTGAGGATCCTGATGGTGCTGCTGTTCTGACATGTAGACTGCACATCATAATCATTACTTTATCAGCTATATTTGCATTTTATTTTGGTAGTTTGAGCTATTCTTTATGGTTCTACATACAGTATAGCAGCTCTAATAGATGGAGGATTTTGTTTGTTCATGAGAATGCAGGTTAATGATCACACTGTTAATGAAATAAACATCTGCCTGGTGCAGCATCAGTGTTCCTGTTGGTGATCATTTGGAGATGTGTTAAATGAAGAAATGTTGATGTTTCTTTAGGGGTTTGGAAGCACAGGTGCCACCCAGTCAGGCGGGCTGTTCGGGCCGGCTCAAACCAGCACAGCCACGGCTTTTGGGGGGTCCACTGGGTTGTTCGGCCAGCCCAACGCAGGATTTGGAAACGGTGGAACGCAGGTACAAACTGTTTGGATAACAGAACAGTTCAGAGTTAACGGACGTGTGTTTGACCTGATGCACCCGGTCAGCTGATTACGAACTTCAAAAGATGGGAATGTGGTGTGCTTCAGAAATTTACAACACTGAAATTCCTCAGGCTCAATGGCACAAGTAGGCCTAAAAGACTCGCGCTGCCCCAGAACCAGAACTCTGTTATGAGGATAGTTATCAACCATTTGTCTGAATCTGTCAAGAAATCAATAAAAAACTATGAAAAATTTAAAAGTATACTGGGATGTCATTAACCTGAAAGTAATGTTGCAAATTACTATTAATCTGTCTTAGAGAGAATATATAGTGAAAATTGCTGAAAACAGAACCCAGGGGAATCCCAAATGAGACCAGTAGTCTGACTTTGATTTATACAACCTCCCAAACTCTTTGAGAAAGAAAAGAACCATTTGGGAACAGTTCCTGAAACCCCCAATAAATCATGGGTCCCGTGGAAAAAAGGTGTGATTTGGAAATAAGGCTGAAGTAAGATCCAACAAAATCCATCCTTTCAACATTTGCATGTTAACACGGCCGTATACAGAAAAACGGATCACTGAAGGGGCTTTGGTTGTTCAGCTCTGCTGATGAATCTGAAGATCCCCTCTATACTTTCATGTGATGCTTCTCAGTTTAGATTCTCTGTATATGATTGGACACACTCCGGTAATGTGCATTTATATGAATAAGACTTAATTCCCAACCCACAGCTTTTTAATCAGATCGTTGAGGGAATCAGAAAAAATCTCTTAAACTCTTTTTGCTACTTTTGTTTGCCTGTTTTCCAGGGTAATGCAAATGCTGCTAGTGTCTCAAATGTTATGCGCAAGTGAGCCGGTCATTGTTCTGGATTTATGTTTAGTTGCTCTTTTTTCTTTTTTTTTTTTTTTTTTTCCAGCCAAGTTTGTTTGGTGGCAAAGCTACCGGGTTTGGCACCACCACCACCAGCGCCTCATCCTTTGGCACGGGCACTGGACTCTTTGGGAGCAAACCTGCTCTCACTCTGGGAACCGGAACCAACACGTCCACCTTTGGTAAGTGTGCCGAGCAAAACTCATGTGGGGCCAAACGACGGTCTCCGTCTGAAATCAGCTGTGAGGTGATGTCTGCAGCAGCGCTGCTCTTTCACATGTTTATTTATTTATTTATTTATTTATTTTTGTTTGTTTGTTTTTTTGCTGACTGCAGGCTTTGGTGCAAACCCTGCAGGAGGGGGTCTTTTTGGGAGCAAGACCACCACTGGAGGACTGGGGACGGGACTGGGAACCAGTTTTGGAACTGGTAATAGAAAGAATTCAAGTTTGTAGTCGGGAAATGTTTACAGTGTGAAGATGAGCCGTTCGATTTCGAGGCGTGTGAAGTGTTGAGCCGCAGCTCCAGTGTTTAACTAAAAAGCAACAGTTTAAATTTAATCATAAAGCACCATGGAAAAGTAAATTAATATACTTTACAATGCAATAAACCATTTAAAATTTAAGGAGTGAGGCAGACTTTTCAACTTTAAGACTTAGAAGTAGTGGAAGTTTAAGACCTCTGTTAGTTTTCATTAAGATTAAGAAAGTTGAGATTTTAATAAAGGTTGACTTTCTGCTTTATAATGTCTTTATCACACAGGGCCAGTATTTTTTTTTCTGGGTCTAATTTTTGAATTGCTGCATCTGTCCTAACATCTGTTTTCTTCACAGCACAGTTGTGTGGAATGAAAGAAATCTGTTTTACTTTAGTTTGCACATATTTATGCCTGGATGTGTTGTCGAGGCCTTGTGCTTTTCAATTTAATTAACAAGCTGTGAATATTAAATGGAAATTGTCTTGATCACACACTGTGCAGCTCGGCTTCGGTGACAAGCTGTGACTAGGGTTGAACAATTGGATTTGGGATGATAATGCACAATCATACTGCAAAGTTAGCAATTTCAAGGTTGTTGTGTAAGTTGACAGTGAGTGGAGAACTCAACTGCATCAACTTGTCACACTGCCCTTTAATTCGTTGTACAATGGGCTCTGGCTCGACGCACCACTCCGAAGAAAAATACAAAGTTGCTCCGGCACCATAAACACCATAGAGCCACATACAACAGTTGTATGGCTAAAATTTCAAACCAAAGATCGGGATCACTGCCTGAAATGTTTGAAAATGTCGTCCGTACGAACAGAATTTAAAATGGCATGGGAAAATCACTAGATCAATAACAGAGCTTTTGGCTGAAGATATGGTGGCAATGCGGTGACCAGGCCTGGGTTCACAGCAGTGATAAACGCTACAGCTGGAGTTTATGTTGTTTGGCTGAGCCGTCAATATTCTAGTCGTCACTGGTCTCTCAGTTCACAGATCAATGGTAGAGATTGATAATGTATGTGGCCCTGATAAGGGTGCGTGAATGGGTAACATCATCTGACTGGTGTTGCCTTTCTGTGAGGCTTTCGGTGAATGTAACTTTGAAATGGAGCAGGAGCGATCTCTGCTGATACTGAAGTTAGTTTCTGAATCACCACAAGACTAAAGGACCATTCCACCAGTGAAGAGTTAAATTTCACTGCGTTTTCATTGGTCACTCAGCACTAATTTTGACAGTTGACAAAACTTGACAATGGCGTATAACCCTTTGTGCCCACATTGTCATGGTAATGGTGAAGTCAATGGCAACCATATGTCAGTATACCCACCAAGCATAATCTAATTGGCAAATACACCTAGATGATGTCAGCAAAACAGTTAAAGGTGTAACTGTTTTTCCTGGAAATTGGCCCCGAGGGAAACTGTACAATAGGAACAGGTGGCCCAAAATGGAGCCCTGGAGAACCCCACAAAAGAGAGGAGCTGCAGAACAACATTCACTGTTTACAGGAATCCCGTCCTCATTCATTTGTTAATCAAAGTAGTATGTGTCTTACAGTTGGGACTGGTACAACTCTGTTTGGAAACAACCAGAACAAATTGGGCACCACACTGGGAACGATGGGAACGTTTGGAACGACTGGATTCAACAGTGGAACAAGCACACTGGGCTTCGGAGCGGCTCAGCCGCCTGTCGGTAAGGAATCACTGACTCCTCCTGCCGCAATTTCCAATATTTGAACTTTTTTTTTTGAGGGAAATTAGTTTTTATTACCTATTCCATCTGTGCATTGGTGTGTTTTAAGGCAGCTCTTCTAAAATCTGTTCGTTCTTCTGCAGCACTCACCGACCCCAATGCCAATGCCGCCCAGCAGGCCATGCTTCAGCAGCAGCTCAGCGTGCTGGCATACTCACCGTATGGAGATTCGCCGCTTTTCCGAAACCCGCTGTCAGACCCCAAGAAAAAGGAGGAGGTGAGTACCTCCTATGATGGATATTCCCATCTGCTGGGAATATCCTGTTAACTGTAAGTTGCTGCCAGCTTCTCCAGCTGGAAAACCCAGCATCCACAGCAGATCATTCCAGGGTCATCAGCTGGACTCCCGCAAACTCTTGCTTGCTACATGCTCTCTTTTAAGTTATGGATTATTTCCTGTCACAGCTGTAAAATTGGACATCTTAATGTGAAGGTCAATGAAGATTGACTTACTGGATTCAGGCCCTGGTGGTCAGTGGAGGAACTTCAGTTCCTTCCTGCTTACTGGAGCTGAAGGACGGCTCTCAGTGTAGCTGTTATCTATTTGTGGGCGTTTGTTTTACCCTGAAGATAGTTGCTCTTTGATAAAAAATTTTTAATTGACCTTAAGAAAACACAGTTGATGCTGTCATCACGGTCAAATAGGGGAGAAGTGGTGGCAATAAATCACTCCTGCTTTGTTTCCTGAAAGCGCCTGAAACCTACCAATCCGACAGCCCAGAAGGCTCTGACCACACCCACCCACTACAAGCTGACACCCCGGCCGGCAACCAGAGTTCGACCCAAAGCGCTCACATCTTCTGGAGCGTCAAAGTCGCAGCTGTTCGATGGTCTGGATGATGACGAGCCTTCACTCACGAATGGAGCCTTTGTACCCAGGTACCATCTGATCACTGTGGCAACAGTGACTAAGAACATGTTTGACAGGTCAAACACAACAATAACTGTTGTTTTTCTTTATAGGAAGAGCATCAAGAAGCTGGTGTTGAAGAACGTGAACAGCAGCCAGTACAGCAGTCCGCTGACCAAAGAGAGCAACGAGCTAGACTCGCCTGCAGAGTTCCCTCAGAACGGACACAGGTGCCCACGGTTTCCACCCGCCTCTTACGTTTCACCGCATTCTTCCTCACACTGTCATTTTAGATGAAATAGTTTGCTCCACCGGCTGACTGCTCAGTCGGAGCTCAGCTGGTCTTTGTCCCCATGTGGACATTAACTTCAAAATATATGTCGTACTTATCCGGTGCTTTTATCCAAAGTAGGAGCACATTTAAGTCGAAATGTTGAAGTGTAGTTACAAAGAGATCTTGTGCTGCATGGAGTTGCAGTTGTTTGGTAGTTTTTGTTTTTATTTTTTTCTCTTATAAAGTGTCACCCGGTTTGACAACTTCACTTCAGTCTCCTGTGGACGACACTGGTTGATTTATGTTCCTGCCCTCACCCATGGAACTGTGGGTAGTGACTGAAAGAACCAGATAGTTCAAATAAGCTTCTGCTGCCGGCTGGCTGGACTCTTCCGAGAGTGACGGGAAGAAGTTCTACAAGAATGTTGTCAAGTTTCCAGTGAGTTAGTGACATGGTTCTGGTGGCCTCTGCCTCTCCAGTCACTGCAGTCACACACATGGGGGCACTTTTGTCTGCATCATTTAACAATGTTGTTTGGGCTTTGTCCCTTTAGTGGCCGCACCCTTGAGTTTTTCTTTTGTCCAGTTGCTAATCAGCGGCTGTCTCTGGCCGTCCTCTTGATGAGCTGACTAATTTCATCCTTGCGCCGGCTGAGCTCGATGTGCATAGGTTCCAGCTGGAAGCTTAGTTTATTCTCCTTTGAGCTTGTGAATCAGATATGTGGTTCCTGGGATTGTGATACAGAAAACCGATGATTTTGAAATGAACGTCTGCAGCTGTCTTTTTTTTTTTTTTTACTTTTCGCAGCACCTTATGGTAGATGTGTAATGTTGCTGTCTCCTCTTTGCCCCCAGCCACACGGAGGAGGAGGAACTCTGTGAGGTTCCAGGTCCAAGCAACCGGATTGACGACGATCCAGAAGTCACTCAGTTCTATGTCAATCCTATCGCCAAGCCAATCCCACAGGGCCGTGCCCACACCACCCTGCAGGACACAATCAGTGACCTGAACATGCACAAACCATCTAGGAATGGACCAGAGGTCAGACGTTTGCTCACAAGTAACACACTTGCTCAGGTGGTTCTGACTGTCTGCAGCAGAGAAAAGCCAGTCAAGTCTTTGTTTGTGTTGAGGTTTTGTTTGATTGATGCAGGTGAGCAGCGATGACGTCTCTGCATCACTGGGGGAGGATTCTCTGCAGGAGGACAGGGAGGAGGAGGAGGAGGAGGAGGAGGAGGAGGAGCAGCAAGAGTTGCCACAGTCTCCTCATCCTGCAGGTCAGACAAAAACACCTCCATCCCATTCATCCTTCAATCCATTAATTTCGACTTCCATGGAAGACCTGGCTGAGTTTTGAGGGCAGGAGTCCTAAGCGGAGAGTCCCAGACCTCCATCCTCCTGGTCAGCGCTAGAGTTTAATTCAGTTGATCCTTAAATCACCATCTCATCACGGTGAAGCGGTCAGCTTGAATGAATACTACTTAGATTGATGTTGTCAGGGGCAGATGTTGCTGCTGGTGTCCAGTTTGTCCTGTCGGACACTCGTCACAGCAGGAAGTACATTTGTAGTCGTGGCAGCAGCATGCAAACATCACCTGGTTCTGTTTTCAGGAGTTATGCTGAACCGTGTGGGTTATTACACCATCCCCTCGTTGGAAGACCTGGCTGAGATGACGGATGAAAACGGAGCGTGTGTTGTAGAAAACTTCACCATCGGCAGGAAAGGTAACGACTGCAGCAATGCTTGCTGAGAGATGGGGTGTGATTGGACGGCCACCTCACTGCACGTCTCTTGGCCCTCACAGGTTACGGCTCCATCTTCTTCCCGGGTGAGGTGAATGTGACCAGCCTGAACTTGGACGAGATTGTCCACTTCAGACGCAAAGAGGTCATCGTGTATCCGGATGATAAAAACAAGCCGCCTGAGGGGGAGGGGCTTAACAGGTGATAAATCATTAATAAATCATAAATACAAACAGAAAAATTGAATTTTCTGGTAAATTGTTCTGAAATAAAGTCAGAGCCTGACATTTAAGCTTTTTCAGCCACCTGTACGTTAGGCAAGTGAGCCCTATTTAAAAATAAATAAATAAATTAAAAAAAATCTGATTTCTCAGACGCATTCAAATCAAACCCAACCAATCCCCTCCATTATCAAAAAGCCAAATATGAAAGTAAAACCGGATGGGCAGCATTTGTTTTTGGCCTGTGAGTGACAATCATTTAGAAATTCTTAGAAATAAACCACATCAGGTAAAATTATGTCAAGTAACGCACAGCACAGCTGGTGACTGGCTGTCATCGTTTCAGCGCCTCGGTACTGTATTGATATCTGAGATGTGAACAAGATGGTGAAATAAAAAAAATGACCCTCGGGCTTAACTGACGCGTGTGCATCAATGCGGAAGTTAGATGGTCGGCTCCTGGCTGCAACACGTGCAGAGCTTTGATCCAGGGCCCCTCCTAGGAAGAAGTTTGAGGTTTGTCCAATCAGACTGAGGCCCCGGGGCAGACCCCGGAAACATAGGTGGGATTATATGTCGGCTTGCTGCGAGACGCTTTGGTTTTCTCCTGGAGGAGGTGGCGAGAGGGCAATCTGGATCTTTTAGCTTCTGCTCCCATCCTGCAACTTTACCTTGGCTGCCTCTAGGCCTGTTCAGCTGTGAGCATGGCACTGTGCAGTATTTCATTGGCCTTTTTAGTCCAAGGGCAATACGTTTAACGCATGCAGCTTTTTACCCAGTGCCATTCACACTTTTATTTAAAATTAAATGGGTGGAAACTGAAACGAGAAACCAGAGAAAACCCAGGCAAGCGTGGGGAGATCCTGCTGAGATTTAAAGCCTTTGAAGCAGCTGTGCGAGCAACCAAGCTGCATGCGGACTTTGTACACCCAGTCGTCACCTCTAACAGTAATATTTCTTTTTGCAGGCGGGCAGAGGTGACTTTGGATGGCGTTTGGCCCAACGACAAGACGTCCTGCACTCAGATCAGGAGCCCCGAGCGTCTGGCCGACATGAACTACGAGGGCCGTTTGGAAAAGGCCTCACGCAAACAGGGAGCCCGTTTCCTGGAGTACCGACCCGAGACCGGATCCTGGGTGTTTGAGGTCTGTTGTTGCTAGTCCGTCCTCCAGAGTTTCTGTTTGGTAGAAACTGTGGTGTTTTACTCTCCAGTTGCATCTGCAGCGCCGGTTATTCCTCTCATGGCGGTGTCACACGGGCACTCCAGACATGAGCGCGGTTCTCCTCGGTCGGTGTGAACACGGCACCAAAGCGGTCGTACCAAGACCATCGGTGAACTTTGGCGCGGTCTTTTTGCGGTGTGAAAGTTCTGCACCCTCGATGCCCCGTTGGCTTAAACTGGCTTCTGTAGATGCTTGGGTGTTGGTGCAGGAGGACAAACCTGGCAAAGAAACACATTTACAGACTGCATAACAACAAACGATATACAAAATACCCTCGTCAAAACGCCTGGTTGTTAAGGCCTCCCTTTGCTTCAGGCTGGTTGTCATGGAAACATGACGCTCCAACACTGACCAGTAGCAGCGCTGGCGTTTGCGGTTAAAACCTGCCGAACTAAAACTCGCACTTCCTGTATAAAAGATTAATGTGTACTGTTGTCAGATTTATGACGAGTGGATTTTTTTGTTGAGTTTTCTTTGTTTTATACGTTACGTGCTTGGAATATAAAAATAATGTGTATCCTGCTGCACCGAACAAACTTGAGTAAAAACGGCGGCGAACGCGCGCAGCCGGCGGAAGCAGCAGACGCACTTCACTTGGAGCTGTTTGATTAGAGAGGAGAGAAGAGGTACTTCATCCATGTTTATGACTTCGTCTGGCCCGGCGGATTTCTCTGCTGTCTTTGTTTGAGCGAATGTCCTGAATGAAGTAAGTTTCTCTGCGTAGTCGGGAGGGAGCTGCTGAGCCTGTCTGTTAGGGCACGCACGACTTTGACCCACCTTTCCGTTTCATAAATCTAAACCACCACGATGGGCCACCTTTAAAATCTTCAATTTTCATCTTGCTTTAGCCCTCAGTCTGATTTGTTCAGTTGAAACGCTGCATGTGTTAACCCAGGCCTCCAGAAAGTTTTCAAGTTCGGGCCATCTGCTGTGGTTACCTGAAAGCTTTGGTCGTCTTTTATGATTTGATTTTGATTGATTTATGATTTTGCTTTTATAGTCTGAAGTTCTCAGGTGTGGCTGACTCTACCCTGTCCGTCTGTCTCTTCCAGGTGGCACACTTCTCCAAATACGGGCTCCAGGACTCTGACGAGGACGAAGATGTACCGCCTAAAACTGACCCCAAGAAGCTGAAGACCATGATGTCACTTCCTGGCTCCAAGCTGCAGCAGTTGCTCCCTCCTTCCCAGCAACAGGTGGCGCCACAGGCTCAGGTAGAGCAGCCTGCGCCCATCCACACTCATCTTCATCAGTGTCTTCTTCATCCTCACTGCCTCACCTGAGCTCATTACAGCAGTCAGCTCTACAGCTGCGTGCTTCAACAGTCGTCCTGGTTTTTCTCACATTTAAGTTCTCTGAAGAAGCGTTTGACGATGCTGCATCCTGGTATCAGTGCTGTCGAGGACAGAGTGTCAGATGTTTGAGCTTTGGTGACAGAGCAGCGAGGAACTTCTGATGTAAAATCCAATTGACATGAAATGATACAGCAAAAAAACTAAAAGGCAAGTTAAAACAAATGTGCGTACAGGCAAGGAAGGCTCTTAGCCGACTCGGCGTCTGACCAGTCTGAACCCGATAGCTGCACTTTCAATAGAAACTCCTGTTAGACTACAAAGTGTTTCAACTCTTCAGAGGTGTGTGTGTGTGTGTGTGTGTGTGTGTGTGTGTGTGTGTGTGTGTGTGTGTGAGAGATGAACGAACAAGCCGGCACACCACAATCACATTTATTCAAAACTCCGAGCTACAAATCCAATGTCAGTTAGACAAAGTTATTCACATAATAAAACCTCTAACCGTCCATGAGATGGTGTTTCACCATCGAAAACCACGTTCCAGTAGGAAAACTTGACTGGATTTATGGAATCCAAACCTTTGTCAGCTACTATTGGAGAAAGCTTGCTGGTACTCTGTGACTGTTTTGGAAGACAACTTTGTTTTTCTGATTATACGGCGGCTGAAGTGGCCCGGATTCTTAAAGGTATTGATTATCTAAATCATGCAGAGCATTATGAAGAAAAACCTCACTGAACCAGCGCTGAATTTACTTTCTGCTGGCCAAGTCTGAATTCAGTCTTTAAGTCTCACCCTCAGAAATCCAGTGGGAAAACTACACCGGATTTACGAAATCCAGAGATTCTTTGACAAATAATTTTTACTGTCTAATAAAGCATATTGCTGAGAAATTTTTTGAGCAGATTAAATTTTTTCTAGGTACTGGGTAATTCCTGTGACATGAATTTGTAATCTATTCATTAATTCTATATGAAGACTCTTGCAAATCAATCGAGCCGTTGCTGAGATACGGCCTTGTTGCCGGAAACGCTTCTGCTCAAACAGAATGAATCACTATGGTGACATAAATTGAAGAGAACCAGCTGTATGCAGGAGTTTTCAGGGTTAATCAGGTACGATGTAGCAGAATAACAGATCTAAGTCTTTAAATAAAAACAAAAAAGAAACAGGAAAATCAAGGGTGCGATGCTCTAGACGGGTTCTAGTACGAGCTCCGAAACTCCATTTACTCCGCTCCGGTGACGTGTACGTGCGTTTGCTCTGATACAGATTTATTCAAACGCTCGTGAAGCGGCTGCGATGAACTGTTTAAATCAGCTGAGTCATTTTAGAGTAGAGATCTCAGAAATGGGCCAGAACAACAAGTATTTAATAAATTCACCGGACTTTTTTGTCCTTTAGATCGAAGTGGCTCGACTTTTGATCGGTGACTCGTTTCATTGTGAACAAATACGCTGATCTCATCAGTCAAGTGTGGTTCAGAAGTTCCTGTGCTGAAAGAACTCTATTTTAATTCAGATGAATAAAAGTTTCCACCAGTTTGAATGTGAACGTAGACGTGTTGATTGACTGTATGAAGGTCTAGAATCAACATTATAGTTGATTTAATCTTTTGGCTTGTAGTTCAATCTTCCACCCGTAGGTGAAGCATTTCTGCTGTTTTCTTTTCTTTTCTTTTTTTTCTTTTTTTTTTTTTTTTTTTAAACAAAAAATTAACATAAGTATTTCCACGTGTTCACCAAGTTACAGATTTTTATTTATTTCCTTTAAATAAACATGTCCTTGATTTATCTCCAAAGACAGAAAATGTTGTTGCGCATCTGTTTTTAAAATGTCAATGTTTTAATTTCAAATTTGCAGTTAATGAAGTTGAATAAAGTTGGATGGTTTAAGTTTTGGTCTGTTCAGTTTGTGTGAAAGCTGTTTTTTGTTTTTACTGCATCAACTTGAGTGTCAGACTGTCTGGGGAGACGTTTCTCCAAACCAGGTTGTTTTTCTGTTTTTGGAAAATAAAAATAAAAAAGGCAATACTGAGGGAGGCGACCAAGAACCTGCTCAAATGTTGGGTTATGGCTTTGATGGCGGTTTGAGAACCTTCACGTCTGCTACTTTCAACAACAGTTTTGGGCTCAGCGGTGTTGCTGGCGTTCGGTTGGTTGGCGTTTTTCACGTTCTCGTTTTCTGTCTTCAGTCCGTCGCTGATCTTGTGAGCGGTGTCGCAGAGTTGGACAGCGACATGGCCGACATCACACAGAGCCTCCCGACAGAGAGCATGCTGGGAGGTGAAGACGACGGCGAGCTGTCAACGGGGGAGGTGGACACGAGTGTGGCAAAGCTCGGCGGTTTGGGCTCGGAGCACAATGGCGACTCGGCGTCCGCCCACATCGCCTCAACTCTGGGGATCAACCCACACACTCTCCAGGTACATCTTGGAACAAAGTTTTCTCAGTCATTGTTGAACTAAACATCGATTGTTCAAATCAGAAGCAGTATCTCAGGGGGTGGGGCTTAGCAGTAGGTCAACTGGCTCCTCTGATGTCAAAGGTCCAGTCCTTCCCCCACAGACTAAAGTCTGACACCTTCAGTCTCTTGATTGAGCAGTAAACCAAAGTCCAAGTATCTGCATCCAAATATGGGCAGAAAAAATAGGACCTTGGCATCCTTTAGCCAAATTCCACTTAATAAATAAAATTTAGATTTTATTGGCTTCTGTGACAGTCACGTCATTGTTGGATTGAAGGATGAATGCAACTCTGTCTGCAGATCATGAAGGCTTCCCTGTTTGCTGAAGATGAGGATGAGGGTGACATCTTCCATGGTCAGGGAGCGATGAAGATCTCTGACATCTCATCTCCTCGCCTCATTCTGCCTGGAGCTCAGGGCCGACCCTCCGGTAAGAAGCCCAGACCTCCATCATCTTCCTGCCTCAGGGGAAGTTCCTAATCAATGTGTTCCTGTAATTCCGCTTCTCTCTATGCAGTCGGTGGACTACTTCAGGCTCGTTTCACATCCGGCCTCTTCGCTCAGCTCTCGGAGTCGCCCCATCCTCTGCTTCCTTCATCCCGGGCATCTCCAGCTGTGGCTGAGCCCTCACGTTCTTCACAGTGGAAGGGCCCAGGCCCATCCTCTTTCTTGCTGCCTCCCAAAACTCCAGAGCCTTCGATCAGAACGGTCGGTATCCGGCGGTTGGGAGGTCCCGTACCCCTCAAAGAGTCGGTCACCCGGGGGAAGGTTGGTACTAAGACACTCCTCCTGAAAAGGAGTCTTCCAGAAATGTGTGTCGTGTTTTATTAAAGTGCTGCAGTCAGATGTTTTCTGAGTGTCATGGTGATGAGTCCTCTGCTTCTGCTCACAGGGAGGATTGTTGATGGACACGGGGCTGTTCACCACCCGCTCCTTCAGGGTGGGGTGGGGTCCTGGATGGACCCTGGCTCACTGTGGCATCAGTCTGAGCTCGCCAACATCCAAACAGCTGTTACATCAAGAGCTCAGCACCAAGACTGACTTCAGCTTTCTGCCAAAACCTTCCAGGAATAAACCGTAAGAGAACCTCCTCTAAAAGAAAAAGCTCAGCTTTAATCCTAATAAAACAAAGAAACTAGAAAAACAACTTAAATGTCCTATAAGAAAACTGTGAATTCAGTCTTACTTTTAGGGTTTCAGCATCATAAATCATGTTGTAGTGGAAAACTCCACTAGGTTTATTTGATCCCAACCCTGTAAGCCAGTTCTGCCAAAAGTTCCTGGTGCAGATACTGAGATCAGAGTGAGTGAGGGGGGGGGGCAAGGCGGGAAACGGTGGAAGAGCAGGGAGAGTGTTAAGTGTCCTGACAGCCTGGTGGACGAAGCTGTCCTTCAGTCTGCTGGTTCTGGCCCGGAGGGTCCGCAGCCTCCTCCCTGAAGGCAGCAGACTGAAGAGGCTAAGTGACGGGTGGGTGGGGTCTCTCACAATGCTGAGGGCTTTGGAGTCAGACGGGTCTGTAAATGTCCTGAAGTGAGGGGAGAGAGACACCAACCATCTTCTCAGCTGCTCTCACGACACGTTGGAGAGATTTGCGGCAGGTTGCGGTGCAGGATCCGTACCACACGGTGATGCAGCTGGTCAGGATGCTCTCGATGATGCCTCTGTAGAAGGTGTACCTGATGGGGGCCGGGGCTCTGGCTCTTCGCAGTTTGTGGAGGAAGTAGAGACGCTGCTGTGCCTTCTTTTTTTTTTTTTTTTCTTTTCTTTTCTTTGTCTTCTCTGTGGGCTCATCAGTTTACTTTGGACAGGCATCCTTAAAGCAGTCAAGTCAAAGTCCCACATCCTCTGAGCCCCACCTTTTTTTTTTTTTTTTTTTTTTTTTTTTATAATTATCCCCCGTGCATAAGTGAAAGTGAAGGTGATAGTGTCCCACACCAATCCTCTCAACAGCCCATTATTCAACTCCACTAATCCTGAACTCTGTCAAAGAGGACCAACAAACACAAACAGCAAAGTGCAAAGAGAAAGGAGCGGAGGGTAGTGGTGGATGTTGTGTTATTTATGATGATTCAGTGATGTGTGTGTGTGTGTGTGTGTGTGTGTGTGTGTGGTGTGTGTGTGTGGTGTGGTGTAGTGTGGGTGAGTGCATGTTGTTGTGTTGGGTGTAACACCCCAAGATGACCAGGAGCTGAGAGATTCAGAGTTAAAGAACCACAGCTGGCAGTGATGTTGACCTTCCACACCAGCTGGACAGCTGCTCATGATACAATCGCATTTCAAGTTGGACCACCGCTGGTGCCGGTGTGTTGGGTCAGTGCAGTGCAGCAGCCCTCCCCAGGTGTACGAAATCCCCCCCCTCAGTTACCATATACCGGTCCAGCCCCAGCAGGTCACAGGACGCCCGGCCGAGGGCCGCCTACGTTGTCCATGACGGCAGAGCGGGAAAGCAGCTCAGGAGCCACAGGCGGACCGGTCAGCCGGATCGATACATGCCAGCAGCCACGAGAGCGAGTAATGGGTGGAGCCGGGGACCCCCCCACCCCAATCATCCTCCCCGCCACTCGGCCCGGGAAGAGGGGCGGGTCCCACCCCACCCCGACGGCAGGAAGCCGAGCGGAGGAGACAGACCCGCAGGACGGAGTCCAGGGCCGCCCCGCGCCGGCCCCCCAGCATCCCGGGCCACCGCCCCTCCCGGAGGGAGAGCCCAGAGAGGCCAGGCCGGCAGAAGCCCCCCAGGCCGTCCGCCACAGCACCCCCCCCAGCCCCCCGCCCCCCAAACCAGCCCCGATGAGCCCCTAGGCCGAGCCCCAGCGGCCCTCCTCCCACCAGATCTGGGCTCTGCCCGGCGGGCGAGACAGGGGAGCGCTGGTTTACCCATGGCAGCCCCAGGTGTCTTTTCTACCCCCTCCCAGGCCAGCTAGCGCCAGATCCTTGGACCTACACCCTACCCGTGTGTGAACGTGATTTAGGTTTAGGCTGTGTTCCGGGTTCCAGATCGGACACAGTGAGTGTGTGCTACCAAACCTGTGCATGTAAACTAAGTGCAGATAAGGTGTGCTAAGGTGCATTAAAAGAAGGGGTGCATTAAAAGGAGGGCACGAGTTGGGGGAGGTATGGAGAGGCGGCAGCGCACTCCTGCCCCGCCACCTCTCGTCCCTTATGTGCCCCCAGCCAAGCTCGGCACCTCCGGTCCTGTGTCTGGATGTAGTGAGGTGACAAGTGCCCCTGTGTGGTTGTGCTCTTGTCTAGTGATGTGTATTTAAAAAAGGATTGGCAGGAGCTTAGCCTGGGAAGGGGAGGGGGGAGTTGTTGGTACTCCTCCCCCCCGTCCCACCAGCAAGACAAGGGCAGAGCCCCATGCAGCCACAGGGGTCGCAGCCCAGGGATCCACAGGACAGCTCGAGGGGTAGCAGTCCAGGCAGGGAGCCGCGATGACCACCAGGACACCCCCGCCGGTCCCAGCTGCCCGGAGGCCACCACAGCCCGGCCCCAGAGCCAGTCAGTCAGTGGACCGGTTGGAGCGATATGCGAACTGGTAGGGGTCCAGAGAGGGGGGGAGGGCAGCCTTGATGTGATGCATGACTAGCCGTTCAAAGCACTTCATGATGATGGGAGTCAGTGCAACTGGACGGTAGTCGTTGGAGCAGGAGGGAGATGACCGTTTTGGGACGGGTGTTGTTGTTTTGTTTGTTTATGTTACTGCACTCGGAGGCATACGAGATGGTGTCGTGGGTTTAAGTATCTAAAGGTTCTATTGGCTGTGAAGATTCCACAGAGCTGTCAATCATCTAAATCCAGCAAGTCCTTCCTGAAATGCGGCCTTGTACCAACACCCACAGCTCAGTAGCTGTTCCACAAGGGGGCGCTAATGCGCACACATGTTGAATTTAAATTTTTTATTTTGACACCGAAGTGTTTTGTAACCTTGAAGTCATTTTCAAGCTGGAATCTCGAGCTGGTTTGGGAAAGACTTGTGTTGGTTGCTGCTGCGTCTGGCATCTGTCATTAGTTTCATCAAACAAGATGACCAATTGATCGTAGAGAAAGTAAAGGTGTGTTTGTCCTGCAGACTGACGGAAAGCCCCTACAAGGTGGTGCTCGAGCAGCTGGTGGGTCTGGAGCCTCCACAGTTGAAGACCAGTGAGGATGAGGAGGAGCAGAGTCAGGCTGTGCTGAAGCGCCCTCTGGAGATCCACCTGAAGCACAGCAGCGTGAGCATTCCTGATGGATCCACGTGTCCTCTGGTACAACCGCTGGCCGGCGTGGCCGCGCTGCACGAGTACGCCGAGTGGATCACCGAACTGAACGACAAGCTGGGTGACGCAGAACGTGAGTGACAAGTCAGAGCCACTGAGGTGAACATGCTGTTGGCAGTTAAACCAGACTAGGGAACAGTATTAGGCTTTCATCAGTACAAATACTCTTAACTATTGTCCCAAATTATAAAGACAAGTGTTAATAAAAGTTACGGCAAAAAAAAAAAAAGTTATCAGAGCAGGGAAGTTTCCCTCTACCCAACTCCTGATGGCGCTCGTCTCGCAGAACATCTCCGCTGCAGCCCCTCTGACATCCTAACTCACATCTGGCTGCACCTACATTCACTCTCTCTACATGTCCACCTGTCTGACATTTTTAGGCATCTTAAATGTTTCTCTTGTCTTATTTACCTGATGGATTGATGCCATTGACAGACTGACGTGGTGACAAACTTGTGACTGGCGGACGATACTGGATTGCAAAGAGGTTTTATTTTCTAAAACGAGGTCAACATCAGGCAGCATCTTCATCATGTCTTGAATGTTACCGTGCAGTTGAGTAGTTTTAACATTTTGGCTTCTTCTAACCAACTTTGATTTTTGTGACATTGACGTTGATGTCAATCAGCCGGCCAAGTGAGTCGTCTCCTCTTCTCAGTATCACACCAGACCACTGGAAGGGTTTCAAAGGCGCTTTTCAAATCTGCAAATCGTCTACCCTTATAACGATTGATGGGAAAGGCTTTTCTTGTTACGCCATGGTAGACCAACTTTGTGTAACTATGCCCCACTGCTGGAAAAAAACGCACAGTCAACCCTGCCCAGGTTGAAAACTACCGGCCGGTCTCACTGCTCCCGTTCATGTCTAAACTTTTAGAGCCTTCAGTCAGGTGTCACAGTTCGTTCACGACCACCGCCTGTTTGACAGAAGAGCAGTTTCGGTTGAGTTGCCCTGCCTAAAGCCCGACTCATGTGGATCAGTTACTGAGTCACTACGGGTCGCCAGATCTGCTGGTCTAGCTCGGCACGGTCAACCACCACATCCTCCTCTCCACACTAAAAGCTTGTATTTCAGGATCTGTCCTCTTGGGGTTCATGTCTTACCTCACAGGAAGATCCTGAGTATCATGGTATGGACGAATGTCCAGATCACATGAGCTGCCAACAGGGGTGCCACAGGGATCGGTGCTTGGCCCTCTTCTCTTTTCACTGTCCAGCACCTCACCGGGTGAAATCATCAGCTCTCATGTCTTCTGCTACCACTGCTATGCTGATGACTCCCGCCTTTTCCTTTCCTTCGCTCCTTTTCATCCAGAGCTACGCTCCTTTTCATCCAGAGCTACGCTCCTTTTCATCCAGAGCTACGCTCCTTTTCATCCAGAGCTACGCTCCTCTTCATCCAGAGCTACGCTCCTCTTCATCCAGAGCTACGCTCCTCTTCATCCAGAGCTACGCTCCTTTTCATCCAGAGCTACGCTCCTCTTCATCCAGAGCTACGCTCCTCTTCATCCAGAGCTACGCTCCTCTTCATCCAGAGCTACGCTCCTCTTCATCCAGAGCTTCGCTCCTTTCATCCAGAGCTACGCTCCTCTTCATCCAGAGCTACGCTCCTCTTCATCCAGAGCTACGCTCCTCTTCATCCAGAGCTACGCTCCTTTTCATCCAGAGCTTCGCTCCTTTCATCCAGAGCTTCGCTCCTTTCATCCAGAGCTACGCTCCTTTTCATCCAGAGCTTCGCTCCTTTTCATCCAGAGCTTCGCTCCTTTTCATCCAGAGCTTCGCTCCTTTTCATCCAGAGCTTCGCTCCTTTTCATCCAGAGCTTCGCTCCTTTTCATCCAGAGCTTCGCTCCTTTTCATCCAGAGCTACGCTCCTTTTCATCCAGAGCTACGCTCCTTTTCATCCAGAGCTTCGCTCCTTTTCATCCAGAGCTACGCTCCTTTTCATCCAGAGCTTCGCTCCTCTTCATCCAGAGCTACGCTCCTCTTCATCCAGAGCTACGCTCCTCTTCATCCAGAGCTACGCTCCTCTTCATCCAGAGCTACGCTCCTCTTCATCCAGAGCTGCGCTCCTTTTCATCCAGAGCTTCGCTCCTTTTCATCCAGAGCTTCGCTCCTTTTCATCCAGAGCTACGCTCCTCTTCATCCAGAGCTACGCTCCTCTTCATCCAGAGCATCGTCAGCCAGTAAAAGACGCCTGGTGCCTCGTGGCGTCCTTTCCTCTGTTGTTCCCCGATGGTGGACTGACCTACCAGATTGTGTCTGATCTGCAGGTCCGAACCTGCTTTTAATTGCAACCTGAAGACTCAGCTGTTTGAGCATTTCCACATTTAGTTGAACTTCTCTGCTCATCAGGAGTTGGGTTAGTCCGGCTCTTTGCATGACTCGGCACTGAGAAAGCTGCATTCACTTATGCCAAGATGATATAATGAAGGTGAATTTAAGACCTAGTTTTGCATAAATTTTGAATATAGGGACAATTGTTGGGTGAAGGGAAGAAAAACTATCCTCCAGCACCAGCCTGGCAGCAGCTGGGTCCTACTGGACTCTCAGCAGTCTGACCAGCACTGATCCCGGTGTTCCCTCCTCCTGGATTTCTTGTGTTCTCGCAGCTGTAAGTCGCTTTGGGAAAAAGACGGCAGCAGTAGTGGCGGCGGCGGCGGCGTCATCGTGGCCTCACATTGCACATTGCTCCCTTAAGTCTAATTAGGCCCACCCAAAAATAACAAGATTTAGTTTTTTAAATTAAAAAACATGGTTCCTAAATGGCTTTGAAAAAGGCCTCTTCCTTACAATAGAGAACTAACTTTGGATGAATCGATGGTGAGACGTTCTACCATAGATTTGTAGAACGTTCAGGTTTTACTGCGAGTTCAAACAGATGTGACCTCGGTAGTGGAGGTGCATCTCTTTCAATGCTGTCGTGTTGCTGTTGTGCAGTTTTCCTGATGATCAAACTTCTGCTTCCATCAATGCACTGCAGCCCTCCTGGGTCACTGGGCCGAGGTCTGGACTCTGTGCGAAGCCTTGTGGGGCCGCTTGGGCCCCTCGGACCAGGAGCCAGAGGCAGAGATGTCCGAGTACAAACAGCAGCTGCAGAGGAGGCAGACGTTCTCTGCCTGGCTGTCACACGGCGCCACCGGCAGGGTGGAGGAGGAGGTCGCACTGGCAGGGAAGGGTTGCCACACAGACGCCATCTTCAGCTACCTGACAGGAAACTGCATCAGCGAGGCGTGCCGCGTCGCACAGAAGGAAGGTGAGGAGCAGAGCTGGCGATGGTTAGCCTTTATTATATTCTGCTGTTTTTGTTTATAAATCTAAAAACTAAGGTGTCTCTACTTTTTAAACACATTTTTGGTGGATTTTTCCGTCAACCTGCACCTCCAGTTTAACCTCGTTACAACCCAGATTCGTGGTGATGCTCTGAATCCGATGTCATCTTAGGCTGGCAGCAAATAATAATAGACTTGAATGATACTTTTAATTATTATACATATAACATTAACCCCTAAAGTGGAATTTTGTTGCTCTGTCTGTATGCACATCCTCCCAACTTCATCATTGGAACATGAAGTGAGCAGAGATGCTCATTAATGTTGGAGTTACTGCAGAACAAAAGTTGGGCAGTGTCGGATGAAGACGAGCTTTTATTTTTATTGTACAAGAAAAATAAGGTTCAGCCGCTGGTTCTGAGGGGAGCCGGTGCTGAAGCTACTGTTGAGGATGTGGGGGGGCCTCATCTGTCAGGAAGATCCAGCAGCCGGTGGACGGAGGTGGTCCCAGAACACTGTGGAAGGATGCGGGTAAAGGGTCTTCTCGTGTGTGGGGAGCTGTGGCAGTGCCATCTTCTGTAGGGTCGATTGTCCTGTAGGAAACCGGGGGGTCCCGGAGTCCAGCGGGAGGACCAGAAATGATGGAAGCTGTTGGTCAGTCGCACTACACCAACACGCTGCGCGTCAAAGTAGAGCGGATGGCTACTAGTGAGCATGTGCAGATCTACGGTTTCCTTTCGGGCAGCTTCATCCCACTCCTAATTTTAACTGGCAGACGGAAGATGACGAAGATGTTCTTGTAAGACATGGCTGATCTTTGTCTGCAGGAGATCACCGTCTGTCGCTGCTGCTGTCTCAGGCTCTGGGCTCGCAGGACTGCCGGGACCTGCTGGCCCTCCAGCTCGCCGACTGGAACCGCATGCAGACAGACTGTTACCTGACCGAGGAGCGACTTCGCATCTTCACGCTGCTTGCTGGAAAACCCGTACGGTGCCTTTGATCAAATTGTTGAAGCCAGAAAACCGCAGCCGCTGCTAAAACCTGACAGCAAAGCCTCTTTCTGCAGGTTTGGCAGTCGTCGGACTCTGTGGTGAACGTGTGCTCGGAGCTCGACTGGAAACGTTGTGTGGCCCTCCACCTGTGGTTCATGTTGCCTCCCACTGCGTCCGTGGCCGACGCCCTCACGAAATATGAAGCTGCCTTTCAGGTGAACTGCTGTCTCCAGCGGTGTGCACACTGTTGTCCCTGTAGCCGGGAAATGTGACAGTTCCTGTTGCTCTCTGGTTCCTGCAGGGCTCCGCTGAGGGAGGAAAGTACTGCTGCGCCCCATTGCCTCCCTACCTTCAGCAGGCGGAGCCAGATGAGGAGGAGGAGGAGTCTAAACGGCCGCTATATGACATTTGCTTCCATCTCCTGAAACTCTACGGCGACAGGTGGATCAGACCTCACCTGACTGCAGCACGAACACGTGTTTTTCTTCTTCTCTCTCATTTTTTCCGGACCTAGTGGATCTACTCTAACAGAGCTGTCACCCTGCAGACACTACAGCCTGCAGCAGCTGCTGGACCCGCTGACGGTCACCTGGCAGCGTCTGGATTACCGGCTGAGCTGGCACCTGTGGGGTGTCCTGCAGGCGCTGAACTACAGCCACCTGAGCGCGTCGCGGCAGGGACTCCTGCACACCAGCTACGCCGCTCAGCTGGAGAGCGCCGGCCTCTGGCACATGGCCGTCTTCATCCTGCTGCACATCCCCAACCACGCGTACGTTCTCGTGTCAATGCAGTAACGGCTCTGTCCGCAAGTATACAGTTATTTTATTGGGTAATCAATTAATTGGTCATATCACTAACTAGCACTAATCTCTCCTAATGCTCCACCCGTCGTCCCTCCTCCTGGTTTCAGTCAGCGCGAGCAGGCCATCAGGGAGGTGCTGACTCTGCACTGCCCCCTGCAGGACACAGACCAGTCCCTGCAGCATGAGCGTTTCCTGACCGAGAGGCTGCTGATCCCCGAGATGTGGATCCATGAGGCCAAGGCCACCCGAGCCCATCGCCACGGCGACAGACACCAGCAGGCCCTGCACCTGTACCGGGCCGGACACTGGAGCCAGTGCCACCGGCTGCTGATCCGCCATCTGGCCTCAGGTGCGGCCTCACTCCTGATAACTATCTGTAATGATGTACGTAGGAAATGTACGTATCTGTACTTTTTATAAGCTGCAGCTGTGGTCGTTTGTTCTTCCTGCAGACTGCATCATCAACGACAACCACGATTACCTTCTGGAGTTCCTGGAGGGTCTGGCTGTTCCCGAACACAGCGCCACCATCCAAGACTGGGACACGGCGGGCAGGGTTTATCTGGACTACATCAGGGTCATAAAGACCCTGCAGGGCATCCAGCAGGTCTGTGTTGACTCCTGCACCTCAGACCCGGTTTGTAGCTTCCAGCATGGCGACCAAACCTCGCCACAGAGTCTTGGAAAGAGGTTTTTGATGTTTTACACTTTGTAAACTCTGAAGACCAATCAGACGCCTCCATTTCCAGACTGAAGATGCAAATGTGACATCACACACCTCAAGTTTCTGCAGAACATTTGGGCTACATTCATATTTGTTCCAAACTATGATATCGAAGCTCTTCCACAGCAGCGTTAGGTTTAACATGTCGTTGGGGGGCTGGGAGTTGATCGTTCTGATGCCTGAGTGGTTTCACGGCGGTATGAAACACATTTCAGCTGCGTAACGACGGAAGGAAATTAACGCCAGGTCTGATGTTCTCGTCTCAGATGGACAATGCTGGTTACGAGCTGGAGCGGCTCTACACCGACGTGACGTCGCTCTGCAGCAGAATCGAGCTTCTTCCCTGCAGCACCGCCAGAGACCGCCTCGCCCAGTCAGGTACGGGCATCGGGGGGTGGGGCGTTGTTCTAATCTACACTCTGCTCTGCGGCCTCCGCTTCGGGAACCTCCCCTTAAACATTTGTTGCTCTGAAGCAGCTGTCTTTGAAATGTCCTCCCAAAGGAGGCGCTGGGCGCCGCTGCGAGCCCACGTCAGTCTTTGTCCTTCGGGATTGTCAATGTCTTGATTGTTTCAGCTGCACAAGAAAACATGACCTGACCAAGCCCCGCCTCTGCTCCTCCCTCTCTGCAGAGATGGCGAAGCGTGTGGCCAACATCCTGCGTGTGGTTCTGAGTCTTCAGCAGGGCGACGCAGCCGCATCAGACTCCCTCAGCATCCCGCTCGCCCAGCTGGCGCCGCACATCAGCCGCCTGCCAATGCCGGAGGACTACACGCTGGAGGAGCTGCGAGGGCTCACGCAGTCGTACCTGCGGCAGCTCATCGTCAGCCAATGACAGCGCAGTGGGAGGTGCCATTATAGTTGCGAGGACAGTCGTGTTCTTTGCTGTGCTTGTCCAGAACAGATCCCATCCAGTCAAATGTTCCCTACCTGGACGCCAGAAGCTACATTTTAACGTGTAAAACTATTTAAACATTTGATCTCGGCTCATCTTTCAGTCTGCTGCTGATCTGCCTTCGGTGCCGCGGCGGACTGGTTTTTAGTTGAACTCGTTGAGCTGAACGCTGATGTTGGGATGACGCGTGGCGTGAGTAGCAGGCGCTGTTGTTTGCGTAACCGCGGCGACTCTGTTGGCTCGCGTACACGGCGAGCCCTTGGGAGATTTTTAACTTGAGATTCACGTCGAACTCGCAGGAGGTTCAGGAGCAGAAATGAGTCACGAGCATGAGCAGCTCAGTTTGTTCCAGGAGATTTCTAGCAGAAATGACAAAGTTCTTTTCAAACATGCTTCAGTTTAAACTTTCTTATGAAACAATCACAACTTGAATTATTTCTGCAGAAGAGCGCTGCAGGGCCACGCCGACGGCGGCTTTTTCTTCTTGGACTCTTCAGTTGTGAGAGTGACGATCGCAGACGCTGCGGACGATCGCAGACGCTCTGCTCCAGACACCACGTGGCCGTCGTTGGGACGGCCAAAAGAATTCAACATTTAGAGTGTAAAAGCCCACTTATTTTTGTACGTTTCTGGTGTTTCTGTTTGGGTCTGAATGTAAATCAAAGGTGTGTTTGCAGGAGTGCGTTTCTTTGTTGGCACTTGCTCGACTTTTCCAAAACAAGGTGTTAAACAGGGATTAATGTGTCGAATATTCAGGGAACTTGATGTCCGTTTTAATCTCAACGAGATGGTTGCGAAGTGTTTTCAAACGAAGTTGCTCGTCGTTTTTAGTTGCAGATTAACTCGGTAAATTCGTTTCCTTTTTTCTGAACACTGATCTGTGTGCGCGTGCATGTTTTCATCATGGTTGTGTTTATATTTTTTAATAAAGTCATTAGAAATAAACTGGTATTTCATATTTTGTAACAGTCTGATCCCAAACAAACAATTGGTGACTGAACACATGAAGAAACGGCTGAAGGTACCTGTTCACACAGCGTTTCCGGTTCTCCAAGTACGTTCAGAACCAGTGCTGTACAGACCCGCCCAGTTCTCCAGAGGTTTCAGTAACATGTGGTCGACTGTATCAAATGCAGAACTGAGATCCAGTAAAACTCTGACGTTTCAACCGTCTGTATTCACACATGCGTCGTTAAACTGGTCAGAACCGCCTCGGTGCTGCGGTTCCGTCTAAAACCTGGCTGGAAGCTTCATAGCAGTTTTGTGTTAAAAAGTAACTGAGCGGTTGAAAAACCCGGTTTTTGGTGGACAAGGTCGTCGCAGGTCCTGCTGGACTGAGGTTCAGTTTCCACGGACACGGGAGGAAACCAACTCGCTCCCAGACGGCCTGACCTCTCCAGAGACGGCTCGCTGTCCCTGTTTTAAATTTTAGTTGGGACAAAACCAGGGGACAGGAGACACACGGCGGTCTGACGCCAGGGGCCTGATGCATTCTGGGAGTTGGTTTTACAGGTGAGGAGCATAAAAGCAGACCGCCGCCTCACCGGTTTGGTTCTGACTGGTCTAAGAGAGCGAACTGGCCGACCTTGAAATTTGAAAGAAACGCCAGAAAAACTGGAAACACTTTTATTACTCCATGGTAACCTTCTGGACAGCAGCACTTTGGACCTACGAGACGGGGACAGTTGAGATCAGGATGAGCTGAGGATCTAAAAAAAAAAGCACTTCCCAGAGACGGTTTTTAGCTGGATCTGGGTTCTGGGTTAACCTCGGAGACGGGTGTGGACTGGCTGGAGTCGACTCATCAATGAGCCCCGCCTCCCTCAGTTACCACCCAAACAAACGATCTCAGTGTTTTACGAGGCGACTGTCTGTGTGGAAACATTGTCCGAAGATGTTTTGGAACAATTCTGGACAGTGAAGGACCACCTTCCATGAGGAACATTCAAATGGACGTCCGTGTGTCCTGGAGGAAAAAAACAAATCTGGTTGGTAACGAGGTTAAACTGGAGGTGAAGGTTGACGGAACCTTCATCTTACTGTCGTCGTGGTTACAGATGAAACATCCGGGACCAGCACTGTTAAAGCACCGCAGGGACGATTACGTTAGTTTACTTTATTTACGTTTGTGAATACATTTCATATCTATTATCCGGCTCACACGAGATTTAAAGTGAACTTCACGTCTGCTGTTCGGCATCACGGCACTAGTGGAGATTAACAGGAACTCATCACACGAAGCCTGAGCTGTTTAACGATTAAAGAAGTTTAGGTAACGTCAGACTTAAAATCAGCTTCTTTCATTTGTCTTGGAACAAATGTAGACGACCTTGTTGATCTTCTGGACTTCACGACATTTAACTGTTTAGTTTGGACTTAAGAAATAAAATATAAACTCTACTACATCTAGTATAAGTTAATGTCCAAAAGCCTAAATGAAGTGAACCCAGGTCGGAGAAAAATGGACCAGAATCCCTTCACACCACGCGGGGCCGGAAGTCTGGCGGGAAACGTCTGCAATCAGGGAAGAACGAGGGAACAACGGCTTTCATGCACTGCTTCTGCGTTTTATCCCCACGCGTTTCTCTTCCGAGGCTGTATTTATGGGATGTATTACCTGTGATAAAAATGCACCTGAACACCCGCAGTACGTGTTAGTACGTCCTACAGATTTGTTGGTATCGAAGTGAAAGCTACCTTGACAATTCTGGTGAAGTTGGTCGAGTTCAGGAAGACGTCATCAAAGTCGTGACTGGTCTTCAGGTTGAGCACCCTGACGAAGGCTCCCACCGACGCTGCTCCGAGCGTCTGGACGTCTTTATCCCACAAGGTGATCCAGACGGACCCGGTTCCATCTTCAAGTCTGAACTTCTGGATTTTTTTCTTCCTGTATTTGTGCTTCAGTTTGACAGGTTTGCTTGAACCAATCTAAACAAGCCCAAACAAGACTGAAGTAAGACTAAGTATTCAACCCTAGTTTTTACCTGCCGTTTATGTAATAATTAATCGGGGTCATGTTCTGGTCTCTGGAAAGATCCTGGAGACAACTACTGTTGTAATAAACTATATAAATAAAATTGAATTGAATTCATTTATTTGGGAATTTCCTGAGGTCTGACACACACAAAAACGTTGATATTCCAATGCGTTTTATTTATACAGCGTCTATTGCAACACCAGTTGTCTCCAGGATCTCTCCAAAGACCAGAACATTATTACATAAACAACGGCAGGTAAAAACACCCCTTTAAGAGGGAAGAAACCTGGATCAGGACCTGGATCATAGGGGGGAAGAAACCTGGACCAGGACCTGGATCATAGGGGGGAAGAAACCTGGACCAGGACCTGGATCATAGGGGGGAAGAAACCTGGACCAGGACCTGGATCATAAGGGGGGAGAAACCTGGATCAGGACCTGGATCATAAGGGGGAAGAAACCTGGACCAGGACCTGGATCATAAGGGGGGAGAAACCTGGATCAGGACCTGGATCATAAGGGGGAAGAAACCTGGATCAGGACCTGGATCATAAGGGGGAAGAAACCTGGACCAGGACCTGGATCATAGGGGGGAAGAAACCTGGACCAGGACCTGGATCATAGGGGGGAAGAAACTTGGACCAGGACCTGGATCATAAGGGGGAAGAAACCTGGACCAGGACCTGGATCATAAGGGGGAAGAAACCTGGACCAGGACCTGGATCATAGGGGGGAAGAAACCTGGACCAGGACCTGGATCATAGGGGGGAAGAAACCTGGACCAGGACCTGGATCATAGGGGGGAAGAAACCTGGACCAGGACCTGGATCATAAGGGGGACCCTCCTGCTGAAGGCCAGCCGGGCGTAGTTGACGTGTTAGAAGATGAAGTACTTTGGTTCAAGCCACAAACAAACTATAAACCAGCTGTAAGAACCAAGTCCAGCGAAGTGGTGTCGGCAGACAGAAGTATTCCACGAGGACAAACGCACCTCTTTCACGATCTCCTCAACGCTGGCTGCCGTCTTCTCATCAGGTTTTCACTTCTTCGATGGAACAAACTGGACTGCAGTTGTAAATGGTCACCTGGGCCTCCACCTCCACATCCTGGGGGATGTCAAACTTGGAAGTCTGTGCCCATTTGGTGTGTTTGGTAACCTTAATGACAGCGTTTCTGAAGAGGTAGAAGCGCCTTTCTTCAGATTGGAGAAAGCGCTCTTTCCCATAAACCATGACGTTGACGCAGCCGGTCATCAGCGACTCCCAGGTAGAAGAAAAACTTCTGCGTTTTTGCTCGGTATGTACGCAGACCAGATTTCAGCACAACTTTCCCAGCAATGACCTTTTGGCCAAGGTAACCCCTGACCTTCAGCTCCAGGATGGACCGTCTCCGGACAAAGGAAACGTTCCAGTAAATATCGAAACAGGAGACAGGCCGTTGGCTTGGTACATAACAGTCAAGTATTGTCACTGATGATGAAGACTTGGATAACTTCACTCCCCCAGGCTGGAATTTCTATCTTCTGGAAAATAAAGATGGTTACGTTAATTACGTTGCTCTCAAACCCTCGGTGCTGCACAATTAATACATTTTAAACACAAATATTATATATATATATATATATATATATATATATAATATTTGTGTTGATACAGAAAGGAGGTTAAGAATCAGTGATTAGTCGGCGCTAAAAACTAATAACCATGTGAAGAATCTTGAGAAGGTAGATGAAGATGTTTCTGTGATCTCAGACCAACTGGTGTGAGAGTTCATATAAGAGTCGCAACACTCATTCACTACGATTCAGAATCGATGTTAAATGTCTCCAAATCAATTTTAATTAATGAAAAAATAGAACTAATCCGCTGGCTGATGGCCTTCATTTTTTAACTACGTCGGAGTGCCAGACGCCCCAGAGCAGCCGCCTGTGAACACCGGGACGCGGGATGTGCAGAAGCACCTGAACCAAGACGGAAGCGCAACAGTGGACGAAGTGTAATGAACTGTTGTTGTTTACTAAACGCCTGGGAAGGCGGAGCTTGAGCTGACTTTCCCAGTGTGCACGGTTTTCAAAGTGAGAATGAAGCATGCCAGGAACGTCAGGAACGTCAGGAACGTCAGGAACAGGCTCATATCACCGGCACCACCCGGATTTAGACACGGAGAAGAGTAGGGCCCCCACCGCGGGGTGTGGCGTGGCGCGGCGCGTCCTCCAGCGCGGGGCGTGGCGGGGCGTGGCGCGTCCTCCAGCGCGGGGCGTGGCGGGAAAAAAAACACACCGTCTCCTTTTATCATTCTGTGTTGCAAAGCAGACTGGAGTAGATCCAGATGAGCCCACCTACAGATTTAAGCAGAAATCATTATGAATGGAATCGTTTTGTGTCGGGGGGGGGCGGGGTCTACATGACATCACAGGGAAGTCACTAGGCCAGCATGGAGAATCCTGTCGGTGTTATGGACAGAGTGCAACTGAATTCTTGGGGTCTGCAGATTCAGGACTTACAACAGTGCACACAGCCAGTTACGGTAGTTTTGTTTCACTGCTTTAAATGCTCCCGATGAGACTGGAGGACGAAACTGTGACCTCAAAACCAGACACAAATTGGACCAGAACAGGTCCGGTCCCTCCAGACTGGGCCAGGAGTTTGTGGACTCTGCAAAGGAGCTCATGATAAACTGGTCTGAAGTCACTAATGTAGCTGAAACGCTCCGTCTTGGAGGACATCCCCATCCCGCATGTCTGGGTAAATGGACAAGGAGGCGTGTCCCTTTCTAACCCTAATTTTGCCTCATAAATACAAAGTTATGTCAAAATGTAGAACATTGTTAAATGTTGTGTTTAAAGCCCCACCGTGTCAGACTGGGGCTCTGCGTGCCATCTACAAAAAAACAAGGAAAACAGGAGTTGGTGAGTTTCGGCGTCACCGCCTGCTCGTCATTTCCTGTGTAACAGAGCTGGAGACAAATTCAGCTGAGGTGAAGCGCCGCAAACGCCACGCGTCAACAAGCCCCGCCCCTGTACTTACTGTTGCTGACTCAAGACAGCCAATCGACGTTGAGTTTTAAACTTTAACAGTTTTAAACTTTGACAGGGGGCAACACGGTGGCTTAGTGATCAGCACTGCGGCCTCACAGCGAGAAGGTTGCTGGTTCGATTCCCAGCCCGGTGGGTCTGTCTGTGTGGAGTTTGCATGTTCTCCCCGTGCTTGCGTGGGTTCCCTCCGGGTACTCCGGCTTCCTCCCACAGTCCAAAAACATGCATTCCAGGTTAATTGATCAAAAAACTAAATTGTCAGTAGGTGTGAGTGTGAGTGTGCATGTTTATCTGTCTGTTTGTGGCCCTGAGACGGACTGGCGACCTGTCCGGGTGGACCCCTGCCTTTCACCTGCTATGTGTCGGGATGGGCTCCGACTGACCCGCGTGACCCGGAGACGGATCAAGCAGGTATAGATGATGGATGGAAACTTTGACAGTCTGTATGAAAACCTGTTTCAGACACATTTCAGAAACTGCCTTCTGTAGTATTTAAGAGCATTTAACAGGATTTAAATATGTCTTGGACTGATGTGCAGAAAATCTTTTTACGTTTACAGACGCCTCAGCTTACTGTTGTCATGACAACAGACAACATCCAGGATCAAATACATAAAATTACCCAGTGAGTTAACACTAAGAAATATTTATTTAGACATTTTTAAAGTCAAATATGTTGTTTTTATTTCAATAAATGATAAATATTTAATTATAATTATTATATATACTGGGGTTTTTTGTTTTTTTTTACATTTTTTGTGTATTATTTCATATGTCAGACATTAAATGGTTAAACTGATGACTAATTTTTGCTGAAGTAAGATGATGATATGTTTGTTAGGAAAATGGAGGAACTTCAACCGCTCCAGGGAATGGGATGAAGTAGGTGAAACGTCCTTTCTGACTTCAGGAGCGTCCACCCACCAGACCGGAACTTCAGCTCGTCATCCTCCGACTCCAAATCAGTCGCAGGAACCCTCTGGTTCTCTGAAAGAAGTTTAGAAAGTTTAGACCACATGGAGATGGTTCAACTCATTCAGATACCGTTACCAGTCGCATCCGTGGTCATTCCCATGTAGAGGGAACTAACTACTACAATGAATATTTCTTTACGTAAAATATAAGGGAACCGGTATCTACTGTGGTCCCTTGAATGTTTTCACCAAGTCACACTGGCTTGGAGACTTCCAGCTGTCCTCTGAAGACGACAGCTTTGGTCATTTGTCACTTCCCCTCCTCTCACATTTCTGTTAGATTAGATTCAGAATCCTGAATTTCAACACATCTTCTATATTATTCTTTAACCAAAACGTGCTGACCCCGACATGGACCCAAACGATGACACAATCCCCACGAGTCCCCGGGAACTCCTGCTACACCGACGGCTTAGTGCCTCCTCGTGGCAAGAGGCCTCCTGGTCTGAATCCCAACGTCGTATTGAACCGTATGGATTAGGAATGGGATGTCGCTTAAATTCATATATATACAAATAAATAAATCTACAGTACAACTTTAGTGAGTATTTACATAAGTTTACATACATTTACACATTACATTTTATATGCATTCATTTTTTAGAGTATCCAGATGTAGATCTGGAGGACGGGTCTTCTGCTATCAGGAACCATCACTATGGAACCAGCTTCCAGTTTGGGTGAAGGAGGCTGACACCACCTCCACCTTTAAAACCAAACTTCAAACGTTTGTGTTCAGTAAAACATCTAGTTGGTGTAAACTTTAGTGTGTCAGGACCAGTAGTCACAGCTGCAGCTGCAGGACCAGACTGGAGCAGCTGGTCTTCAACACAGCTTCATCTGGATCTGCTGCTGTAGACCTGCTGCAGGGGGACACCAACATGATCCACTGACCTGCAGTCCCACCTCTGACCACCTCAGTGTCTGCTGTCTACACCTGTTTAGATAGTGGTCTCTGTAGTCCACCAACTAACCAGGTACCAGTCTGATGGACAGAAAACTCTCAGTTCTCCAGGTAACAGATAATTATACTGATGGATCTGGTCTTTGGTACCTTTGACGGTGTGTCTGTGTCTCTTCTCTCTACTTCCTGTTCTACCTGCTGGTCTTCAGCAGGAGGGTCCCCCCTTATGATCCAGGTCCTGGTCCAGGTTTCTTCCCTCTAATGATCCAGGTCCTGGTCCAGGTTTCTTCCCTCTTATGATCCAGGTCCTGGTCCAGGTTTCTTCCCCCTCATGATCCAGGTCCTGATCCAGGTTTCTTCCCTCTTATGATCCAGGTCCTGGTCCAGGTTTCTTCCCTCTTATGATCCAGGTCCTGGTCCAGGTTTCTTCCCCCTCATGATCCAGGTCCTGGTCCAGGTTTCTTCCCTCTTAAAGGGGAGTTTTTACCTGCAGTTGTTTATGTAATAATTGATCGGGGTCATGTTCTGGTCTCTGGATCCTGGACACAACTGTTTTTGTAATAGAAGCTGTACAAATAAAACTGAATGGAATTGAATCCTTCAGGGCTCTATGGGAGAGCCTTCCGACCCATAACTTTAAACCTCTACAATAAATATTTTAAGAGACTTAAATCATTACTACTGCAACATTTAATTTCTCTTTGGGGATTAATTTGATATTTTTTAATTGCACAAAGGTTTCTCTGTACTCTAGACCCCTGATCTTGTTAAGGAACTTTAAATTCAGACTTTTAGAGCGCAAACATTTGCGATATTTACTTATTAACTGTTACGATGGGTTATAATCCAAAGGGACGATGGGGCCAACATGTCTCATTGATCATTGAGTCATGTAAATACATCTTTCTGAAAGAAAAGTCAATTCTGTAATCAAATTAATGTATTTTTGATAATAATAGTAGATTTGTTATTGATATAAACTTCTCTTTGCTTATAATCTAAGACTACAAGACCTCCACAAAGCTCTAAACTCACGTTTATTCTCGTCTTCCAGTTCCTTCAGGAAGGGGAGCAGCTTATCCCGAACTTTAGTCATTTCTCCATTATCTCACCGATTTCAACGATTGACTTCTCCTCTCTGTAGTGCTCAATAATCATTTGACCCATCTGCTCTCTGGATTTGGAAGTCTTCTGACTCTTAGGTATTTTTTGTAGAAATTCCAGCATCTTTTTGTGCTGTTCATTATCCAGCTCTTTGATGATGGCTGTGGGAGCATTTTTCCATCTTCTCTCTGAAATCGACGTCATCTCTGAGACACGGGCAGAAAATCAGAAAGTTTAGTTCACATTTACTTGGTCATGGTTTGCATCTGGGGCGCACGTGATGTGTGAGATGGCTGAAGAATATGACCCAAACCAGGTTGTCCGTGGATTCGGTGTTGGGTCCAGAATTACTCAGAGACATGTCTCTTATTGGTCCAACCACGGGAACAAATCCAGGAGCCAGTGTGGAGCCCGCAGAGTCCCACGAGACCCCACTCTTATTTATATCTGCAATGGACCAAAGGTTGGCTTGGTACACTGTGATGCCAAAGTACTGGCTCACCCATCCGAACAATGGGAATCAGGTGTTCCGGTCACTTCCATGGCCACAGGTGTATAAGGACATGCAGACTGTTTTTACAACTATTTGTGAAAGAACGTGTCTCTCAGGAGCTCAGTGAAGTCCAGGTGGAGCTGTGACAGGATAACACCTGTGGAAACTTTCCTGGCTCCTAAATATCCCACAGACAACTGTCAGCTGTGTCATAAAAACATGGAAGTGTTTGGGAATAACAGCAACTCAGCCAAAAAGCGGTCGGTCAGTAAACTGACGGAGCGGGTCAGAGATGCTGCTAATGTTTGTTTCTTAAACACATGCATGTTATTTTAATCCTGAAATATACGAATATACTTCTTTCCGAGCCTAATTGATTCGTTCTCACCTGTACAGACCGTTTGTCAGAAGCTGCCAGGCAACGTCGTCGGTTCTCTTGTCGTGTAAACTTCGCGCCTTTCGAAATGACCGGGAATTTCCAACGACTTCCGTTGGGAGACCGGACCTCTACAAAATAAAAGCACGCGCGGATCCTGGATCTGCTCATAGTTCATGACATAGTTCATTCAAATGAACGCAAAGTGGAGCAGAGAAATGTACTTGAAAGTGCCAGAAACATCTGATATAGGTAAAGAGGTGAATTAAAGAGAAAGTAGGTGCTAATCAGGGGTTCATATCGTTCATACGCCGATAATCAATCAGCTACAACGATGACAGGACGTACAGGTATAAGCCATGGACCGTAAGAACCAGAACCATCTAGTAAAAGGGTTGCGCCACTGATTTAGAACCAGTACTCGAGCCAGACGTCACACGTGTCAGTTCAGTTTTTTTAATATACTTCATCACTGATCTATAAATTCCAGCATCAAACTTAATTCATGTCTCTTGTGATTTGTGTTATTTCAATTAGAAAGTTTATGTAAAGTTATTTGTAAAAAAAAAAAATTGCTAGTTTTGCTGTAACATGAGAAACTGTTCAGCAGCAACTGAGCTGTCATCCTGAGATTCTTGGTATGAGTGTTTTTCTCTCAGTATAACTTAAAGCCGTGCGCGCGCCGGCCCCGGCGGGTGTCCAACGTTCAACTCCGACGGGGAAGTGACGTAGTCACGTACGTTTGTTGTAATTGTAGTCCGTTGACTGGACCGAATAGCTCCATAATCTACACATTCAACTCAAATTCCCACAATTCCACCGAAATTGGCGCCATTTATCAAATGGAACTGATTTTACTTTCCAAACATGAAACTAAAACAAACACTTTTATGAACGTTTTCTTCTTTAATTAACTACAATCACGAAGGAGCCAAATATCTTCAACTTACCACCACAAATTTTATTGACAAGGATTTACATTACATTACAAGGTTTTTAATCACGTCAACAACTTTACATTGTTCCACAAATCTACGTGACTTCAGAAAACAGCAAGAAGAAGTAACAACTGAATGATGGAAGATGACAAAATAAAAGCATTTCAGTCTGATTTGTTCGTCTTACAACAGAAATGTGAAGTTTGAACCAAAGCTGTTCAGAATTTGGTTGCTTTCATGAAGTTCAGAAGACTGCCACATTTCATTCAACATCAACACACACATTTAAATTCAAAATAAATTATTCCAGGTGACACCTAACCCCACCCATTTATTAAATGTTAATAAGCGTCCATGAACAAGTTGAAACTCAGTCTGAAGGTGGACTTTCTTTGGACAGCGCGTCATTGGGGTTGTTGGTCAGGCCATGACGCCACAGCCCTTTATGTCACCATGTACTCCTGCCGCTTATTGAGGCGCACCTGGCAAAGCGAGATGGCGCCCACTGCCACATAGATGCCAGCTGCGATGAAGCAGTTGATGCCCACCTGGTTGTAGAGGCTGTAGATATTCTGGGGAGGGGTTTTACTGTGGAGGAGATCAGAGAGTTGTGACCCAAAGAGCTCCAAACTTCCATGTTGGAGCCGGGCTTTTTTTGTTGTTTTTTTTTTTTTTTTTTTTAAATCAAGCAGACTAGAAACTACAGTCAAAACGATTTTACCCATTTTCACACTGCATAATTTCCAGCCCAGTTGGGATTTGAATGTTGTGCATGAACAGCTCAAAGACAAGACGCTGAATTTTTAAGGTCACTTTAAGAGTACAGAACTTTCAGAGTTGCAGATTGCTGGGCTGTTCGCATTACATGACTCACTGTGATCTGATATTTTGTTATAATCTGTGCCAATGGGAGCATGTAGATGTTAAAGAGGTCCCAGGGTGGAACTTTGGGGAACTCCACATGGGATTCTTGTCTGCACAGATGTGAAGTTTGATGCAAAGTACGTTTTGAACCAGTTTGGTTAGTTGTTTGAGGTGACTTACTCATTGCGTATGTCCTCCTCGGTGAACGGGACATCCTCAATCAGCACAGCTGACTTGGCGCTGAAGAAGATCCCCAACATGGCCTGAAACAGTTAACAACAGGGTCAGACGGGGCTGAGGGCCAAGTAGCGACCTTCGGCTGGTTGCTGCCAACAGAAGGCTGCGACACTCCAACATGAAACTGACTTCCAGCTGCTCCACACCTCCTTCCAATGTCACTTTGTGCCTCTTTTGTTCAGTCACATGTCCTGCTAGGTAGCATGTGGCTAATTTAACAGACGTCCAACGTGATACAGCCACATTTATAGGTTCAATATCCTTCTGGTGGTTTAAAAACCTACATTTGCTTGAATGCCCCACTAGTTGGCCAGGACTGCTCAGAACCTTTTAGATAAGGAATTCAGTGTCTGTATCTAATTTTCTTCAAATGGAACATTTCAACAAAGAAATAAACTCTTTATACAAATAATGAAAGTGTAAGACGGCTCCGCCCCCGTGACTTATTTTCCATTTCCAGGTTTGTTCCAGTTCGCCGTAGTGAAGCTGAACTGTGGGTAGCGACCAAGTTACTTTTAAAGATGAGATGAGTCTCCTGGACAGGGAGGCTGGACCGTGCACTCACACCGTCGCACCGATGGTGGAGCTTCTGACAATCCATCATACCATAAACAACCATAAAAGTTTCTTCCTGTGTGCTGCACAAATAAGCTACGTGCTTGAACCCGTCTCGCCTTCATTCACCATTTCATTGGCTGACAGCAGCCGAGTAGACACGGTTAGTTTCGCGGAGTCAAAACCAACGCCAACCAACTCCCAGATCGAGTCTCGTTGGGTGCAGTTCCTCGACTGGCCCCTAGTCTGCAGAAGTGAGTTCATCTCCATCCATCTTCTTCCGCTTATCCGGGTAGTGGACGGATGTTTTTGTACCACGCCAGCAGAGTTTATATAAAGCAATACCTGTATTTCTAATGTGATTGATTGGGCCAAATTCTATCATTTCCTCATCAATAATCGTCACGCTACCGAGAGGCGTTTGTATTGGGCACATGTTCAAACAACAGCCGCTGTTGAGTCGACATATTAAGCGGTTTATTCTGCTGGAAACGTCTGAGGGCTGTGCAGATACTTCGTCTGAATGAGCTGGAAGCAGAGCTAACTTTGTTTTTGGTATCTTTCAGAGTCACATGATGACTACACCAAGAGGCCCTCAAAATTTTAAATGACACCTGCAGCTGGTTCTTTTAACACTTCAGTTCAGATTTTCAACAACCACGCCTGACAGCACGGGCTGTATCAGTCATCCAGGACTCAGGACAGAAACAAAAGCAGCACATAACACTGGAGGAGTTACTCAGCTCCAAGCTTGAGGAAGAGATCAGTCACTATTCTCCTTCTGGATCCAAAAGCTGGGGGAGAACAGCTCCAGTCAGGTGTTAAAAGCTCTGAGATGGTTCAGGACTCACCATCATTACGCTTCACATTTAGTGGGGGGTTTCCAAAAGCCCAGAGAATCTTCCAGAGCCCCCCCAAAAGCTAGAAACGCACATTAGTTCCAGTTTAACACAAAACATTGCCCAACATTATCATAATTAAATACGTAACTGATGGGGAACTTTATTCCTGCTGAAACTAAAGTACGAGAGAAGAGGAAGAAAAAAAAAACACTTCCTTCTCTGAAGCGTCGCCTGAGTCACGTGACTCGTTGAATGGGAGCTGACTACGACCTCCAGTCATGGTTAACGTGACCAACTGTGTATATATATATATATATATATATATATATATATATATATATATATATATATATATATATATATATACATACATACACACGTTAAGACCCAAAATTGACGCGCTCCTCGGTGCTTTGGCTATCCAGCATTTAGCCACCGCCAACCCTACTGTACCGCTCAACTCGGCCTATAAGGGCTCCGTCTATCCACGGATGATCTTTCAGCTTTTGACGTACCTTACTGTATAAACCACGCGAAACATTTTGCGCTTTTGCAACTGGCCCGAACTGAAACAGTGTTGTCATCGATAACATCAAACAAACCCCTACGGCGAACCAAAGCCCGCAGTGAATGTTTCCGTATCTCTCCATTAAATAGTCAGCTCCCCGTATCGGGGCTCCAGGGACTCACCAGCATAATGACCCCCCAGATGCTGATCACGATCCCGCACGCGGCCATCTTCGGCCCGCAGAACAGAAGCGACGGCATATCCACGTCCACCTATCGACGAGAGCTTAATCTTGTGTTTGGTCCGTTAAAACGAATCAAGCCCGGTCCATCCGAGGACGGAGCGTCGCAGTCAGCTGATCCTCACTACTCGGCATCACTCGGGAGACACTCGGTAACTTCCGCAGCCGTGCGCATGCGACCAATGACGTCCCAGATGCACCAAGCCCCGCCCCTCCCTTTACACTGACCAATGGCGTTTGAGTTTTGAAGTCGCGCAACACTCGCATTCTCCGCATCCTGCCCACCTTTGTTGTGCGATACTTATGTTGTTTTCTTTGTGAATATGTGAGTTTGAAACTATTACATTTTTTCCATCGTGTACTCGGTTGCGTACCTTCAAGGCGTTAGATACTCCTGTGAAGTTTCTATGGAAACCCGCTAACGGCGGCGAGCCTGCCAACGTTACGGACGCTAACTGCAGCTAGCAGCTAGCTGTGTTGTCTCGTTTTTGTTGGAATTTATTAAAACTTTTTTAAAGAAATGACATCAGCGTCTGCTAAGGTAAGCTTTCATTTGATTTTACGTGTTTTTAATACGGGGTCTGGGTCATGTGATTCAGCCAAAACCTGATGGGGCGCCAACAAACCGCCTGCAGAAGTCCAGTCGGTTTTGAGTTCAATTTAACTCAAAAGTGCTGCGGGACGAGTAAAGAACCGCTAAATCAGGCCGATTTCTAATACCGAAATTATACGGATCTACAAGTAAAATCGGCTCGAGGTTGATGCAGACAGTTATTTATTTTGTGTGTGATTAATACAGATGTAGTGCACATCTCACCCCGCGAACAGTTCACCGGTTCTCGAGACCCTCTTTAACCACGAGGGTTATGAGAGCAACACGAAAATAAAAGTCCACTCGTCGCGGCCGATTCAGTCAATCAATCAGCAGATGACGTAGGCAGCATGTACGTGTTTTCACACTGCCAATATTCACTACAAAATGAGCAGATGTTTTAATAGTTGGTTATTTTGTTATATTCACTTGTGTTAACACATTGCCAAAAGGGAACAACATCAACACCAGTCAGTGCATTGGCACGTCTCTTGACGTTAAATGGGGTGACGTCAGCTCGGGACAGCCCAGAGCACCAAAAGTGCCCGCCCCCAAGCGTTGTTGAAACGCTACTGTGCTAAAGTATGAGCTGCAGATGCTAGCAGTTGCAAGAAATAAGAATACATCTCAAGACAGCTGATTGGACCGTTTGTTTTCAGTTGTCAGTGAGCTGTGAATCTTCGCACTTCGGATCAGCAGGGTGAACAGAACTCTGACAGCACAGCTAACATGCCCACAGCTTGAGCTGGTTTGTGTCTTGTAGTTACAGCAGAATTGGAGTTATAGCAGATCCAGTACTAGGATTCAGTTCCTTTGGGATCTGGGAGTCACAAGCCCCCCCTCAGATCTGGGTTAATCACCTGCTTCTGGAGGGTTTCACATGTCTCACATGTTTCAAACTGCCTTTAGATCTTTGTTTTAGTCATTTTTGTGATGTACTGAAATATAATTACAAGCACTTCACACGTTTCAAAGGCTTTTATCCACAATGACATGACATTTATGCAAAGAGTCAGTATCTGCAGCATTGGACCTTCTTCTTCAGGACCTCTGCAGTTCCACTGGGCCGAATCCTGACTGACAGCAACCCGTTCTTTCATGATCACTTCTTGGAGTTTGACAGAATTACAGAGTTTTTGTTTGTCCAGCCGCCTCTTGAGGATCGACCACAAGTTCTCAATGGGATTAAGATCTGGGGAGCTTCCAGTTCATGGACCCAAAATGTCAACGCTTTGGTCCCCGAGCCACTTAGTTCTCACTTTTGCCGTATGGCACGGTGCTCCACGGTGCTGGAACCTGCATCGTTCTTCACCAAACTGTTGTTGGATAGCGGGAAGAAGTTGCTGTTGGAGGTGTTCTGGTACCGGTCTTTATTCAGGGCTGTGTTTTTGGGCAACATTGTGAGTGAGCCCCCTCCCTTGGATGAGAAGCAGCCCCACACATGAACGGTCTCAGGAGGCTTCACTGTTGGCACGACACAGGACTGATGGTGGTGCTCACCTTTTCTTCTCCGGACAAGCCTTTTTCCTGAAATGATCTCAGCAGGTCCTTTAATGACACCAATGAAATGCAGTGGAACGTTTTTTTCAGGATTAAGTTAGTTTTCATGGCAAAGAAGGACGATGCGATTCATCTGATCAGTCTTCATGACATTCTGGAGTTTATGCAAATTGCTATTATAAAAACTTAAGCAGCAACTTTTCCAATATTTATGTCATTCTCAAAAGTTTTGGCCGCGGCTGTACATCTCTGGGAGGTTTGTGTCAGGCGGCGGCGGTCACGCTGTAATCAGATAAAACACAGCCAGCAGACCGGCTGAGTCACCGTTACCTGACTAACACCTGGGGTCTTCTCTGCAGGTTGGGGAGATCTTCTCGGCCGCCGGAGCTGCTTTCACCAAGCTGGGCGAGCTGACCATGCAGCTGCACCCGGTGTCAGACTCCAGCCCGGCAGGGTGAGACACACAGTCATCTTCCACAGGTGTTTTCTCTCACCTGACACGAGGAGCCAGACAGAACCAGCACACATCTGACCTCAACTCACAATAAACACTGGAACCCACAGAACTGAGAGGGTTCTGCCATGTTTGTATCCAGGCAGCGCTGTCTGAACGATCCAATCAGAACCTCAGATCCGGTTTCTTTTCTCTGTCTCTGTACATGATCCCAGTAAACGAGCAGTCAGTCCAGTAACAGCACAGCACTTCGGTTCCTGTTAGGAACGACTCAAATACAAGCAGCACCCTTACAGTCAGCAACTTCTAACCTTTTTTACAGCATTATTTATTCAACAAAAGAAAGACACGAGTGCCCCCTCTATTTCGTTTTAAGAGGATATATTTCATCCAGGTGCTGCTGATCATCAGCAGGTGTGACCTTTACCCAAAGGTCAGGCTGCATAGCCCTCAGAGAAAGAGAAAATGAACCAAGATCTCCCGCCAGGCTCCTCCAGGCCTCACTGATCATGTTAGATGTTCACGTCCATGACTGAACAATCAGAGGAAGACCGATCCATGAGGGTTTGTCTGGAAGGATTTCCAGGAGAAAACCTTTTCTATCTAAACTAAATCATGGAAGCAGGACTGAGGTTCACAGAACTGGACCTGGACGCCTGTCAGTCATTGACTGGACCATGAACTCCTCTGTGGACCAAAGTCTTCCAGACATGTGTCTGGGAGCTGAAGACTGGGTCATGTGACAGGGCATGATGTCAAACACCGGCTAATAGTCCAGACCTGAACCTAAGGAAGAATGGACCTAAGTTCTTCTGCAACCATGTGAGATACTGATACGGTCATACAGGAGACCACTGTTGCTGCTAAAGGTGGGTCTAGGAACTGCTGACTCGTGGATGGGGGGTCCTCAGTACTGGCCTCGTTTCTTTGGCTTCATTTTGGTTTGTTTTTTTAATAGACGCTGCATGATGGCTCTGTGGGTTGAGCGGCGCCGTTTGCAGAGGTTGTTGCTGTCATGCAGGCAGCGCAGGTTTGAGTCCTGGCCTGTCGCTCTTTGCTGCATGACACCCCCCCCCCCATCCCTTCTGTCTCTACCCATTTCCAACAAAAAACCCAGTGCAATGATGCAGAATGAGCAGCAGGTTTCATGCTGATCCGTGTCTGTGAACATGAACAGGTCCCGGTTGGATCCACACGTGCTGCTCACATTTCTCAGATAACCTCTCAGCAAACCGTCCTTACATGACGCCTGTGAAGTCAGCCGTGATCTGACGCTGTGTTCGTCCTCAGAGCCAAGTGGACGGAGACGGAGATTGAGATGCTGCGCTTGGCGGTTCGCCGCTTTGGAGACGACCTCAACAACATCAGCACTGTGATCAAAGAGCGCACCGTGTAAGTGTTAAGGAACAGTTCACCATTTCAAGCAGATGTACAGTAGATCCACATGTTTAGAAGAACATCAGTTTTCTACACATAGAACGTAACGCCAAAGCTTCACTGCTGAAAACTTTGGTTAAATGTTTGCACCAAAAGGACGGTCCCCGCTCAGATCCAGAGGAGGAAATGTACAGAGACAGACAAGAACAAGGAGACGCGCCGAGCTGACGGCGACAGACACACCGCAGGTGCGGCCCCCGTCCGGTCGGCGGAGGGGCCGTGATAAGATAATAGTTGAATTTATTTAGGTTTTTGAGCTGGGACCACGTGCAGCAGTTTTAGTCACAAAAGAAAATCCGAGCGCCTGATGTGCCCACCCTCCTGGAAGCTGATTGGCTGACAGTTGCTGTTGTTTCTCCGTAGAGCTCAGATCAAGACCACGGTAAAGAGGAAGCTCTACGAGGACAGCAGAGTCCCCATCTCTGAGTCCCCGAAGAAGACCGTCAAAAAGACTACCGTCTCCATGACGCCAGCTGCTGCTGCTCCTGCCATGATCACAGCACCCACCTCACAGGTTGTTGTGGCGACAGGAATGCAGAACAGCCCCTCCCTGGCTCCGCCCATCAAGAAACAGAAGACGGCAGGTGAGAGAGCGCACACATTCGGTTTACTACAACTCAGGCTTCACCTTGACCTGGACCTCCAGTGTCCTGGATCTGAGTGGGGATGGAGCACAAGTTAAATCTACCTCAGGAAAATAACTGGTTTACAGTCGACCCGGACCTGCAGGGCTCTAGACTCCTCTAGACTCCTGGGTCTGCAGGGTCCTGTACCTATAGTCTCCTGGACCATCTGCGTTTTGCCTCCAGAGAGTTTACATTTACTTGTTTTGACTCGGAACATTTCCAAACCAAACGCGTTTAAAGGAATGTGTTGTGGCAGCTTCTCATAATGACCTGGTCCCCTGCAGATGTGACGCTCAGCGCTCTGAACGACTCGGACGTGAACAGCGACCTGGTGGACATCGAGGGACTGGGGGACGGCTCGTCCAACAAGAAGCTCAACTTTGACCAAGGTCGGTGGCACTGGGAACGGATGGATGTCCGGCTTCACAACGATTCAAACTAAACGTTTAAAAATCTCAGGAGATTTGGAATAGATGTAATTAGTTAACCTGGTGTGGAGATGACATTGCTGGACTTTAGGGCTTTGTGGGATTGAACCATCGCCATGGAAACACATGAGGATGCTTCGTTAATTCTGCATAACGCGCAGCATCATCTGGTGTCAGTTTATATGCAGACGACTCTCAGATTTATAGCCACGTTTTTATTGGGCTATTTATTATAAATATTTATTATATATACAAATTTATTGCAAGGTCGGGTATTTATAGTTATTTATGGCACCTGTACAATTGAACTTCCTGTTTTCCATCAGAACAGGCGAAGCCTGGTCCGTCTTGTTTTTGCTCTGTTCTGAGTCCGACTTGTCTCCTCAGAGAGCCTGAACCTGGACTCAAGCCTCATCATGAACTCCAGCGACCTGCCTCTGCTGTCACGCTGACCTCTCCAGAGAAGCCCCGCCTCCTCCTCAGACCAAAATCAGGGAGTTTTCTCTTGGATTTGAGCAGAATTATAGTCTCATCAATACCGTTTATTTTTGGAAACGCTGTTGTCATGAAGAATAAACTGAAGCTACACGAGATTATGATGATAATTTTGAAACTGAAATCAGATGATAAATAAACCCCTCATATTAGTAACTCCTGCTTTTATTTCTCTTTCTACTGATTTAATCCCTGAACAGATCGTCAATGTGTTGCCTCCGTCCAGACCACGAAAATAAAGTGTTATGAAACTAAATTCCTGCTGTTCTTTCAAAGACAGGGAAGGTTTTTGATTTCCTCCAAAGGTTCCTGGACATCCAGAACATCCAGTTTATGTCTTATAAACTATCGTCTATGGCGTCTTTCCAGGTCAATAGTAGAAATAAAAGACTGTGTGCGGCGGTTCCGACAGGCTGAAGCGTCCACATTAACCTTCCACTGCAAACTGACATGAACTTTTATCTCAAGTTTCTGTTCTTTAAATCACATTTTTTGGAAGGCTGAATCGTTCGGTGTTCATGTCACATTGAAAGTAAAAGTCAAACTGAATCTTCTGACTGACGGTACACATTTTCTTTTATTGGTTTTTGATATACAATATATATATAATTATGTTTATAGTGTACATGAATTATTTCCACTAGAAGCTCTAGAGTCATTCTTCCGTCATTTTCAGAGGCGTGAGCTCATCACGAGGGAATGAACACTTGAATATAGACTTTAATTTCAGCGTTGCATAAAAATACATCATCTCACATGTCTCACTTGGAGAATTTGTCAAAAACAAAATCAAAGTATTTACAGAGCAAGAATACTTGTGAATGCTTGTACAGATGTGCTCTTAGTTCCCTTTGTCACCAATAAAACACTACAGCCCTTTTTAGATCTCACTCTGGAGGAGCGTCACCGTTTCTGGACCAAAGATAACAAAAAGAGTTTTCTCGTCACATCGGACAATTCATACTTTCACATTTTAAAAATTATATTTGAATCTAAAATTTTCCATAAAATTTCCATGCTGTAGTAAGCTGTTATTCATGAAGAAATCCCCCCCAGTCGTCTCTAATTGGTCAGCTCCGGTGGCACGATCAGGCTCCGCCCACCACGTCACAGCAGCTCTGCTGAGACGTGAAAGTCCAGACTTTGACAGATTCAAGAGCAGGGCGAGTGAGGCGTGTTGAACGCATATCGGACTGTAACAGCGCGTGCAGCGACGTAGCGTTACATCTACTCATTACAAACCTCTAAAGAACAATTTCAGTATCTTTGGTTTTTGAGAAATGACATTTTTCTCTTCTCAGTGTAGCTGCGACAATTCTGGCTCAAATTTCTGCTGCATCAGTCGCGTTTCTCTCAGAAATGCTTAGAAGCAAAATTACAAATAGACAATGAGCACAATCTTTGGAAATTGATTTTTTTTTAAGTAAAGAGTTAAATATGTCATTTGGGAGGACGGACTCTGGAATTACAAAAATGAGAAGTTTTCAACATGATCAACAAGGAGATGCAGCAGAAAGTTCTAGAGAAGGCTTCAGGTCCGCCGGTGTTCCAGACAAACCACGGCTTTTTGGAATGGTCATTTTTCTTTTTCTTACCAATTGGTGCCAACAAATTGTGACTTTCTGCCAGAGTGAAGCATCGTTTTAATACTGAAACATCTTTGTCTCTTTGCTACAAACTACAATGTTTATTTCGGCGAGGACCAACGGGAGTGAACGGCGCTCCAAAACATTAAGCCAAAAGCAAAATAAAGTCACATTTGTCAAAAACTCTCAGGAAGAAAATTCAGCAAAACAGCTGTTTTGAATCCATTTCAGTTCATCTGGGAATTTTTGGCCGAAAACCATTTTTGAAGCAGATTTTCGTAGGAGCACGAACTCGCCGTTCACCTCCCATCCTCACTGCATTGTGATCCAGCTACATAGAAACTCTTCGTGGTTACCAACGGCAACACAGGGAAGGTGAGTGTGCAAAGCTCCAAGAAATACACAACGTGTTAAAGCTACAGTTTTTGTCTGTACAGCGACAGGATTTTGGCTGCTTGTTGCGTCTGTGGAGTCGATGCCGTTTTCTCGGGTTTTTAGAGTCCAACAAATGTGTTGGGCGTGACGCCCGGGATGCTAGTTCAGCGTCTGCTGGATCGAAGGTTGGAGGCGCAGTTTTGCACTTGACCACTAGATGTTTAAGCACTTTCCTTCAAATTTTAGCTGTTAACCCTCGCGGAGCTCTATCAGCTCCCAGCGCTCTCTCGCGGCGCTCTATCAGCTCCCAGCGCTCTCTCGCGGCGCTCTATCAGCTCCCAGCGCTCTCTCGCGGCGCTCTATCAGCTCCCAGCGCTCTCTCGCGGCGCTCTATCAGCTCCCAGCGCTCTCTCGCGGCGCTCTATCAGCTCCCAGCGCTCTCTCGCGGCGCTCTATCAGCTCCCAGCGCTCTCTCGCGGCGCTCTATCAGCTCCCAGCGCTCTCTCGCGGCGCTCTATCAGAGCGTTCACAACTCCTAGCCTCTGTAAAACCGCATCGACTCTCAGACGGCAACAAGTCGAGACATGAAGCAGAAAAACAGAAAAAGCAGCAAAACCTCACAGCATGTTGCCTTCATGTGAGAAAGAAAGACAGACTGAAATGGTCAAAGTCTGAGTGTGCAAAGTCGTGGGAATACTGTCTGATCAGACGCTAAAAACACTGCTTTTACAGAGGAATAAAGACACTTGAAGAACAGCTTATAGAGACTCTACGTACAAACGTTTCTCACACATGGAGGAAAACCTGACCGCCGCTGATCCAGACGACGGCACGTTTAGGCACGACGATGAGTGGAAGTACAAAACTGTACAAAACGGTCAAAAGTGCAAAAGCTGGAAGCAGATCTGCAGCTGGATTCTTTACATTAGGAGAATTTATAAAAAAAATACATTTACAAGAATCCAGATGCAGTTTAGTTCAAATCCTTCAGCGTGTCCACTGAGCAGTTCAATCCGGATTCAGTGGGAACCCGCTCTGGGAACTGAGATTCCGATGACAATGCCAATACCAGAAATACTTGCTGATAGTTGACTGAACGTCAGGGAGTCGGCGGGTTTTTACCGGAGAAGCCGCTGAGCTACCCGGCTTTGGCATCACGTTAGTTATATTACGTTGTTTTCTACTATGGTCATTTTGATCTTTGATGGGTTCAAATAGCAAAATATGAACTTTTTTTTTTTTATTTTACACTTTTGTAGCTGTGCTTTATGTCGACTGGTATCGGCTCAGTACTTTGTATCAGTCGGTACGTAAAACCAAAGCATTGGAATCGGTATTAGAAGTCCTCGGAAACCTGATGTGAAGTCAGTCTGAACGACTGAACCGAAATCGATTTAATTGATCTGGATTCGTTAGCTGCATGTCCATTACTACTACATCATGACTGATGGGACCCGATCCTACAGAAACTGGATGGCAGTCTCGTGAGTACATCACGTGACCTGTAGATCGGAAAAAGGTCCGATTTAGATTTGCAAAACATTGCTTTTTTAAATCTCAAAGAAACCCCCTCATGTTGACGTCAACACGCTTTGAAACCGTTCAGAGTGAATTGACATAAATCAGTGTGAATGGTGTAATCTGGATTTAGACCGAATGTCTGAAGTGGATCCGTGTAAACCCTCTTCTTTAAACCTCCGGTTTTGTTTCCGTCTACCCCCTCCGGTTAGCCACCGTTTACAGCGGCACATCCAGCAGCGCCACCTGCTGACTACTCTGCAGTTCACTCCAAGCCAGCAGATGGAAGGTCTGAAGAACGTCTTCAGCAAAGAATCACTGCTTGTTAGAAACCTGGATGGAAACGCAGCCAACGCATCCGATTTTAAGAGGACCGACTCCTCGTTCCCACGCGCCCTCCATTAGTCTGTATGAGATATCCCGCCTGCCCCCTGCTGTTCAACACGTGGAAGTGCAGGTCTTTAAAGTGGACTGGCTCAATGCTCCTGCTAACATCGTAAAGCCAACTCGCTGTTGCCACGGGAGAAAAAGCAGGTAACATTTGTACTGCACAAGTGACCTGCAGTAAGCCCCGCCCCTCAAACACAGATGAGCCAATGGCTGTTGAGTATCAGTTCCACAGGGACCAGAACTACTTGTAGCTCCACAGAAAAACACCCAAGATCCTGAACTCTAATCTGTTTTATTAAGTTATTGATAAGATTTTTTTTTTATTAATGTGTCTGAGGTATTTGTACTACTGATTCCAGGTATCCAGAGAGGATGGACAATTGATGAAGTTTCTCCTGCTTACGCTGATCTTTAAACCTTCGACTTCGACAACTGTATCATATTTACCAATATAAGTATTTTTAGATTTTGTGCATATGTGTTGTAATAGACGCTATATAAATAAAGTTGAATTGAATATCCCTCTCTGGCACATTCAAATGCTCCTTGATGAAAGCTGCTCTTTTACCGATACTTATTCTTCAGCAACAGCAGGTGTTGGTGCTCGAGGGGCGGGTCTCACAGAAAAGCCGATTTCAGCCGGTTTTTTGAGGTGTGGTGGCGAGGCCTGCACAGCGCTGGCGTTCTCGCCGAGGTACAGCCCACAACGCTCCAGAAAACCCCAGGAGGAGATAACGAAGGTTCCAGTAGGAGCGAAAGGGTTAACGGACACAGCGTACGAATGCACGGACACGAGTGGAAATGAGGCAGAATCCAAAAACAGAAAATGAAAAATATACTCAGCTCATAAAGAAGGGAAGAGGGAAGCTGCTTGTAACAGATTCAGTTCTGTACAAACGTGACTGTCTGTATTCACATATAGATACACTTTTAACAAATCAACGAGCAGTCGGCCCACAAACATCAAAAACAGTCTGTCGTCTGCAAACAAAACAATCATCCAGAGTTTTCTGCAGAAGCAGACAAAAACCAAAAAGCTACAAACTCTTGGCTTGGTCTGGAGTTTGGACAAAGTCCTTCAGCGGCGTCTGAACGCACGTCCGTGGTTTCTTTTAACGTCTAGTCCTCTTTTGTCAACTTTCTTCATGTCACAACATCCAGCTCTCCCCGATAAGTTCCACATCCCCCTAAAAGAAACTTCAACAAGAAAACACCCAAAGAAGAAGTCCTGCTGAAGTTTCTGTTTGGTTTCGCTCTTGTAGGATCAACAGAGGCAGAACCAAAATGTTCATGAAATGTTCTGAAAGTGGTTTACGGTCTTCTGTGTTTATGTTTTGATTACAACTCAAGACCTTAGAAGAACAATCAGAAGACCCCAGGAGACCTGGACGTTTCATCATCCATCAGTGTGGTTTGAATTTGATCCAGTCAGAATAAGAAGCTTCCAGAGAATCCAGTTTGGATTCAACGGAACCTCAGTATGATAAAAACCACCAACCACTCAACCCCTTTGAAGTGAAACATGCTCCTCCCCCATCTGCTACATGCAATTACCCATAAACCCCTTCCTCTCCAAGTTGACATGGAGGCGTTTATATAAACCCCAGTTCAAAAGCTGTTGGGACATTGTCTAAAATGTAAACAGAAACCAGAAGCAGGACTTTCAAACACCACAAACCTAAATTTTGTCCACAACAAAACGATCACAAGTTGAAAATGAGACACGTTTTTATTTCAGGATGTGAATTTGGTGGCAAAAACACCTGAAAAGTCCAACCTTGGAGGAGCATCTACAACTACGTGTACTTCAGGCCCGCAGTTCCTCCAACCACCACCAGGGTCTGGATCCAGAACCACAGGTCCAGACCAGCAGTTCCTCCACTGACCACTAGAGTCTGAATCCAGACCAGCAGTTCCTCCACTGACCACTAGAGTCTGGATCCAGACCAGCAGTTCCTCCACTGACCACTAGAGTCTGGATCCAGACCTGCAGTTCCTCCACTGACCACTAGAGTCTGGACCCAGCCCTGCAGTTCCTCCACTGACCACTAGAGTCTGGACCCAGACCTGCAGTTCCTCCACTGACCACTAGAGTCCAACAGTGAGTTCATCTCCATGTTAAAATGTTTAACTTTACAGCAGTAATAAACACATTTACAGTCTGGTATAAAACTGTTTTGGTCTCCGTAGTTACAGTTCACATCCATGACACCTGTACAGGGGTTTTTATGTTCCTCATCAGGTAAAAGCCACAAACGTATGCCTAGTTAGGGGAGTGGTCTTTACATCTGACGGTGGAAGTCTGCTGAGACCTGCAGTCAACCCTGCGTGCTGGCAGCGCAGGTTCGAGTCCCAGCCCCCCTCCCTCTAAACCCGCTTCCAGGCTTTCTGTCAACCTACTTTTAAAGGCCACTAGTGCCACTACATCTTAAAAAAACAAATTAATGCAAAGTAACATTAATTAACATTATAGGTTTTCATAAGCTAAGTCAGCCAAGCTAAAATGGCTAACTATGATTGACATGAGGTGGGCGTGTCCCAGCTAGATTCCAGGTGTTGTAAATAACGTGTCTACACATTGCGTAAGAATTGGCAGGAGCCCTGCATGAACACGACCCAGATAAGCCACAATCCAATCTGAACCTTTGAGACAGACCAGGGAAAAGATGAAAGCTTTTCCAATTTGCTTTCGTGTGTATTAGTGTCAGTGGAGCCGGCAGTTCTCACATCTGGAAGGAAACATTGATGCCGGAAGGTAAAAACAGGCCAGCAACAACTGCTCCCATCCAGATGCTGTTATTTTCAGGGAAGGTCTTCCATCTTTCAGCAAGACGAAGTTAAACTTGCTCCTGCCTCCACAGAAGAGCCCACATGCTCAACTGACCTGCCTGCACTCCAGAACGTCCATCAGCTGGAAACATCAAAGCTGCAGGACTGCCGAGCTCCAACCCTACGTCCCACATTTCCCTGAAACGCCACCTGGTCTCCCCACACACCCAGATGTTTATGGACTGTGATCTGGTCCAGACTTGTGAGATGTCTCGCTGCCATCTAATTCATAATCCATCCATCCATTATCTATACCCGCTGTATCCGTTTCCGGGTCACGGGGGTCTGTCGGAGCCTATCCCGACGCATATCAGGCGAAAGGCAGGGGTACACCCTGGACAGGTCGCCAGTCTATCCAGGGCCACATAGAAGACAAACAACCAATCACACTCACATTCACACCCAGGGAGAATTTAGGATGATCAATTAACCTACCCTGCATGTTTTTGGATTGTGGGAGGAAGCCGGAGTACCCGGAGGAAACCCACGCAAGCACGGGGAGAACATGCAAACTCCACACAGAAACACCCAGAAAGATGTTGTGAATAAAATATAGGTCTATTGTGTTTTTATTTACATTTTAGGTCCCAAATCCTTCTTAACTATGGTTGTATCTCCAGCTTTCTGCCTAAAGATGGAATTTTCCCAAATGAAAAAAAAAGAATAAATTGGTTTGCAAACCAATTAATCGCCAGTGGGTGTGGCCTAAACAGGGTTTGGGCTGTAATGATAAGCTGACCAACAGCAGTAGCTGCGGAGCAGATCAGAATCTTTTCTCCTAAATCTGACCATTTGTGAGAATAACAACCATCAGCCTGAACTGAAGGTCTACTCTGGTAGCAGGAAGAGGCAGGGCTTACAGTAAAGCTGGTAGATGATTGGACAGAAAGAAAGGTACTGATGACGGTCCTCCTGCTGCTGCTGCTGGTTGTGGATCCATGTGGGCTTTAGTGTCCTGGGTGATGGTGGGACGGGAAGGGAGTGAAAGAAGGGGGTGGTGACAGAGACAAGGGGCGTGGTTGAGGGCTGATGACTCCTGCAGGGGTGGAGTCTGTCGTCGACTGAGAGACACTGAAAAAAGGAAGAAAAAGGGTGAGATTTCATCTTTTATCTGATGTTGGTACGACTGAGGAACCCTCACCTGACGGTGAAGCTGCTGCGGTGGGTGGGGTCTGTTACCCCAGCGACAAAAAGCTTCTTCGGGGGTCCGTCTGAATCTACGCCTCCTGAGAAAACAGTGGTTCACAAATTTATTCGCATCTAGAAATATATCAGTCAGTCAGTCTGTGTGTAGAAGAAACGTAGTCCATGACCTTCTAATGAACCTCCAACATGAGCAGAGACAGATACCAGCACAGCGCTGTTAATAATCATAATAATAATGAACTCGGTCTATTGCACTTTTGTAAACAGTGTACTTTAACACTGCTTAATGAACATGAAAATTCACCAATGTAATTCAGCATTAAAGGAACCCAAGATATAAAATAAAACTCCAAATTAGTCCAATTAAGATAAAGAGATCAAAATAACCATAACTGTCAAAAAAGGAAACCAACAGATACAATCCTCCATCCTGAGCAAGAACCAGGCGACTGTGGAGAGAAAAACACCCCTTTAACAGGAAGAAACCTCTGGCAGAACCAGACTCAGGAGGGACCAGCATCCACCTGGACCTGTTGGGGTCTAGAGGACAGGAAAGATGGACGTTCTGTTGAACTACGGCTGGTACCGCATCTTTCATTCCTGTCTTCTCACATGAACCATGTGGCTCTTAGTATTTAACAGTTTTTTGTTGTTATTTATTTAAGCCAAAAAAAAAAAAGAATAAAAAAGAAAAAGGGCGATCCTAAGTACGCAGTCATCAGCAGGTGTTCAGACCCACAAAAGGAGATGTTTTTGGGTCTGGAGCATTCAGGTGCGTACCAAAAGGGAGCGACATCAGCAATGGTCTTAGAGAAACAGCTTTTTTTTGCACATATGATAAGAGAAAAGGTCATAAAGCCACGTATTTCCAGCCCAAGTTTTAAATGTTAAAACACAACATGACAGACAGGATCTGGTGTCCAGAACACTCTGTTAAACAGTTTTACTTGTTACTGCTGTGATTTTTCTGGCATGTTTGATGAATTTTTCATTTCTCAGAAGCAAACTTCGTCCTCTGGACACACGAGACCAAAGTGGAGATGTTTGGTCTTCATGTCCAGAACCATGTTTGGAGAAAACTAAACAGTATTTCAGCAGAAACAACTCAGACCCACTGTGAAGCACGGAGGTGGAGGGGTGACGGTCTGGACCTGGACACCTGTCAGTCACTGACCTGACCTTGACCTCCTCTGCAGACCAGGTCTTCTAGAGACAAATGTGAGTGTGATTTGACTGACAAATAAAGACTGAAACTGGGTCATATGGCAGGAAATGATCCCAAACAGCACATCTACATCACAAGGATGACAAGCAAAAGAATCCCAGTTCTGAAATGATCTGGACAAAGTCCAGACCTAAACCTGGCTGAGATGTTGTGGTGGACCTTCAGAGAGCTGTGTAGAAGTGAACGTCCAAAAACCTCAATGACCGGAAGCAACATTGGAAACAGGAATGGACCAGAATATCTCCACAACCATGAGACACTGAATAAATCAGACAGGAAACATCTACTGAGGGCTCCTGCTGCTGAAGGAAACACCTACCGAGAGTTGTTGGTGATAAATCACTTGATTTTTTGTTATTTTTAGCCTTGTTTTTGTCAAATAAGGTTACACGTGACAGTGAAAGAAGAAATGTGTTGTTACCACGCCCCCGGTGATCATATTTATGACATGCGAGTTAATGTTTAGATGTGATCTGAGGACAAACTCTTGATCTACCTTTCCTCTTCAGCGGCGCTAAGACCGGCCATCTGACGGCAGCTGCAGGTCTGTTGGACATCGACACACATGTCAGTAAACTGGTTCACAAAGAAGCTTCCAGAACAATTTGGTTTGACTGTGTTCATAGAAACCTGAACCTCCTGGTGGGACTGGGAGAAGAGTTGGGCGTGACGCCACTGTCCTGCGAAGGAAACCACTGAAGAAGAAATGGAGAAAATAGGATTGAATCCCTGTAGAAACATCTGGATTCACACCACAACATCTGAGCTGCTCTGACTCATAACATCTTGGATCTGGGTTCAAATTCTCACATTTGATGTAAACGTCAAGAAAAACCAAAATGTCAGACCCACATTAAACAAGTACATCTCCCTCCCAGGCTGCTGGTTCCTTCAGCTGATCCCCAATGGAACGAGTCACGGCGGTCCGTTCACCAAGAGACACCAGACCTACGAGTCACAGCGGTCCGTTCACCATGTGACACCAGACCTACAACGTGTCACGGCGGTCCGTTCACCAAGAGACCCCAGACCTACGAGTCACAGCGGTCCGTTCACCATGTGACACCAGACCTACAACGAGTCACGGCGGTCCGTTCACCAAGACACACCAGACCTACAACGAGTCACTGCGGTCCGTTCACCAAGAGACACCAGACCTACAACGAGTCACGGCGGTCCGTTCACCAAGAGACCCCAGACCTACGAGTCACGGCGGTCCGTTCACCAAGTGACACCAGACGTACGAGTCAAGGCGGTCCGTTCACCAAGAGACACCAGACCTACAAAGAGTCACGGCGGTCCGTTCACCAAGAGACCCCAGACCTACAACGAGTCACGGCGGTCCGTTCACCAAGAGACACCAGACCTACAACGAGTCACGGCGGTCCGTTCACCAAGTGACACCAGACCTACAACGAGTCATGGCGGTCAGTTCACCAAGAGACCCCAGACCTACGAGTCACGGCGGTCCGTTCACCAAGAGACACCAGACCTACAACGAGTCACGGCGGTCAGTTCACCAAGAGACACCAGACCTACAACGAGTCACAGCGGTCCGTTCACCAAGAGACACCAGACCTACAACGAGTCACGGCGGTCAGTTCACCAAGAGACACCAGACCTACAACGAGTCACAGCGGTCCGTTCACCAAGAGACACCAGACCTACAACGAGTCACGGCGGTCCGTTCACCAAGAGACACCAGACCTACAACGAGTCACGGCGGTCAGTTCACCAAGAGACACCAGACCTACAACGAGTCACGGCGGTCCGTTCACCAAGAGACACCAGACCTAGAACGAGTCACGGCGGTCAGTTCACCAAGTCACACCAGACCTACAACGAGTCACGGCGGTCCGTTCACCAAGAGACCCCAGACCTACGAGTCACGGCGGTCCGTTCACCAAGACACACCAGACCTACGAGTCACGCCGGTCAGTTCACCAAGAGACACCAGACCTACAACGAGTCATGGCGGTCAGTTCACCAAGAGACCCCAGACCTACGAGTCACGGCGGTCAGTTCACCAAGAGACACCAGACCTACAACGAGTCACGGCGGTCCGTTCACCAAGAGACACCAGACCTACAACGAGTCACGGTGGTCCGTTCACCAAGAGACCCCAGACCTACGAGTCACGGCGGTCCGTTCACCAAGAGACACCAGACCTACAACGAGTCACGGCGGTCCGTTCACCAAGAGACACCAGACCTACAACGAGTCACGGTGGTCCGTTCACCAAGAGACCCCAGACCTACGAGTCACGGCGGTCAGTTCACCAAGAGACACCAGACCTACAACGAGTCACGGCGGGCCGTTCACCAAGAGACACCAGACCTACAACGAGTCACGGCGGTCCGTACACCAAGAGACACCAGACCTACAACGAGTCACTGCGGTCAGTTCACCAAGTGACACCAGACCTACGAGTCACGGCGGTCCGTTCACCAAGTGACACCAGACCTACGAGTCACGGCGGTCCGTTCACCAAGTGACACCAGACCTACGAGTCACGGCGGTTTGTTCACCAAGAGACCCCAGACCTACAACGAGTCACGGCGGTTCGTTCACCAAGTGATACCAGACCTACGAGTCACGGCGGTCCGTTCACCAAGAGACCCCAGACCTACGAGTCACGGCGGTCCGTTCACCAAGTGACACCAGACCTACGAGTCACGGCGGTCCGTTCACCAAGAGACCCCAGACCTACGAGTCACGGCGGTCAGTTCACCAAGAGACACCAGACCTACAACGAGTCACGGCGGTCCGTTCACCAAGAGACACCAGACCTACAACGAGTCACGGTGGTCCGTTCACCAAGAGACCCCAGACCTACGAGTCACGGCGGTCCGTTCACCAAGAGACACCAGACCTACAACGAGTCACGGCGGTCCGTTCACCAAGAGACACCAGACCTACAACGAGTCACGGTGGTCCGTTCACCAAGAGACCCCAGACCTACGAGTCACGGCGGTCAGTTCACCAAGAGACACCAGACCTACAACGAGTCACGGCGGGCCGTACACCAAGAGACACCAGACCTACAACGAGTCACTGCGGTCCGCTCACCAAGAGACACCAGACCTACAACGAGTCACTGCGGTCAGTTCACCAAGTGACACCAGACCTACGAGTCACGGCGGTCCGTTCACCAAGTGACACCAGACCTACGAGTCACGGCGGTCCGTTCACCAAGTGACACCAGACCTACGAGTCACGGCGGTTTGTTCACCAAGAGACCCCAGACCTACAACGAGTCACGGCGGTTCGTTCACCAAGTGATACCAGACCTACGAGTCACGGCGGTCCGTTCACCAAGAGACCCCAGACCTACGAGTCACGGCGGTCCGTTCACCAAGTGACACCAGACCTACGAGTCACGGCGGTCCGTTCACCAAGTGACACCAGACCTACGAGTCACGGCGGTCCGTTCACCAAGTGACACCAGACCTACGAGTCACGGCGGTCAGTTCACCAAGAGACCCCAGACCTACAACGAGTCACGGCGGTCAGTTCACCAAGTGACACCAGACCTACGAGTCACGGCGGTCCGTTCACCAAGTGACACCAGACCTACAACGAGTCACGGCGGTCCGTTTACCAAGTGACACCAGACCTACAACGAGTCACGGCGGTCCGTTTACCAAGAGACACCAGACCTACAACGAGTCACGGCGGTCAGTTCACCAAGTGACACCAGACCTACGAGTCACGGCGGTCCGTTCACCAAGTGACACCAGACCTACAACGAGTCACGGCGGTCCGTTTACCAAGTGACACCAGACCTACAACGAGTCACGGCGGTCAGTTCACCAAGAGACCCCAGACCTACGAGTCACGGCGGTCAGTTCACCAAGAGACACCAGACCTACAACGAGTCACGGCGGTCCGTTCACCAAGAGACACCAGACCTACAACGAGTCACGGTGGTCCGTTCACCAAGAGACCCCAGACCTACGAGTCACGGCGGTCCGTTCACCAAGAGACACCAGACCTACAACGAGTCACGGCGGTCCGTTCACCAAGAGACACCAGACCTACAACGAGTCACGGTGGTCCGTTCACCAAGAGACCCCAGACCTACGAGTCACGGCGGTCAGTTCACCAAGAGACACCAGACCTACAACGAGTCACGGCGGTCCGTTCACCAAGAGACACCAGACCTACAACGAGTCACGGCGGTCAGTTCACCAAGAGACACCAGACCTACAACGAGTCACGGCGGTCAGTTCACCAAGAGACACCAGACCTACAACGAGTCACGGCGGTCAGTTCACCAAGAGACACCAGACCTACAACGAGTCACGGCGGTCCGTTCACCAAGAGACACCAGACCTACAACGAGTCACGGCGGTCAGTTCACCAAGAGACACCAGACCTACAACGAGTCACGGCGGTCCGTTCACCAAGAGACACCAGACCTACAACGAGTCATTTCTAAAAAGGCAGCTGTTCTTGTTTGTGATGCTGGACGTTGAAACTGCTATAACATCAATTCAATTGTACTGCAACTCAGAACCTTAAATCTGAGAATCAAAGTCTGTAATCAAAAAATCAAAGGGTTTAACTGAGACTGCAATTATCTGTTATTTTCTCTCCATCAATCCTAAACCTCCATTTTCAAACCATTTTTCTCAGTTGCGCTTTTTTTGCGGATGATATGAAGCGCCGTTTCAGTCTACAGCAGGGAGGCGGGGCATAGTGGAGCACTTACAGCTCATTGGCTACTGAATGACTCAGTGCCTTACATCAACTTCAGAAGGAGCCAGCAAGCCGAGGGCAGCTGTTAATGTCTGTCCCTCCGTCATGTATGATGTTGTTGAAATCATTAATGGCATTACAAACTTACCTAATTTAATAAACAAACATCCAAATGTAAATTTCTGTCTAAATTGATTTAAAATGACTGGACTCTTCGGGCTTCAAGTCTTCTAAACAAGATCTGGATTCACGCTGTGGTTCGTTTTTGTACATCAGTCTCTTATCACTGGAGATGCTCACCACTGGCATGTGGTCGTGCCACTGACTGACTGGAGGAACTGGAATCAGACTGGAAGGACTGCGAGACAGAGAGAGAAATGGTTGAAGAGCAGCAGGTTCAGGCCTTAGACGGGGAGGAGGCTCGTGTCTGTGATGTACCTCAGTCTCTGCAGACTTCCTCTGAGCGTCATCTCCATGTTCTCCTCCTGAACCAAACACAAACAGTTTTGGAGACTAAATTAGTGTGTCCACGCACCCTGAGGTCCTCTTGGTAAATCCTGGTCGTGATCCAGTCCCAGCATCGTGACTGTATCTCAGATTAAGGAGCTACCGAGCAGCAGATGAAAAGTAATAACTTTAAATCTAGTGTTGGGTAGCCAATAGTAGATCTGTCTTTCCAAATCAATTCATTAATAGTAAATTAATTGTATTCTTCCTTGAGGTGCATGAACAACCCCGGATGTTGTATGTATGTCATCTGTCACCAAGACAACAATAAGACGAAGCCTCTGTAAACCCTCCACTCCGACCTGACCTATGTTTAGACAGTGGCACTTGTTGTGAAGCTTTATTATTTTAAGCATACACAAGGACAAGGAAGTGTTTCCTCACCTGCCTCTTCTGGTCAGGTCGTTCTCCACTCAGAGAGAACGGTGACAAGGGTACGAGCTGCAGGAGAAAACAGAAGATGGTTTAGGAGCTCCGGCACTCAGAAAGAAAACTAGCTATAAGAAAGAATTAATCTGATCATAACGTAGGGATGCACAGTTAGTCAAACTCAAATCTAAACTGTTTTAAAAGCTTTAATAGTAACATGATTATGCTGAACTTTAACCACATCTGTTTATGTTCCAGTCGCATCCTTTAACGAGAAGAACCATTCTCAAACAATTACGTCTTAATACTTTAAGATGATCACTTGTTCTTATGCTTAACCCTTAGTAAGTGCTGTGGTTTACTACAGCCTCGTGCAAACGCACACACAACGGCAACAACAGCACAACAACAAATATGAGGAAGGTGGCCTCCACATCTGGAGCACCTGCTCAACCAGGCGAGCCACCCAGCACTCATAGTCACATAGTTTGGACATCAAATTCTTTTTTCTTATTTTCACTTATGGATTTTGGAAAATGGTGGGATTTTTTTCATAATGGTAGTGGAAGGCAGAGGAACCTTCTGCAGAATCAGAAGAAAAGTATTTTTCCCCCAAGCTGAACTTTTTAATAAATGAGCTAAAACGTATTTATACCAGTGTCCTGCTGGCTGAGGGCTTTCCGACACAGCCACTGACATCACCGGAGGCATCGGGGATGGACCATCCCAAAGAGCCAACCTGTATGACACTAACTGAAAAGTTCCACAAGACTCTGTATGAGGACCCCTGCCTCCTAATTCAGGCCCGAGTTCTACTCCTGCATAGCAGCCAGGCTACCCATGGCACATACAACGTCTCTAGCGTTTCTACTTTTGCACCACCAACCACTAGGTGACAGTGTAGGTTATTTTTATGCAGCACCACAGTGCTGTGTTTCCCTTTGTTACAATAACCTCCGTCCCATCTCCAACCTACCATTCTCAAAGATCCTGCAGAAAACTCCAGTCTCCAGTAAACCCAACTCCACCCTCCCACCTCCCTCTCTCACCACCTGTCCTAACAAAATCTGTTACCTACACCATCAGCTTGCATCTACACCATCAGCTCACATCTACACCATCAGCGCACACCTACACCATCAGCTTGCATCTACACCATCAGCTCACATCTACACCATCAGCTTGCATCTACACCATCAGCTCACATCTACACCATCAGCGCACACCTACACCATCTGGCTTGCACCTACACCATCAGCTTGCATCTACACCATCTGGCTCACACCTACACCATCAGCTTGCATATACACCATCAGCTCACACCTACACCATCTGGCTCACACCTACACCATCTCGCTCACATCTACACCATCAGCTTGCATCTACACCATCAGCTCACATCTACACCATCAGCTCACACCTACACCATCTGGCTCACACCTACACCATCAGCTTGCATCTACACCATCAGCTCACACCTACACCATCAGCTCACACATACACCGTCTGGCTCGCACCTACACCATCAGCTCGCACCTACACCGTCTGGCTCGCACCTACACCATCAGCTCGCACCTACACCATCAGCTCACACCTACACCATCAGCTCACACCTACACCATCAGCTCACACCTACACCATCAGCTCGCACCTACACCTTCAGCTCGCACCTACACCATCAGCTCACACATACACCGTCTGGCTCGCACCTACACCTTCAGCTCGCACCTACACCATCAGCTCGCACCAACAACGTCACCCTCACTGTCGGCTCACACCTACAGTGTAGCTAAACAGTGAAGCATAAATCAGACTTTAACTCCACATGCCCCCTTATTGTCAATTTGTTTTGATTAATCCACAGTATCAGTTTATATGCAGTTGATACCAATTCAACTTCCTAATCAGTAGTCCAAGATATTTTTTAGGCAGAAACGAAGACAGCGTGCACTGGACCAAAGAATCATTCAGACTGTTATCAGGAACCAGTGTAGAATCCAGACTCTCTGATGGTCTGGAGCTGTATCAGTGTCCAAAGCTCATTTCGATTTCTGTGATGGAAAAATTAAAGCAAAGAAGTTTACTGAGATTTTAGAGGGACATCTGCCGTCTCCAGGACCACATCTGTTCCAGAGTAGTCCATGAATTCTTTTAACAGGACTGCATAAAAACACACTCTGGACGCATTACAAAGACATGATTGAGGAACTGAACTGATGTGCCAGCAGACCCAGAAAGAGACAGATTCAGACAGAAGTTTCCAACTGCAACAGCTCAGAGGAGGTGTTCAGCATTACTGACCTGTGAAGGGTTGATTGACACGCTGCTGCGTCTGTACCGAGATGAGGACATGGGACTGAAGACAGTCATCCCATCACTAAGAGACACAGAAACAACTTGGTCAAAGAGGGCTCTGATTAATCAAAACAAAAAAGTATGATATGAATATGAATAAAAAAAAAACTATAATAGAGTAATATAAAAATATGATTAAACAGAGTAATAAACTAAGTGGCATGAAAAACAACAATACTGATTTGTCATTATATTATTTTTTATTTTTGATATCAGAAATAATGACAAAAAACGGAATGTTTTGCACTTCTAAACAAACAAATGACATAAAATAAATATATTGATCTCAGCTTAAAAGAATTACCCCAGTACACTGCATTCATACACATCTGAGTTAAAGAGTGGATGACATACAAGAAAAAAATGCCCTAATGTTAAAAAAAAGAATATTAAAGAAAAAGTGCAACTGAATACCAATAAAATAATCCTTCATATAATAATTGTTAAATAATGTTTTTCATGGAGTTTGGTGTTTCTCATGTGGTTGCAGTACCACCGACCTGACACCGGTAATCATGGGGGCGCTATTCGAACGCCGAAGAGCTCCGCCTCCCGCTCCGCCAGCTGCGCCTGCGCATTGGTCCACTTCCATCCGTTCCATAGCTCGATCCGCAGGCCCAGCGGTTGCGGCGCCGTCTGCCGGTCTTCGAGCCCTCGACGGCGGCGGAGGGATCTACGGTAGCCCGGTGGAAGCCCGACCCGCAGGCCTCACTCGCAGGGAACCCGGAGCCGCGGCGTCAGCGGACTCGACACCGACACTCCCGTGTCTCTATTGCATTTTCCGTGTCCGAACCCCGTGTGTGTGTCTGTCGGAGGTCCGCTTCGACGTCTTTCATCAGCAGACACGTCTCACTTGCTGCTATGTCTGAAAAATAGATTTGACTGCTTAAAAACCAACGTAAAATGCGAATCCCACGCAAAAATACTTCAACAAAGTTTGGTAACCCTGAACATTAAACTTTCGCGCGTACTTCCCGCCTCTGCGGGAAAACATTTAATTTAGTTTGAACAGCTGACGTGACTTTTAAAGATTAGCTGTTGAGCTAACTTGATGTGCAGTGAAACACCAGAAAACCGTTCAACAGCTCCCGAAGCGCTCAACCCCGGCTCTGCCTTGGCCGTGCTGGGCTAGAGGTGGCCCCGCAGTCCCCAGACCCGCGGGCGGACCTCCGGAACAGTCGTGGAATGAGTGAAAAATAACAGTTTTCAAAGATTTTTACAACATAGTCCTTCAGCAAAAAGAGGTAGTTGTCCAAGTGTGGAAACGGCGCCTCCGTCTGGTCACGAGGAGAACTGCAGCCCAGACACGCGCGCCAAGAGCGTGAAGATAAATCTAGGCTTTCTGCAGACTTCCCGTTAACATGCCAACATTGTTTGGTTTTTTTTGTTTCTCTTTTATAAACCAAAGTGAAAAGTTACTTTTTTGAGGGAATGCAAACATGAATAATTATATTGATTCCATGAGGAATTAATAAAGTAATTGTCCCACCTTTTAACACAATTACAATGAATCCATCAATTTACTAACTTAGTTAGATCAACAGAAAGTATTGTTAAATATCCAGAAATGTGATCTTTTAACAATTTGGCCCAGCCATCATAGCCTCCACACCTAAAAACAAACTTAATTGTAGTCTGTATAAGAAGAACTGGATAAGCCATCTGTGATGTTATCCATTAATTTTTCTGAAGAGTTTTTGAAGCCTCTTTTTTCTTGTACTGCAAAGTGCCATGTTGCAAATAAGTGGAATTAGTATGTCCGGAAGCCCACTACAACAATACCGTCTTATTTCAGTCACAGTCATTCTAGCTTGGGTGAATTAGCTTATGCCACATATGTTACATTATCTCTGATCAAAGCTGTTCAAACATCCTCATTTGATATGTTGCTGCAACAAGAAGATCAGACACAAGTGCTGCCAGAGTTGAAACAAGGACTTGCAGAGCTCTGCTGGCACTCACAGCTTTCGCAGGTCCAGGTAGACTTCCAACTGGAAGAATCCTGAGATGGTCTGCGGCGGCTCGGCTGCTTCAGCTGATCCACGCCGGCTGTGGTGCTGCTGCTCCCCTTTCAAATGCATTTTGGTGAATGTAGCTGATTTTACTTGATTAGGTATGGAGACCAAAACAGTTTCTGCTGTAAAGTTGGACATTTTACATCGAGGTCAATGGAGATAAATCAGTGTTGGACCCAGACTGCAGTGGTTGGTAGGGGAACTGCGCTTTTTACTTCCATGTGGGCTTCAATCCAGAAGGGGGTGTGTTAGTCCTTGCATCTGAGTACCTCTTAAATTCATCGGCAAACCTGTAGAAAACCCTCATTTATGACTGACTGTTTACATTAAAAGAAAAAAATATTAAAGCTCATTTTTTGTTGTTAGGTCTTCTTAACTGTTGTGTTGGTGGAATTGTAAAGAAACGCAGACACCTGCTCAGTTAACAAGATCCATCGGTTTTTTATTTTCTCGTCTTCCTCCACTCCTAGTCATCTTGTCTTACACCTTTTGTGATCTCCCCCTGCTGGGCAAGTGGTGTAATGACACTCAGCAACAACACCACATATCCCCTTTTTTTAAAGAAAAACCAATACCCCGAAATTCCAATAAAGGAACCATTTGACTCAACGACTTATCAAATAGTATGAGTGGCACAAATGAAATAGAAATAAAAATGATCAATTCTAGTTGACTTCTGAACATTAAATTCTATAATATTCAATCTCCTATAAATGTAACTTTTAAATTATAACTTCTGGCCAAACTGTTTAGCTTGTATCTAAGACCTTGTTAATACCAAATGCTATTAACAAAACAATGTTAAAGTCAAGAAGAACATAACATTTGAAACTAATCGTCACAACTCGTCGTCCCCCCTGAAAAAAAACTTAAGGCACATAATCACTGAGCCAGGTAGGAGGCAGAACCTGCCTGCGACCATGCCGGCGCCTCGGAGAAGGTAAAGAAGCAGAAGATGGTAAGTACAACTCCTCAGGCCGTACAGAACTGTCGTGAGTCTCAGCAGTGATAGCAGCGGAGACTGGAGACAGGTGAATGGCGTTCCACACTTTACCATCTGAGAGTTGAAAGGTTGAAGGTCCTTTTTGTGCTAAAACGTGAAGAGGCCGTGTGAACTTGGAGCAGCCTTTCTTTACAAAACCAGGTTTCTTAATCCGTACATATGAACCACACGGAAAGTTAGCAATCTGTGCACCACGGCGCCTATCTGTGTACTGTTTAATCTTAGACTGGCGCCGCGCAACAGTATCACTCAAGGTCCCACAGTTCATGTGAGAAGATGCACGTGGAGGAGCCAGGTTTTTGATGTTGAGTTTGGTGCGAATAGGTCGACCATGCAGCAATTCAGCTGGGGAGACTGAAGTTATGGCATGAGGAGTGGAACGATAAGCAAGGAGAAAGTCACCAACGTAGGAGAGCCACGGCTGACCCTGAATGTCAGCTGTTTGTAAGCAGTTTACAAACACCCTGTTCCATCTCTCTATTTCTCCGTTACTCTGAGGGTAGTAGTTGGAGCTGCGGCAGTGCGTAATGTCCCGAGCAGCTAAGAAGTCCTCAAACTCAGCAGAAACAAAACAAGAACCGTTGTCAGTCACTAATTCGAGGGGATTACCTTCACGGCTGAAGACAGTTGTCAAAAATGAAGTGACAGTCGCAGTTGTCACATTTGATAGAAATGCTACTTCAGGCCACTTACTGTAGTAATCTATGAGGGTGATGGCATAACGACAGTCAGGGGAAGCAGAGTGAAAGGGTCCCACTATATCTATAGCTAACTTTTCCCATGCTGCACTGGGAAGGGGAACCGGTTGTAAGGGGGCAGCTCTAGTTGTAGCAGTTTTATCGTGCTGGGAACAGGTCGTGCATGACTTAACAGCAGCTTCCACATCAACATCCATGCCAGGCCACCAATAGAGGTCTCTCAGACGCTGTTTGGTCCTGACAATGCCTTGATGTGTATCGTGAGCCAGCTGTATAAGCTGAGATCGCAGAGTTGTGGGAATGACCAGACGATGAGATCCACGGATCAAGTAACCGTCTATTTCAGCCAGTTCTGCTTGGATGCGGTAATAAGGTAAAAGAGCTGGGTCAAGCCCTTTAGCATTACGCGGCCAGCCATCATGAAGGTAGACTAGAACCTGTTGCAACACAGGACAGTCCAAACAGGCCTGGATCAGCTGCTCTTTAGTGACAGCAGCAAAGTCCACACTAGCCACTAGTGCTACCATGTCCTCCTCTAACTCATGTGATGGAGGGGAAGAGACAGGTAAACGAGACAAACAGTCCGCAACAACATTGTCACGACCAGGTTTATACTCTACTGTGTAGGTGAAACACATGAGGCGAGCAGACCATCTCGCAATCCGCATTCCTGCTCGTCCAAAGCCTTTAGTAGACAGCAGCGTAGTGAGTGGGCTATGGTCAGTGCGCAGAGTGAAGTGTTTACCCCACAAGTATGTGCGCCAACGTTCAGCAGCCCAGACACAGGCGAGCGCCTCTTTCTCAATAATACAATACTTTCTTTCACACTCACTGAGAGATCGCAAAGCAAACGCAACAGTTTTTTCAGTGTCCCCATGTAACTGAGTAAGTACTGCATGAATACCTTAATCACATGCATCTGTGGTAACTATGGTGGGAAGAGCTGGATCAAACAGAGACAGTGCGGAGCTAGTAGCTATCAGTTTTTTAGACTTTTCAAAAGCCACTTGTGCTTCCTCAGTCCATGTAAAGTTTGCGTTTTTACGCAGTATGGCACGAAGTGGTTCCACAACACAAGCGTAATTGGGAATGAACTTTGAATACCACCCTGTGAGGCCCAGGAAAGACTGTAGAGTTGTTGCATCACAAGGGGAAGCAGCCTCTGTGATAGCACTGATGTGGTCAGGGTTTGGCTTGATACCTGTAGCAGAGACAACATGCCCCAAAAATGACAGTTCAGTTTGTCTGAATAGACACTTTTCCATGTTAAGTTTCAGTCCACTACTGCACAACCGGTGCAGCACAGCTTTTAATCGCTTCTCATGAAGGTCAGGTGTGTCAGCAAACACGATCACATCATCCAAATAACATTGAACACCATCCAAACCTGACAGAATCTGTGTCATCATCCTTTGAAAAGCACTGGGAGCTGAAGCTAAACCAAAAGGTACTCTGGTAAAACGGAACAGTCCATCATGTGTAATGAAACCAGTAAGGTCCCTGCTTTCAGGATGAAGGGGTACTTGGTAGTAAGCATTCTGCAAGTCTATAGTGGAGAACATCTGTGCTCCACGTAGCTCATGGAACACCTCCTCAATGTGTGGTAGTGGGTGGCTGTCGATAACCACTGCTTTATTGGGCTCCCTTAAATCAGGACACAATCGGATACGGCCGGACTTTCTTTTCACGACCACAATAGGTGAAACCCATGGGGATGAGTCAGTGCGTTCGATGACGCCTTCATGTTCCAATCTCTGTAGTTCCTGGGAGACTGCATCACGGACAGCAAACGGCAAACGACGTAACTTTTGCTGCACAGGGCGGACTTCAGGTCTTACTTTCACTTTGTGGGCAAAACCTGTCACTAGTCCCAGTTGGTCAGAATTTTCTTGAGGTTCCTCGAGGTTGTTAGCAGGAGCTGTGTACTGTACAGAGACCGAAGGATGTTGTAAAGCAGAAGGCACAGCTGGAGAAGACACTGCTGCACTGACCTGTCCATCTTTGATAACTAGGTTGAGAGCGTTGAAAAGATCCAAACCTAAAAGCGGGTTTCCATTTGACACCACGTATACATTTATGGTGGCACAGCTTGTTCCACAGGTCACTGTCAGCTCCAAGCAGCCTAATACAGAAATAGGTTGTCCAGAATAAGTAACTAACCTTCTTTTTGCTGTGGAAAGTGGAATATGTCCATAATGCTTCTGGTACAGTCGCATAGGAAGGATGGAAACTGCAGATCCAGTATCAACCAGCAGGTCAACAGTAATTGTAGGTCCCTCAGACGCACACATAGAGACTTTGCACATCAGCCTGCTGTTAAGGCTGGTCACATCCTCTTCTTCCACTAGTAGGATTTTAACTGTATCAGTCTGTTCAACTGACACTTCCCTCACTTTGTTTAAAACAGTCCCGCTCCTGCAGACTCTCTCAAAATGTCCATGTTTACTGCATTTTCTTCATGTGGCTGATTTAGCAGGGCATTTAGGAAAACTTGCAATGTGTTTTGAAGATCCACAGCGGTAACATGTCTTACCGGCAAACCCAGGTCCATTTGTCACAACTCTCTGTGATGATGCCGGGGGTGCTTGAAGTGGTGGACGGCCATGACCGTGTCTGTATCTCCCACCGCCTGTGGACGTCCCCTGCACCAGGCCAACCACAGCTTCACAGGCAGGTGTCACCATAGCCTTCGCTTCAGCCAGGGCACTTTCAATCTGAGCAGATATTGTAAGAGTTTTCTGTAAAGTAAGGTTATCTTCCATAAGCAGGCGTTCTCTGATCCTCCTGTTGTTGGTCTTTTCCACAATTTGATCACGTATCATATCGTCCGCCAGGGCGCCAAAGTCGCACGTCGTCACTAGCTCACGTAAAGCAGCAACATACTGAGCAGTCGACTCACCAACACGCTGAGCCCGCTGACGAAACTTGTTTCTCTCGGCCACAGTATTTAACTTCGGTATAAAAAACGTTTTTAATGCCTGCAGGGCAGCCGCATAAGAGGCACCAGTATCGGGCAAAGTATAGAAAATGCGTTGGGCTTCCGCACCAACCGTGTGAATCAGCAGCGCGCGTTTCCTCTTGTCCTCCATGTCGTCTGCTAACGCCAGCACGTAGTTCTCAAACATACGTATCCAGGACTCCAGAGGGATCGTAGGCACACCGGGATTCTGTAGGAATGCCGGTGGCGGCGAAATTCCAAGTAAAGCCATCCTCGTCGCCAATATGTTGTGTTGGTGGAATTGTAAAGAAACGCAGACACCTGCTCAGTTAACAAGATCCATCAGTTTTTTATTTTCTCGTCTTCCTCCACTCCTAGTCATCTTGTCTTACACCTTTTGTGATCTCCCCCTGCTGGGCAAGTGGTGTAATGACACTCAGCAACAACACCACATTAACCAGACCAGAAGATCCACCTACTGCAAGAGGTAGATAAGCCAGCAGCATTCCAGGTAGCGTCCTCTGGTCAGTGCGGGCTAGCAGGCTTCACCTGGAGGCAGAGATGCCTGCTCACAACCGCCTCTGAACCCTTCCAGGTGAGGCCAAACCTGTTCGCGGGGCCTCTTAACAAGAAATCTCGCGTTAACAAGTAATATCATCTTTAAAGTAAGAATGATTCTGCTCTGTTAGGACTTTACTCAGCTCAGAAGTCAGGACAAGATCGTGGGAAGTAGTGGTGACAGCTAGCCGTCACGCTGGATTCGCACGCAGCCTTTCTTCATGTGCATCCATCTCCAACGACTGAATGGGTGACATCATCTGTTGCCAAAATGAAATGTTGGTTGCCTGCAGTGAGTTGGTTGTGTTGCCTCCATCACAAGTAGCAGGATTGTCACCTTTTCTCACATCAACGCACATGTTAGCTAATCAAGTTGCATCTAGAGCCCGTGAACTCATGGAAGCTGTCAAACGTGAAAGCAGGTCATTTTAAACTCATCATCACGTTCTGCAGTTGTGAAATTTACCTTTCTGCCTGCATGTTTGACAAACAAAAGGCATCCAAAAAAAAGGGTTGGCAGATCGCCTATGAAAGCATAATTGATCCTAGGTGATGACGACGGCATCAACTAGAAACCGAGACACACCCTCCGTCCTGTGTCGCCACACCACTGCTGTGTGAATCCAGCGTTAACCACCATAGACATATATACATAAAACTGTACATGAAACCTAAAATTCAAATGAATTGAGGCGCCGACATGTTTAACATACATACAACAACTAGACATTATATCTACTTATCACACAATGCAGACATCAGAATTTAAAACTGTCCGACAGGAACAGTATAATGTTGGTTATATTTAAAGCAAACAGGTCAAAATATAAAAAACAAAAAACAACACAATAACACTTTATTTATCCTGTTGAACATTAAAAACAGACAGGCTCATAAAGAAATGTATTGATAAATTAAACAAGAAAAAAAACAAAGAACACACACAATTAAATATAAATCCTCTAACAGTTTTAAAGGCACATGAATCTATTTTAAGGTTGGCATCTTGATGTAGATTAACAAGAAGGGCAGTTTGGGTCTCAATGTCTAAAACATTTCGGGTTTGATCATAAACGAGGCGCTCAACTAGCCGACTACAAACATAAGGGTGTAAAAATGTAATTCAGCTGAGCCTCCACATACGAGTGCTGGCTCACACAGACAGCATGGCAAACGCAAGGGCCTGTCCGGGAGGGGCTGTGGCAGCCTGAGACAAAAGACTGTAACGGCGTAGGCTTCTTCTCAACAGGAGGCGGGAGGTAGAGCAGTTGAAAGCCCTGGTCAGGTTCCAGTCAGCGGCACGGTGCCAGTATCTGGTACATGGGGTTTGCCAGAAATGCAGGAGGATGCTCTGTCCATGAGGACTTTTACTGTAATTCACAGTTCCAGCTGTGTTTCTAGCCCTAGGGGCGAGGTTTCCCCCAACCATTAATACTGTGAGGGGGAACCCCCAAGCATGGAGGTGCAAGATGGCTCTGCATCATCCCTGAGAAGCTCTGGCAGCTGGTGAGGAGGCTGATGAGGGCCCCTGCTTGCTGCAAACGACTTTCCAAGCAGCTTTGGTTTGGATTAAATTGGATAACACCCCAGCCACTCATCCTGTGGGGAATCTGTTCTTTTGCCACATCCTGGATTCTGTGTCCATGCAGGCTTGACCAACTATGGCGCAGGTGGTCAGGTCAGATGTGGCTCAGGTTATTGTGGATCTGCCATTACACCCCTGGGGCTCTTGCACCTACGCCCTCTGCAGTGGTGGTTCAACGGGCATGGCCTGGATCCCTATGTGCTTTGGTGGCTCCTTGTCAGGATGACTTGGCCATGCATGGCTTTTCTCCAGTAGTGGCAGGATCGCAGGTTCCCCGTGCATGGAGTCCTATTCAGCTTGGTTCCAACAAGACAGGAGGTGGTGACGGCTGATGCGTCTCCCTCCGGCTGAGGGACTGTGTGCCAGAGTAGCTTCCATGCAGAGGACATATGGGTGCTGGTGGGCAGGATTTTCCACATGGTACAGAGAGAGGAGACTAGACCATGTCTCTTGCCCTTTGCCAGGCATCCTTGGTTATCTACAGGATCTCCTGGATACTGGTTGGGCGGCCTCCACACTCGGGACCCATGGGGCATCCTTGTCCGTACACCGCTGCTTCACTGATGGCAGGCCCGTGGGTATGCATCACTGGGTGAAGCAGTTCCTGCAGGGTGCCAGAAGGTTGCATCCCCCCAAAGCACAGACATTCCGCAACATGGGATCTGCTTCTGGTCCTGTGGGCCCTGAGTGTGATTTGATCCATTTGAGCCGAGTGTTATCATGTAAGACCGCATTGCTGCTGGCAGTTAAATGTGTGAGCGAGCTCCATGCACTTTCGATCAGCCCTACGCTGAAAGGATGGTGACTCAGACCTGACACTATGGCTGAACATCACCTTTCTGCCAAAGGTTTTATTCCCTGACCATGACCCTGAACATGGCGACCAAGCTTGCTGCTTACTGCCGTCCTTCCTTCATCTCTGAGGAGGATGAGAGGGCATACTCACTGTGTCCCATATCACTAGGCATTTTTAGATTAGATCCTGCTGTTATCACTGGATGACACGCGTTGGGTAATATAAATGCAAGCCTTGTTATTTGCCTGAAGGCAAGTTGAGGGGAGGAAAGGTGAGTCGGGAGGCGTTAGCCGTGTAAGATAACGTAAGATGTGTGGGTGTGTAGAATTACATATCCCTACATTTGGAGGATGAAATACCCTGCCAGACACGTAATTTTCAAAATGAGGTGAACCACGAGCTGATCCTCAGGTAAGTGTTGGGCCCTCGTGGCACTGCTGGTATTGGTCATTGGTCTTTGTTTATCGCCACTGGCAGTCAGGAGGGAACAAAACAGAACAGAAGGTACATCAGCAATTGTGATTCTGTGAGTCTCTGGATGACTGTCAGTTACACAGCTCATTCGATGCCTTCTTGGCACGAGAAGATCTTGTGAGACTAGATGTCATCTACTACGTGGTATTTATAGCACAAGCACAACCGTAGCTGACAAGTCACATACATGACTTTGTTTACATAAAAACTCGACCTGCATGGAGTGCGAAAAGAAATACCCACCTAGTTTACTGCAACTGGCAGTCATCCAGGGACTCACAGAACCATAGTTACCTACGTAACTTCTGTTGTCTATTGTTAAATATGACCTATGGAAGGCAATTCCATGGGATCTGGTATGTATGCTTCTTTTAGTTGAACATCTATAGGCAGAACAAAAGTTAGGCATTTTCATAGGCTTTAGCAGTTTGCTACTGTCAATACAACATCGATATTGTATTTATAGTTAAATATTTGATTGAATAAAATAGTCCTGTACAGTGCCTAAAAGTGTAACATTTTCAATCAACCAATGTGCCTAAAACTCTGTTGAAAATTTGACAGATTATGAGTAATTAAGATTCTGAGATACCACTTACCTCAACTGGCGCATGTGCACTGTGACTGTCCCCAGGTCTGTACCAAGATGGCTGCTGTGTTGGCATGCCCCTCCACGACGACGCAGTGTGTACTTATATATGTCTATGTTAACCACAGCCAGACGCAATTGACTACGCCAAACAAGTCAAAGTCTAAGATGTGCCACCTAATTTAACTGACTGTAAGGACACGGACAACAGAGAAGAGAGATAAATATACATTTACTATTATCAACAATTAAATGCACAAGCAATTGTGTAATATATATGAATAGGTTCATTTAAATAGACTTGCACTTTGCATGAAGTATGCATGGAGATGTGGCTTTATAGAATTTTAACAAGTGAAATTAGAGTACCCCCCCACCCCCCCACCCCTACCAGGATAATATGACATAACTGGAGCTCTGCAGTGAAGTTATGTTGCAGGAATGTTGCACTGCTTTCTTTGTTGTGAATCCCTTAACTCCTCCATCTGCTTTAAGTCAACATCTGTTTAAAAAAATTGTGAAATAGGACACCAGCCACCTTTAACTCTTCACTGCCTCCAGACTGACCAGGCTCTTTAAAAGGTGCTTAAACTGATCCTCATCCAGGACTAGAGTCTAAATCCTTAAATACATATTTTGAAACTCATTGGCACAGAAAGGTTTTTGTTCATGTTTTTCAAGTTTCTGCAAGTCTGTACAAAATAAAACAACAAAACCAATGGAGTGATGTCTGAGAGTATTTTTAACTAAGTGAGCATGAATTAAAATATTTCACCAACTGATTCGAGACAGTCCATTCACCAAACATTTATCTGACAGCTGCAGTTACTCCGAAGAGTTAGAAGACACAAAAAAATAAATAAATAAAAATAAGAGTTGCAACATGGATTTAAAACATTGCATGAGATTTAGTATTCCTCACATTAATTTTTTTTTTTAATCACACATTGAAATATTACTGAAGAGTATTAGGGCCACTGCAGAAAAACACTCTCAGGCGTTTGATTTGACATCCACAACAACTCAGGGGGCTGTTATATATAACATTACATTTGCTTCATGGTTGTTTGTCTCTGTATGTGGCCCTGTGATGGACTGGTGACCTGTCCAGGTGGACCCCTGCCCCTCGCCTGTAATAAGTCGGGATAGGCTCCGACAGACCCAGCAAAGGATAACGCAGGTGTAGATGATGGATGGATAAATTATTTCTAATATGATTGATTGACAGTTCGCCCAGCCTATGACTAGCCACTATCACTTCCTCGTTCGTAATCATCGTAATACCACGCTTAGCAAGGCAATCACCCGTTTGTATTAATCCAGCATCAGCTTAACGCAACTGTTATTTTTGATTTTGGCATTAATTTTGCCAATATATCAAATGGTATATTCTGTGCAGCTTAACGGCAGCTCTACTGACATTTCAGCAGGGTTCAGCTGAAGGAGCTGGGAGCAAAGCTAACTTTGATTGACATGTGATGGGCATTTCCCCATTGACTTCATGAAAATCACGGCTGCACTTGTACCAAGTACCGCCAGATGCTGTACCACCACAATAAGGTGTCGGTTGAAGGTGGGGAATGACAGTGATACCTGGAGGGGCGTGACTGGGACTGCGACTGCCTCCACGATCTGAACTCGAATGGTGCTCTGTTAATAGACTTCTGTGCTAGTGACATAACAAACACCATGTTCAAGCATAAGGGTGTCCATCAGTGCACGTGGCACCAGGACAACCTAGGCCCCTAGGAGGTCAATGATCGACTTTGTTGTTGTGTCATCTGATCTTCTGTCATATGTCTTGGACACTCAGGTAAAGAGAGGCGCTGAGCTGTCAACTGATGACCACCTGGTGATGAGTTGGATATGCTGGCCGGGAGAGGAAGTTGTACAGATCAGGAAGATCCAAACGTATTGTGAGAGTCTGTTGAGCCCTCTGTCATGGAGGTCCTCAACTCCCACCACCGGGAGAGCTTCTCCCAAATTCCGAAGGAGGCTAGGGACATTGAGTCAGAGTGGACCATGTTCTCTGCCTCCATTGTCAATGTGGCAGCTTTAAGTTGTGGATGCAAGGTCTCTGGTGCCTGTCGTGGCAACATACCCCAAACCCGGTGGTGAACACCGGAAGTAAAAAAAAACTGTCAGGCTTAAGAAGAAGTCTTACTGTGCCATGTTGGCCTGTGGGACTCCTGACGCAGTTGACGGGTACCGGCAGGCCAAGCAAGTTGCAGCTCAGGCAGTCTTGGAAGCAAAAACTTGGGTCTGGGAGGAGTTTGGTGAAGCCAGGAAGGAGGACTATCGGTCGCCCTTGAAGAGATTCCGGCAAACCGTCTGGTGCCTTAGAATGGGAAAGCAACGCTTTTTACAGTGCGGGTGGGAACTGCTGACCTTGACTGGGGGACATTGGGACTCAATCCCACCGACATGCCTTCCACTGAGGAAGCAGAGGCTGTGAACTCTGCGGTGGACTCTCCCCATTACCCAAGCTGAAGTCACTAAGCTAATTTACAAGCTTCTCAGTGGCATTACACTGGGGGTGGATGAAATCCGTCCTGAGTACCTCAAGTCTTTGGATGTTGTTGGGCTGTCTTGGCTGACACGCCTCTGCAACATTGCATGGAGGTCGGGGAATGTACCGCTGAAGTGGCAAACCGGGGTCATGATCCCTCTTTTTAAACAGGGGGATAACACTTCTCAGCCTCCCTAGGAAAGTCTACGTGGAGGAAAAATACAAATTTTGTCCTGGTAGGGGAACACTGGAATGGCTGTCTACCCTCCGCTGGGTGCTGGATGGTTCATGGGGGGTATACCCAACCAGTCTACATGTGCTTTGTAGATCTGGAGAAGGCATTCGACCATTTACCTCATGGTATTCTCTGGGGGTGCGCCGTGAGTATGGGGTCTGGGGCCCTCTGCTGAGGGCTGTTCGGTCTCTGTATGACCTGAACAGGAGCTTGGTTCCCATCGCCGGTAGTAAGTCAGACCTGTTCCAAGTGCATGTTGGACTCCGGCAGGGATGCCTCTTGTCACCGGTTTTGTTCATAATTTTTATGGACAGGATTTCTAGGTGTAGCCAGGAGCCGGAGGGGGTCCAGTTTGGGAACCACAGGATTTCATTTCTACTTTTTGCAGATGATGTTGTCTTGTTGGCTTCATCAGACCAGACCTTCAGCATGTGCTGGGATGGTTTGCAACTGAGTGTGAAGCAGGTGGGATAAGATTTGTTATCTCCAAATCCGAGGCCATGGTTCTCAACTGGAAAAGGGTTGCATGCCCTCTCCAGGTAGGTGGAGATGTCCTGCCTCAAGTGGAGGATTTTAAGTATCTTGGGGTCTTGTTCATGAGTGAGGGAAAGATGTGTGGAGTGTGAGATTGACAGACGGATTGGTGCAGCATCAGCAGTTATGCGGTTGGTGTACCCGACCAGCGTGATGAAGAAGGAGCTGAGT
>CM026213.1:1189812-1244812 GCA_014839995.1 Xenentodon cancila | reverse complement strand
TGAACAAATCCCGCCCACAACCCGCCTCATCAGTTCTGTTTACATTAGTCCTGATTAAGTGAACCATCAGAGGCGAGTTATGGGCGGGGCCAGCTTGACACACCACCCCGTGTCAATCAATGTAAAATGAACAGGAGACATGCTGGATTCAGGTGTTGAACGCAGGTATCCGCCAGTGTAAAAGGGGCTTCAGATGATCTTCAACAGATCACGAGATGGTGTCATATGTCGTGTTGCTGCTCATCTGAGGTTGGAGTAGCTCGTTTTAGGATCTCATAGGAAGAACTGTAAGAACTGTGTTCTGTTGTATTTCTGAACCAGAACCGTCTGTTTACAGCTTTCACAAACACAGAAATCTGCAGCTGTGCTTCATCAACAACAGCGACAGTGAAGACGAGGATGGAGGAGACGACAAAAAGGTTAACGCCTCACCGCCGATGTCTTCGTTTGAGGAATATGAAGACACTTTTCAGCCACATGGAAGTCGAGCATATGTTAATTAACATCGGTAAATCCACTATTCTGACCTCTGGTTTTGGCCCTGTCAGGTTCCCATGGGAACGGGTCACAGTGGTTGCCATGCCGCTGGGCTGAAACAGGAAGTGGCCACTGCACTGAGAGCGCTGAGAGACAAAGTTCTGGCTGAGCAGAAGGAGGTAAAAGAGCTGCTGAAGACGTGATGAATAGGAGGGACTGCTCGGACTGGTTGTCACTTACAGCTGCTGTGTGTGTGCGTGTGCGTGCATGTGTGTGTGTGTGTGTGCAGCATCTGACCGTCAGCAGCTGTGTTGCCAGCCGGAAACATCTGGAGCGTCGGGAGCTGCAGGAGCGTTCAGCGCAGCAGCTCGGCAGCTTGAAAACGTTGCTTCAACAGGAAGTTCATGGTAGTGTTTGAAACGCAGCTGCATGGCGTTGGTTTTATTCACATCCAGATCAGCTGTTTTTGGTTCATCTGGTTTTTAGCTGATATTGGGAACTTTCATCCCCAACTGTTGACAGTCATAAACTGTAATTGACCAACGGACAGAAGATGGCTCCAGGGCCAAAAAACGTACCTTCAGTAACTCCAGAATGTCTCTTCTGAAAGTCTTCATGGAGTCATTAGCAGGACTTGCTTCCTCACGTCAGTGTTCTGGATTTCCTTCTTTAAATACTGACAATACTAAATTAAATTCAAAACTGGGATTCAGTCAGAAGTCTTTCGTATCCGTTTTTTATATTTGCAACAGGATCTCCTGTTTCAGATGTCATTTCAGCAGAGAAATCAGAAATGACTGAGTTAAGCTGAGGCTCAGTGGGATGCACTCACATTCGGATCCAGACCCTAGTGGTCAGTGGAGGAACTGCAGAGTCGGCTTCACTGTGGCACAACACTGAGCTCCTGCTCCATCCTTCCCTCACTTGTAAACAAGACCCCAAGATACTTGAACTCCTCCACTTGGGGAGGATCTGATTCAGACCGCTCCACCCTTTTCTGATTGGAAAATTAAAGTCCTGAAATGGGGTTAGACCTGTTGTAGTCGGGTAGGTCTACACATGTCACCGGCTGATGTTCTGTAGGTCCCAGGAGATTTCCACTGCAGATGGTAACTGAATGGTCCTCTGTGGCTCCCGGCTTCTTCAGCTGATCCACGTCAGAGGAGCTGTGGAGCCGTAAATGTGTGTGACCTCAGGAACCACGGGTCTGGATCCAGACCTTGGTGGCCAGTATAGAAACCACAGGTCCGGATCCGGACCCTGGTGGTCAGTAGAGGAATAGCAGGGGGTCTTACTAATGGTTAGACCTCAACCTTGTGTTTGGGCAGAGTCCATATGAAAAAACACGGGTAGGACCACCCTGGAACCTGCAGACAAACCCACCTGGGATCCCACTTGTACCTCATAAGGGGCCTTAATACAAATGTTATCTGTTGATGCACATTTTCTCACAGGTTTGTAATTTTATTCAGTTATGAAGAGGAGACAAAAAGCATTGAATTTAATAACTTAGTTTTAACATCATCTGAATATCCTCCAAGATGCAGCAGCGCGATGCTCACAGGAATCGACAGGACAGATCACGTCTCTCCTTTGTTCGCTTCCTTCCATTGGCTCCAACTTCCAGTGGAGTCCAAACTCCTGGTTATCTCCTAGACATAATAGTTTCAAACTTCAAACGTTTGTGTTCAGTAAAACATCTAGTTGGTGTAAACTTTAGTGTGTCAGGACCAGTAGTCACAGCTGCAGCTGCAGGACCAGACTGGAGCAGCTGGTCTTCAACACAGCTTCATCTGGATCTGCTGCTGTAGACCTGCTGCAGGGGGACCAACATGATCCACTGACCTGCAGTCCCACCTCTGACCACCTCAGTGTCTGCTGTCTACACCTGTTTAGATAGTGGTCTCTGTAGTCCACCAACTAACCAGGTATCAGTCTGGTGGACAGAAAACTCTCAGTTCTCCAGGTAACAGATAATTATCCTGATGGATCTGGTCTTTGGTACCTTTGACGGTGTGTCTGTGTCTCTTCTCTCTACTTCCTGTTCTACCTGCTGGTCTTCAGCAGGAGGGTCCCCGGTTATGATCCAGGTCCATGTCCAGGTTTCTTCCCCCTAATGATCCAGGTCCTGGTCCAGGTTTCTTCCCTCTTAAAGGGGAGTTTGTACCTGCTGTTGTTTATGTTATTATTGATCGGGGGTCATGTTCTGGTCTCTGGAAAGATCCTGGAGACAACTTGTGTTGTAATAGATGCTATATAAGTAAAACTGAAAATTGAATTACCGTGAAGGTCAAAGATCTGAAGATGTATTAGTTATCAGTAACTATGGATACATCCAGCAAACCCAGCCAGTGACAGTATTAGTGGAGAAGTTCTAATCAATCAGTCGACAGCGTTCACTGCTTCAGCCCCGGCGGTGATTATCACGCTAACTTCTTCTTCTTCTTTGTTGTTTCTCATCAAGCTTTGAGTGCTGAACTCGTGACCCACCTGCTGGTACGAGACCAGCTGAGGACAAAGCAGGACGCCATGCTGTTGGATGTTCAGGACCTGACCTAATGCCAGGAACAGACAGTCCACAAGAACTCAGAAGAGTGGTGTCTCTGGTACCAGGTTGGGCTGCAGGTCTAGGTCTGCCCAGCAGAGCCATCCTTAAAAATCAACTGGTTGGTTCATCAAACTGACAAATAACCACCAAAAAAGACTGAAATACAACCAGATGATCTGGTTGAAAGGAAGCAGAATAACCCAAACACCTCGTTCCCTTGTAGACCTGTTCATACGCAAGTCAGCTAGCGGACAGTTCACTCCGGTGGGAATCCCCAAGACCTACAACAAGTGTACGAAGCTCTAACCTCTCGGTAGTTTCCACCTCCAGAATTAGCGTCTGCAAGAACAAAGATCAGATTTTTCTGGAAAAGATCTCTAGAGTGTAGAAGATGTCTAGGAAGGTTTGTGGAGATGATGTCTAGAGTGTAGAAGATGTCTAGGAAGGTTTCTGGAGAAGATGTCTAGAGCATAGAAGATGTCTAGGAAGGTTTGTGGAGATGATGTCTAGGAAGGTTTGTGGAGATGATGTCTAGGAAGGTTTGTGGAGATGATGTCTAGGAAGGTTTGTGGAGATGATGTCTAGGAAGGTTTCTGGAGATGATGTCTAGAGTGTAGAAGATGTCTAGGAAGGTTTGTGGAGATGATGTCTAGAGTGTAGAAGATGTCTAGGAAGGTTTGTGGAGATGATGTCTAGAGTGTAGAAGATGTCTAGGAAGGTTTGTGGAGATGATGTCTAGAGCGTAGAAGATGTCTAGGAAGGTTTCTGGAGAAGATGTCTAGAGTGTAGAAGATGTCTAGGAAGGTTTGTGGGGATGATGTCTAGGAAGGTTTGTGGGGATGATGTCTAGGAAGGTTTGTGGAGATGATGTCTAGGAAGGTTTCTGGAGAAGATGTCTGGAGTGTAGAAGATGTCTAGGAAGGTTTGTGGAGATGATTTCTAGAGCGTAGAAGATGTCTAGGAAGGTTTCTGGAGAAGATGTCTAGAGCGTAGAAGATGTCTAGGAAGGTTTGTGGGGATGATGTCTAGGAAGGTTTGTGGAGATGATGTCTAGGAAGGTTTGTGGAGATGATGTCTAGGAAGGTTTGTGGAGATGATGTCTAGAGCGTAGAAGATGTCTAGGAAGGTTTCTGGAGAAGATGTCTAGAGCGTAGAAGATGTCTAGGAAGGTTTGTGGAGATGATGTCTAGGAAGGTTTCTGGAGATGATGTCTAGGAACGTTTCTGGAGATGATGTCTAGGAACGTTTCTGGAGATGATGTCTAGGAACGTTTCTGGAGATGATGTCTAGGAACGTTTCTGGAGATGATGTCTAGGAACGTTTCTGGAGATGATGTTTAGGAACGTTTCTGGAGATGATGTCTAGGAACGTTTCTGGAGATGATGTCTAGGAACGTTTCTGGAGATGATGTCTAGGAACGTTTCTGGAGATGATGTCTAGGAACGTTTCTGGAGATGATGTCTAGGAACGTTTCTGGAGATGATGTCTAGGAACGTTTCTGGAGATGATGTCTTGAGGCGAAGGAAGTCAGACACAGTCACTAGCTTAGATGCGACGGTGAAACTGTACAAATGTCAGTTAAGATGTAAATACAAACATAACTGGAAGAGTTTATTTAGTCATTTAGTTTATTTAATCTTAAATGGTAATCAATCGATCAAACGACTGATCAGGTGGACTGTTGGGCATTTTCAATAATCGTTCTCGTCCGAGGCCTGGAAGTGTCAATAACTGATTAACAGGCAATGTGACATTTTATTTAATAAATTAATTTGACGATTTATTTATTACATTTGTATTATATATTTTTTACATTTTCGTGTCTTATGATGAGAAACCGTCGTCAACCGCAGAAATCTGTGACCCGTTCGCTGTTTCCAATTTTAATCCACAATCTGAAAATGAAAACAGTTATTTGGTTATTTGTCTTTACGTCGAATATCAAAAACTGAAATATTGACTTATTTTTCATACGTTCTGTGGTTAAAACTCTGCATCACGCTGAGGTCGTGGCGCTATTCTGCAATCAGCTAATCAGGCGAAGGCACTTGAAGAAGAAGACTAAGGTTGTCCCGCTGGTAGAGCGCGTCCTGACGCACATCTGACGGCGTCCTGACGAACACCTGGTGGCGTCAGTCACAAGACGTCCTGATGAAAACCTGAAACCGTTCTTTATTAGAGGCGTGTCTTTGTGTAAAACCTTCATAAAAACATCTGATCAAAGGGGTTTTAAATACATACAACCTTAAATGAACAACAACATATTACTTTTTCAGTGTCCTTTAACAACATAGAAGCTAAAAAGAAAAAAGTTGACAATCCAAAGTTCCTCCAGGTCTCTCCTTCAGCAGCTGATGCTTTCACTCTCACAACCATGTGTTTAGGATCACTTCCTTTCACATGACGCAGTTTAACGCAGTCCTCAGAAGTCTGCCAGATGTCTGCCAGAAGTCTGCCAGATGTCTGCCAGAAGTCTGCCAGAAGTCTGCCAGAAGTCTGCCAGATGTCTGCCAGACGTCTGCCAGAAGTCTGCCAGACGTCTGCCAGAAGTCTGCCAGACGTCTGCCAGAAGTCTGCCAGACGTCTGCCAGAAGTCTGCCAGAAGTCTGCCAGACGTCTGCCAGAAGTCTGCCAGACGTCTGCCAGAAGTCTGCCAGACGTCTGCCAGAAGTCTGCCAGACGTCTGCCAGAAGTCTGCCAGACGTCTGCCAGACGTCTGCCAGAAGTCTGCCAGACGTCTGCCAGAAGTCTGCCAGAAGTCTGCCAGACGTCTGCCAGAAGTCTGCCAGACGTCTGCCAGAAGTCTGCCAGATGTCTGCCAGATGTCTGCCAGATGTCTGCCAGATGTCTGCCAGAAGTCTGCCAGAAGTCTGCCAGATGTCTGCCAAAAGTCTGCCAGAAGTCTGCCAGATGTCGTCACATTTGTCTCTTGAAGACTCGGGTCTGCAGAGGACATCAGAAGAGAATCTCAACCAAACCTGATTTGCCACATTTCAAGGTTTTCTGCTTTTTTTCTGACTTTCAAAGGTTCAAAATGTTCCTAAACTGTCATGTACCAAGTTTCCAGGTCATTTAATAATAATGAAAATAATAATAATAATAATAATGAAAATAATAATAATAATAATGAAAATAATGAAAATAATAATGAAAATAACAATAATAATATTGAAAATAATGAAAATAATAATGAAAATAACAATAATAATAATGAAAATAATGAAAATAATAATAAAAATAATTACTCAATGGTCATGTTCTGGGGCTCTGAAAAGCGCCTAAAGACAATCTGTACTCTAACAGATAAAAATAATTTAATTGATGCTAGTTGTTATTTTAAAAAGGTGCACGACTGACTAAGCAGTAAAGAAAGGTTTTCAAAGATTTTCTTTCTTTTTTTTTTAACAAACAAGATTGGTTGTATTAACTTCAATCACAGATCAGCTCCGCCCCCTTAGACCAGACCAGTTGGCCTGTTGGTAAGCCCCGCCCCCTTAGACCAGACCAGTTGGCCTGTTGGTAAGCCCCGCCCCCTTAGACCAGACCATTTGGCCTGTTGGTAAGCCCCGCCCCCTTAGACCAGACCATTTAGCCTGTTGTAAGCCCCGCCCCCTTAGACCAGACCATTTGGCCTGTTGTTAAGCCCCGCCCACTTAGACCAGACCGGTTGGCCTGTTGGTAAGCCCCGCCCACTTAGACCAGACCAGTTGGCCTGTTGGTAAGCCCCGCCCCCTTAGACCAGACCAGTTGGCCTGTTGGTAAGCCCCGCCCCCTTAGCTACTGCCGTCAACTGACATCAGCGTTGTTGACAGTTTTACGATGGTCACTGTCCATGTGAGAACTTTGTCCCAAGCTGTTTTGGACAAAAAAGGACCTCCCTTCCTGGATGAACACTTAAATAGACTTAAATACATCCTGGACGGACCTGTAGAACATATACAATTGGATCTGGTTAGTAATGAGGTTAAATCAGAGATGAGGGTTTCTTTCTGTTGTCATGGTTACAGATAGCAGATTTGATAAGACTGCAATCTAACAGGCCAAGAAAGTTTTTTTTACTTACGATCAAAGTGAAACAGCTGTTGTGGTGCTGATGGACACGAGCAGAGAGCGAAATGGAAAAGCGGGCCGTTTAATCAGAACCTGGAGGTGAATGTGGTCTCGTTCCCGACTTCGGCGCGGCCTCTGGTCTCGTCCTGTTTACTTTAAATAAAAGGGAATAAACCACTGAATGAAGAGAAGCGTGTGTGAGGACGTTTATGACGTATAGTTTTGTTTTCTACTAAACAGCAGTTTTGCAAAACCCCTGGACATTTCAGGATGTTATCGGATTGAAATGTTTCCCCTAAACTTCATCCACAAATGTGCTGCTGTTCATCCCATGAAGCAGCGGAGCGTTATTTTTATTTGACAAGTCAATAAACAATAAGTAATGTGTGTTTGCTACTTTTTATTCACGTACAAATGTCTAAAATCACATTTAAATGTGCTTTTGTGAACGAGGTAAATGTATGTTTTTTTAAATGAAACATTGGAACAGCATAACATTAAAAAGCAAACAATAATAATTTTTATTTCTCCACTATAAGTATTAAATTGTAAAAGTTACAAATGTATTTGTAAGTGCACAAATGAAATCAGAAATATATTTTAAGTGCTAAAAGATGTGTTTGGGTGTCTTCTTGTTTCTTCTTTTTTTGGTATGTTGTAGATTAGTCGGAGACAAACTCACATTTACAGATAAAACACTGGTTTGAATGCTTCTGTTAACTTTATCCTATAAAACTAATCACATTAACTTTATGGCAGTAAGGATAGAACTACAGCCAGCCAACATTTACACATAAAACCTCTGAATGATTCAAAAGCAGTTTGATTTTCATTAGCCAAAGTTCAATAAATTATTTATTATTACTTTTATCAGATCAGATCCAAATGAGTAGCTGGGTTGGGTTTTCTGAAGAACCTGTCAAAAGGGGACCTTGTTAGTGTTGCTGAGTCTGCGTGGACCTTGTTCTGCGTCTCCATTGTTGAAGCGACTGAGCTGTGGCCACAAGGGCATCTGTGCCCTGGAGGAACTGGAGCAGCTGGAGGAGCTGGAGGAGCTGGAGGAGCGGGAGCAGCTGGAGGAGCTGGAGGAGCTGGAGGAGCGGGAGCAGCTGGAGGAGCGGGAGGAACTGGAGCAGCTGGAGGAGCGGGAGCAGCTGGAGGAGCGGGAGCAGCTGGAGGAGCTGGAGGAACTGGAGGAGCGGGAGCAGCTGGAGGAGCTGGAGGAACTGGAGGAGCTGGAGGAGCGGGAGCAGCTGGAGGAGCTGGAGGAACTGGAGGAGCTGGAGGAGCGGGAGCAGCTGGAGGAGCGGGAGCAGCTGGAGGAGCTGGAGCAGCTGGAGGAGCGGGAGCAGCTGGAGGAGCGGGAGCAGCTGGAGGAGCGGGAGCAGCTGGAGGAGCTGGAGGAACTGGAGGAGCGGGAGCAGCTGGAGGAGCTGGAGGAACTGGAGGAGCTGGAGGAGCGGGAGCAGCTGGAGGAGCTGGAGGAACTGGAGGAGCTGGAGGAGCGGGAGCAGCTGGAGGAGCGGGAGCAGCTGGAGGAGCTGGAGGAACTGGAGGAGCGGGAGCAGCTGGAGGAACTGGAGCAGCTGGAGGAGCGGGAGCAGCTGGAGGAGCTGGAGGAGCTGGAGGAGCTGGAGGAGCTGTAGGAGCTGGAGAAGCTGGAGCAGCTGGATCAGCTGGAGGAGCTGGAGCAGCTGGAGGAGCTGGAGGAACTGGAGGAGCGGGAGCAGCTGGAGGAGCTGGAGGAGCTGGAGCAGCTGGAGGAACTGGAGGAGCGGGAAGAGCTGGAGGAACTGGAGCAGCTGGAGGAGCGGGAGCAGCTGGAGGAGCGGGAGGAACTGGAGCAGCTGGAGGAGCTGGAGGAGCTGGAGTAGCTTAAGCAGCTGGAGCAGCTGGAGGAGCTGGAGGAGCTGGAGCAGCTGGAAGAACTGGAGGAGCTGGAGGAACTGGAGCAGCTGGAGGAGCTGGAGAAGCTGGAGCAGCTGGGTCAGCTGGAGGAGCTGGAGCAGCTGGAGGAACTGGAGGAACTGGAGCAGCTGGAGGAGCTGGAGGAGCTGGAGGAACTGGAGGAGCTGGAGGAGCTGGAGGAACTGGAGGAGCGGGAGGAGCTGGAGGAACTGGAGCAGCTGGAGGAGCGGGAGCAGCTGGAGGAGCGGGAGCAGCTGGAGGAACTGGAGCAGCTGGAGGAGCGGGAGCAGCTGGAGGAACTGGAGCAGCTGGAGGAACTGGAGCAGCTGGAGGAGCGGGAGGAGCTGGAGGAACTGGAGCAGCTGGAGGAGCGGGAGCAGCTGGAGGAGCTGGAGGAGCTGGAGGAGCTGGAGGAGCTGGAGAAGCTGGAGCAGCTGGATCAGCTGGAGCAGCTGGAGGAGCTGGAGGAACTGGAGGAGCGGGAGCAGCTGGAGGAGCTGGAGGAGCTGGAGCAGCTGGAGGAGCTGGAGGAACTGGAGGAGCGGGAGGAGCTGGAGGAACTGGAGCAGCTGGAGGAGCGGGAGCAGCTGGAGGAGCGGGAGGAACTGGAGCAGCTGGAGGAGCTGGAGGAGCTGGAGAAGCTTAAGCAGCTGGAGCAGCTGGAGCAGCTGGAGGAGCTGGAGGAGCTGGAGCAGCTGGAGGAACTGGAGGAGCTGGAGGAACTGGAGCAGCTGGAGGAGCTGGAGGAGCTGGAGCAGCTGGATCAGCTGGAGGAGCTGGAGGAGCTGGAGCAGCTGGAGGAACTGGAGGAACTGGAGCAGCTGGAGGAGCTGGAGGAGCTGGAGGAACTGGAGGAGCTGGAGGAGCTGGAGGAGCTGGAGGAACTGGAGGAGCGGGAGGAGCTGGAGGAACTGGAGCAGCTGGAGGAGCGGGAGCAGCTGGAGGAGCTGGAGCAGCTGGAGGAGCTGGAGGAACTGGAGGAGCTGGAGGAGCTGGAGCAGCTGGAGGAGCTGGAGGAACTGGAGGAGCGGGAGGAGCTGGAGGAACTGGAGCAGCTGGAGGAGCGGGAGCAGCTGGAGGAGCGGGAGGAACTGGAGCAGCTGGAGGAGCTGGAGGAGCTGGAGAAGCTGGAGGAGCTGGAGGAGCTGGAGCAGCTGGAGGAACTGGAGGAGCTGGAGGAACTGGAGCAGCTGGAGGAGCTGGAGAAGCTGGAGCAGCTGGAGGAGCTGGAGGAGCTGGAGCAGCTGGAGCAGCTGGAGCAGCTGGAGGAGCTGGAGCAGCTGGAGGAGCGGGAGCAGCTGGAGGAACTGGAGGAGCTGGAGGAGCGGGAGCAGCTGGAGGAGCTGGAGGAACTGGAGCAGCTGGATCAGCTGGAGCAGCTGGAGGAGCTGGAGAAGCTGGAGCAGCTGGATCAGCTGGAGGAGCTGGAGAAGCTGGAGCAGCTGGAGGAGCTGGAGGAACTGGAGGAGCGGGAGGAGCTGGAGGAACTGGAGCAGCTGAAGCAGCTGGAGGAGCTGGAGGAGCTGGAGGAACTGGAGCAGCTGGAGGAACTGGAGGAGCGGGAGGAGCTGGAGCAGCTGGAGGAGCTGGAGGAGCTGGAGAAGCTGGAGCAGCTGGAGCAGCTGGAGGAACTGGAGGAACTGGAGCAGCTGGAGGAACTGGAGGAGCTGGAGGAGCTGGAGGAACTGGAGCAGCTGGAGGAACTGGAGCAGCTGGAGGAGCGGGAGCAGCTGGAGGAACTGGAGCAGCTGGAGGAACTGGAGGAGCGGGAGGAGCTGGAGCAGCTGGAGCAGCTGGAGGAGCTGGAGCAGCTGGAGGAGCGGGAGCAGCTGGAGGAACTGGAGCAGCTGGAGGAGCGGGAGCAGCTGGAGGAGCTGGAGGAACTGGAGCAGCTGGATCAGCTGGAGCAGCTGGAGGAGCTGGAGAAGCTGGAGCAGCTGGATCAGCTGGAGGAGCTGGAGAAGCTGGAGCAGCTGGAGGAGCTGGAGGAACTGGAGGAGCGGGAGGAGCTGGAGGAACTGGAGCAGCTGAAGCAGCTGGAGGAGCTGGAGGAGCTGGAGGAGCTGGAGGAACTGGAGCAGCTGGAGGAACTGGAGGAGCGGGAGGAGCTGGAGCAGCTGGAGCAGCTGGAGGAGCTGGAGCAGCTGGAGGAGCGGGAGCAGCTGGAGGAACTGGAGGAACTGGAGGAGCTGGAGGAGCTGGAGCAGCTGGATCAGCTGGAGGAGCTGGAGGAGCTGGAGCAGCTGGAGGAACTGGAGGAACTGGAGCAGCTGGAGGAGCTGGAGGAGCTGGAGGAACTGGAGGAGCTGGAGGAGCTGGAGGAGCTGGAGGAACTGGAGGAGCGGGAGGAGCTGGAGGAACTGGAGCAGCTGGAGGAGCGGGAGCAGCTGGAGGAGCTGGAGCAGCTGGAGGAACTGGAGCAGCTGGAGGAGCGGGAGCAGCTGGAGGAACTGGAGCAGCTGGAGGAACTGGAGGAGCTGGAGGAGCAGCTGGAGGAGCTGGAGGAACTGGAGGAGCTGGAGGAGCGGGAGCAGCTGGAGGAGCTGGAGGAACTGGAGGAGCTGGAGGAGCGGGAGCAGCTGGAGGAGCGGGAGCAGCTGGAGGAGCTGGAGGAACTGGAGGAGCGGGAGGAGCTGGAGGAACTGGAGCAGCTGGAGGAGCGGGAGCAGCTGGAGGAGCTGGAGGAGCTGGAGGAGCTGGAGGAGCTGGAGAAGCTGGAGCAGCTGGATCAGCTGGAGGAGCTGGAGCAGCTGGAGGAGCTGGAGGAACTGGAGGAGCTGGAGGAGCTGGAGCAGCTGGAGGAGCTGGAGGAACTGGAGGAGCGGGAGGAGCTGGAGGAACTGGAGCAGCTGGAGGAGCGGGAGCAGCTGGAGGAGCGGGAGGAACTGGAGCAGCTGGAGGAGCTGGAGGAGCTGGAGAAGCTGGAGGAGCTGGAGGAGCTGGAGCAGCTGGAGGAACTGGAGGAGCTGGAGGAACTGGAGCAGCTGGAGGAGCTGGAAAAGCTGGAGCAGCTGAAGGAGCTAGAGGAGCTGGAGCAGCTGGAGCAGCTGGAGGAACTGGAGGAACTGGAGCAGCTGGAGGAGCTGGAGGAACTGGAGGAGCTGGAGGAACTGGAGCAGCTGGATCAGCTGGAGCAGCTGGAGGAGCTGGAGAAGCTGGAGCAGCTGGATCAGCTGGAGGAGCTGGAGAAGCTGGAGCAGCTGGAGCAGCTGGAGGAACTGGAGGAACTGGAGCAGCTGGAGGAACTGGAGGAGCTGGAGGAGCTGGAGGAACTGGAGCAGCTGGAGGAACTGGAGCAGCTGGAGGAGCGGGAGCAGCTGGAGGAACTGGAGCAGCTGGAGGAACTGGAGGAGCGGGAGGAGCTGGAGCAGCTGGAGCAGCTGGAGGAGCTGGAGCAGCTGGAGGAGCGGGAGCAGCTGGAGGAACTGGAGGAGCTGGAGGAGCGGGAGCAGCTGGAGGAGCTGGAGGAACTGGAGCAGCTGGATCAGCTGGAGCAGCTGGAGGAGCTGGAGAAGCTGGAGCAGCTGGATCAGCTGGAGGAGCTGGAGAAGCTGGAGCAGCTGGAGGAGCTGGAGGAACTGGAGGAGCGGGAGGAGCTGGAGGAACTGGAGCAGCTGAAGCAGCTGGAGGAGCTGGAGGAGCTGGAGGAACTGGAGCAGCTGGAGGAACTGGAGGAGCGGGAGGAGCTGGAGCAGCTGGAGGAGCTGGAGGAGCTGGAGAAGCTGGAGCAGCTGGAGCAGCTGGAGGAACTGGAGGAACTGGAGCAGCTGGAGGAACTGGAGGAGCTGGAGGAGCTGGAGGAACTGGAGCAGCTGGAGGAACTGGAGCAGCTGGAGGAGCGGGAGCAGCTGGAGGAACTGGAGCAGCTGGAGGAACTGGAGGAGCGGGAGGAGCTGGAGCAGCTGGAGCAGCTGGAGGAGCTGGAGCAGCTGGAGGAGCGGGAGCAGCTGGAGGAACTGGAGCAGCTGGAGGAGCGGGAGCAGCTGGAGGAGCTGGAGGAACTGGAGCAGCTGGATCAGCTGGAGCAGCTGGAGGAGCTGGAGAAGCTGGAGCAGCTGGATCAGCTGGAGGAGCTGGAGAAGCTGGAGCAGCTGGAGGAGCTGGAGGAACTGGAGGAGCGGGAGGAGCTGGAGGAACTGGAGCAGCTGAAGCAGCTGGAGGAGCTGGAGGAGCTGGAGGAACTGGAGCAGCTGGAGGAACTGGAGGAGCGGGAGGAGCTGGAGCAGCTGGAGCAGCTGGAGGAGCTGGAGCAGCTGGAGGAGCGGGAGCAGCTGGAGGAACTGGAGGAACTGGAGGAGCTGGAGGAGCTGGAGGAGCTGGAGGAACTGGAGGAGCGGGAGGAGCTGGAGGAACTGGAGCAGCTGGAGGAGCGGGAGCAGCTGGAGGAGCTGGAGCAGCTGGAGGAACTGGAGCAGCTGGAGGAGCGGGAGCAGCTGGAGGAACTGGAGCAGCTGGAGGAACTGGAGGAGCGGGAGCAGCTGGAGCAGCTGGAGCAGCTGGAGGAGCTGGAGCAGCTGGAGGAGCGGGAGCAGCTGGAGGAACTGGAGGAGCGGGAGGAGCTGGAGCAGCTGGACCCTTCTGCTTAGGCCGCTGCCGCGACCTGGGTTCAGATACGAATGGATGGCAGATGAAAAATGAAAGCCATCAGCAGTTAACTGCCTTAAAAAATTCCGTCCCAAACCCATCAGCCAGTCTTCTTCTAGCCTGATCTCAGCATCTAAGTCCCCTACAGCGTCCTGACTCCGTTGATGCGGATTACACCACAGCAGAACCGTCAGGAGAATCTGAGATCTGGAGATCCGAGACTTTTACTGAAGTGGTATCAGAGTAACTGATATTTGACTTCCCTCTTAAACCTTCTACCTGGAGACCAGCAGCCCCTCGTCTCCCGCAGATCCTGTTTTCTGTCCTGCAACCATAATCAGTGTTTGTTTGCCAACAATCAATGCCATAGTGTGTGTTCACGGCGTGGAGGCGGTGTTTTGACTTTGTTGAAGAGCACCAGCGCTGCATGAATGACAGGTAACGACCACGACGATGATGATGAAGGGATCAGGGGGGAGGGGCTTGAGGTCGAGGAGAGGAGGGGCTGACATCTTTGCTCTGTTTGCGTTTTAATGAAAGCCGCAGATGGGTCAGACGAGGAGGAGCAGAGTGACGAGCAGGAAGCCAGAAGGTGGGCATTTCATTTACCTTTACTGACATCAATCAGCCACGGGCAGCTTTAAAATCTTTCCTTTGTGTCGCCTGATTGATGGACATGCTTTTGAGGTTGTGTTTCCCCCGAACGTCTGAAATGAAGAGCCTTCAGTGTTTGGTTTCTTGTTAGGAATTAACTGCAGATTAAAATGAGTCCTTTAAAGGAGTATTTTATCGACAGGATCAGATTAGTGATTTTCAGGATGTCGGAACTCTTTTTGTTTGTGGTTAAAGGGCAATAATGCAGAAACGAGTGAATTTCAAGAAAAATCATCTGATTGTCAGATGAAATGATGATTAAAGCTCAGAAGGTGTGTTGTGTAAAACCAACAGCCCTGCGGATGCTGCCTCCTCCTCTGCAGTCCCTGGATTGGGTTTCATTCCTGCAGTTCTGACTGAATGAACGCTGATCAATTATTTACAGAGAAGCTGAAGGTCACAGCAAGAAGCCCCAAGAGAACCCTTCAGCCCTGAAACGGGTGTGCAAGGCCAGGCGCAGAACCGAGAACCCGGTTCAGTCCGATTCATCATTGATTACGTCTCCAAGTGATCATGAACTTACCCCTGAACTAGGTGTCTCCTGTCTGACTTCATCAGTGTCTCATGGTTCTGGAGGTGTTCTGGTCCGTTCTGCAGGCCATTGAGGTTTCTGGACGTTCACTTCTGCACAGCTCTCTGAAGCTCCACCACAGCATCTCAACCAGGTTCAAGTCCAAACCTTAGCCAGGTCATTCCAGAACCTTGGTTTTTTTATTTTTCATCATTCTGATGTAGATCTGCTGCGTTTGGGACCATTTCCTGTCACATGACCCAGTTTCAGACAACATTTAGCTGTCAGTCAGATGTCCTCACAGTTGTCTCCAGAAGACTGCTGGCCGACCCGTTCGTCCACCAGCGACAACCAGAACCCGGCTGTTGTGCTGTTGTGCAGTGTTACAAGGGTTTTACAGTACGACTGGAGAACGTAGTTGGGAGAACAAGCGGATCCGGTTTGGTTGATGCGATGACATCACATACGCCGTTACATAATTCAGCATAAAACATTAACATTCAGTTCAGTTTGAAACACTTAATTAACCACTGAAGGGAAATAAACTGAATTAAAGTTCTTACGACTTATCTGGCTAAAGTGTTTATAACCATTATATGTTGTAAATGGAGTTTATGTTTTTGTGTTTCAGCTGTGGTATTAATAAAGTTTGGTGGAGAAAACTTCAAGGGAACAGTCAGATGTCAAAGTTCTGGTCCCTGGAACTGATACTCAACAGCCATTGGCTCACATGAGATTGAGGGGCGGGGCTAACTCTCACAAAGCATTCTGAAAACAAAAATCAGAAATTTGTTGATACACGGCTGCAGTTGTAGTAAAAATGGTTGAATGAGGGCAAATTCTGCAAGACTGCAACCGGCGCTCCAGCAGGACCAGCAAGTCCAGTTTGTTCCTCTCTTGTGAGTTAATGTTGATAGAAAATTCCTTTGACTTCCTCTGAGTGTATTTTCTTCTGCAGTTGCCACAACACTGGCTGTAAATAATTTCCAAACAGTAGGAAAAGTTACTAAAAAGAATTGAGATTTATGAAAAAGCTTTAAAGTTATGGGCCTTTCAAGGCTCTTCGGCCAAAGTTCTCTGATGTCCATGTTCAGACTGAAGGACAGTCGGCTCCGTTGGGCATTCGGACACTACCACTGCAGTCTTGACGCGACGTCCCAGTCCCAGACCCTACACGGGTCTCCGGGGTTTTGCTCCTTTCCAGCTAGACCAGTTTGACACACTTTGACCAGGTGTTCTGCGGGACACTGTGACACAGACTTGGACGTAAACCCTAACCTGAACGCTTCAGCAGCTGGACCTGCCCGACCTGCTGCACACCGAGAGCACTCGCCTGGACGGAGGTTTCCGGAGAGTCGCGTTAATGATTGAGGGGCTAATGGAGCAAAACCTGGTCTTCATCAGCAGAACACGCCGGCGGTACACTCTGAACAAGCGCCACCAAACTAATGACCGTGTTTTCTCTGCTCTCTTTGTCACAGCGGCACGAGTCCGTCCACGACCAGCGAGGTGGACATGAGATGGATCCATCGATAGATTGATCAAAGTGGCTGCAATGATGCCAGACAAACCCCAACTGATAGGTCTCCATAACTAGCCCTCTGAGGGTCATCATGGGACTAAGCCGAGCCTCCAGCACGCCGCCACATCCCGGTTTCTTGGCGAACACCCATCCCAACGGCTCCGGCAGCTCGCCCACCTCGTCCCTGCCTGCATCTTCCTGCAGCATTGACGAATCCTACAAGTACGTCTTCTTGCCTGTCTGCTACTCACTGACCTTCCTCTTCAGCCTGACGCTCAACTCGGTGGTGCTGCTGCGCTCGTGCTGCCACCACGGCGGTGGGGTCGGTGGCGGGCGGCGCTGGAACACCTCCCTGATCTACATGGTGAACCTGGCAACCACCGACCTCATGTACGGCCTGTCTCTGCCCTTCCTGGTGGCCAGCTACGTTCTGAGAGACCAGTGGGTGTTCGGGGACTTCATGTGCCGCCTCGTGCGCTTCTTGTTCTACTTCAACCTCTACTGCTCCATCTTCTTCCTCACCTGCATCTCCGTGCACAGGTAAGACGACGCCACAACAGCAAGTGGTGTTCTGATGCACATGTACAAGTACCAGAAGCCAACATTTTATGTTTTATTGGGTATGAATAAACCTTTAAAAAAATCATCTGATCGTAGTGGGTTTTAGGGTTAGACAAAACTTAAACACATAACAGCATACGTTTTATTCATGTTGCCATTAATTATTTAACAAGAATGAAGCCAAAATAAAAGTCTGGAAGTATCTTCTCACTGCTTCCATGGGATTTGAGAGGGTCAGTTTCAGCCAGGTTCTACTGATCATCAGCAGGGGTGCAGATGTGTGCCGGTCTGGAGCATTCAAGTGTGTTAACACAATGCCAAGAAGGAAAAACATCAGCAGAGATGTTTTCAGAGAACTTAGGACTGATCAGAGGACTGATCAGAAGACTGATTATTCCCCAAGATAAAAACATTCAAGATAGCTGTCAATCTTCCCAGCAAATTTACTCCTGACAGACCTCACTGAGTGTGTTGAAACCAGGGTGTTAGGCACGGTGGTGGAGGGGTGATGCTTTGGTCTGTTTTTTTCAGACACATAACCTGGACACCTTGTGGACCATGAACTGTTGTTTTTTTCCCCTTTGTAGGAGTCACCACAGAGGTTCATCGTGTTGTTCCTATTGACCCTTCAAAGGTTTCATGTCAGATGCCCTTGGTGACACAACCAACTTCACTCATTCAGGCTTAGGAGAGGCTGAGGTGATGGGATGGCGGGATGTGGGGTTGCTGCCTTGCTTAGGGACACTTTGGTGTGTGACAAGGCTGAGGATTTATCAAAGTCAAAGTCATGTTTATTGTCAATTTTTCAAAATGCGTGGACATGGTTTAAACTAAATAAAATATTTAAAAATATATATATACAAAATATAAAGAATAAAAACAAAAGTACTGATTTACAAAAACTTTCAAGATACTGTGCAAAGATGTGCATTTTGACAATAAAACAAAAAAATATTATATAAATGTTTTTGTATGTTAAGAGACCTTTTGTTTTCTAAAGTGACTGATGTGGTGAAGGGGTGGGGGCAGCTTTCTGACAGCCTGGGGGGTGAAACTGTTTATTAATCTGGTAGACCAGCTGTCATGATACGATGGTATTGATGGTATCGATGGTATCAATGGTATCAATGGTTTTGATGGAATTGATGGTTTTGATGGTATCAATGGTATTGTTGGTATCGATGGTTTTGATGGAATTGATGGTTTTGATGGAATTGGTGATATTGAGGGTTTTGATGGTATGGGTGGTATTGATGGTATTGATGGAATTGATGGTATCGATGGTATTGATGGTATTGATGGTATCGATGGTATTGATGGTATCAATGGTATCGATGGTTTTAATGGTTTTGATGGAATTGGTGATATTGATGGTTTTGATGGAATTGATAGTTTAGAGGGTTTTGATGGTATTGGTGGTATTAATGGTATTGATGGTATTGATAGTATTGATAGTTTTGAAGGTTTTGATGGTATCGATGGTATCAATGGTATCAATGGTATCAATGGTTTTGATGGTATTGATGGTTTTGATAGAATTGATATTTTTGAGAGTATCAATGGTATCGATGGTATCGATGGTATCAATGGTAGCGATGGTATCGATGGTATCGATGGTTTTGATGGAATTGATATTTTTGAGAGTATTGATGGTATCGATGGTATCGATGGTTTTGATTGTTTTGATGGTATTGATGGTATTGATAGTATTCATGGTTTCTATGGTATTGATGGTATTGATAATATCAATGGTTTTGATGGTATTGATGGTATCGATGGTTTTGATGGAATTGATGGTTTTGATGGTTTTAATGGTTTTGATGGTATGGATGGTATGGATGGTATTGATGGTATCAATGGTATCAATGGTTTTGATGGAATTGATGGTTTTAATGGTTTTGATGGTATGGATGGTATGGATGGTATTGATGGTATTGATGGTATCAATGGTATCGATGGTTTTAATGGTTTTGGTGGAATTGGTGATATTAATGGTTTTGATGGTATTGATGGTATTGATGGAATTGATGGTTTTGATGGTATCGATGGTATCGATAGTTTTGAGGGTTTTGGTGGTATTGATGGTATTGATGGTATTGATGGAATTGATGGTTTTGATGGTATCGATGGTATCGATGGTTTTGATGGTATTGATTGTATCGATGGTGTTGATGGTATCAATGGTATCAATGGTATCAATAGTATCAATGGTATCAATGGTTTTAATGGTTTTAATGGTTTTGATGGTTTTGATGGAATTGATGGTATCGATGGTTTTGATGGAATTGATATTTTTGAGAGTATTGATGGTATCAATGGTATCGATGGTATCGTGCAAAGATGTGCATTTTGACAATAAAACAAAAAAAAATTATATAAATGTTTTTGTATTTTAAGAGTCCTTTTGTTTTCTAAAGTGACTGATGTGGTGAAGGGGTGGGGGCAGCTTTCTGACAGCCTGGGGGATGAAACTGTTTATTAATCTGGTAGACCAGCTGTCATGATACGATGGTATTGATGGTATCGATGGTATGGTGGTATTGATGGTATTGATGGTATCAATGGTATCAATGGTTTTGATGGACTCGATGGTTTTGATGGTATCGATGGTATTGTTGGTATCGATGGTTTTGATGGAATTGATGGTTTTGATGGAATTGGTGATATTGAGGGTTTTGATGGTATGGGTGGTATTGATGGTATGGGTGGTATTGATGGTATTGATGGTATCAACGGTTTTAATGGTTTTGATGGAATTGGTGATATTGAGGGTTTTGAGGGTATGGGTGGTATTGATGGTATTGATGGAATTGATGGTATCGATGGTATCGATGGTTTTAATGGTTTTGATGGAATTGGTGATATTGATGGTTTTGATGGAATTGATGGTTTTGATGGTATCGATGGTATCGATGGTTTTGATGGTATTGATTGTATCGATGGTGTTGATGGTATCAATGGTATCAATGGTTTTAATGGTTTTGATTATTTTGATGGAATTGATGGTATTGATAGAATTGATATTTTTGAGAGTATTGATGGTATCAATGGTATCGATGGTATCAATGGTATCGATGGTATCGATGGTATCGATGGTTTTGATGGAATTGATATTTTTGAGAGTATTGATGGTATCGATGGTATCAATGGTATCAATGGTTTTGATTGTTTTGATGGTATTGATGGTATTGATAGTATTCATGGTTTCTATGGTATTGATGGTATTGATAATATCAATGGTTTTGATGGTATTGATGGTATCGATGGTTTTGATGGAATTGATGGTTTTGATGGTTTTAATGGTTTTGATGGTATGGATGGTATGGATGGTATGGATGGTATTGATGGTATCAATGGTATCGATGGTTTTAATGGTTTTGGTGGAATTGGTGATATTAATGGTTTTGATGGTATTGATGGTATTGATGGTATTGATGGAACTGATGGTTTTGATGGTATCGATGGTATTGATAGTTTTGAGGGTTTTGGTGGTATTGATGGTATTGATGGAATTGATGGTTTTGATGGTATCGATGGTATCGATGGTTTTGATGGTATTGATTGTATCGATGGTGTTGATGGTATCAATAGTATCAATGGTATCAATGGTTTTAATGGTTTTAATGGTTTTGATGGAATTGATAGTTTTGAGGGTTTTGATGGTATCAATGGTTTTGATGGTATCAATGGTTTTGATGGTATCGATGGTTTTGATGGTATTGGTGGTATTGATGGTATTGATGGTATTGGTGGTATTGAATGCTGAGCTAAAGTCTATGAAAAGCACTCTGAGTTGTCCAGGTGGGTGACAGCTGGGTGGAGAGCAGAACTGACTGCATCTTCATCAAATTGGTTAGCTCAGTATGCAAACTGGAATGGGTCAAGGTTTGTGAGAAGGATGGACTTGATGTGTGACTTGATGAGGAGTCTTTCAATGCGTTTCATGAGGATGGGGGTTAATGCAACAGGGTGATAGATGGGGAGGACTTCTTTGGCAAGGGTATGATGGTGGTGGTCTTGAAACACACAGGAACAACAGCCTGATTGAAGGAGGTGTTGAAGATCTCAGTGAAGACATCTTCGAGCTCTTCTGCACAGTCCTTTAGGACCTGACCAGGAATGTTGTCTGGGCCTGTGGCCTTGCGGGTGTTGATGGTGGTTGCAGACAGGCACAGACGCTGGTTGTAGTCTGGATGCCCTGCCACAGACTCCGCTGTCCCTGGTGTCTTTGAAGTGGCTGTTTTGATCAACAACCACCCAGTTGGAGTGGCAACCGAATCTACCCGGATCCACGTCCAAAGCAGTCCAGACCTGAACCTGATTTAGATGCTGTGGTGGGACCTTCAGACAATGTGTAGAAGAGAGCGTCCAAAAATCTCAATGAACCTAAGCAACATTGGAAAGAAGAACAGTTCAGAAATTCCAAACACCCTACCAGCTGATCTTCTTGAACAAGGTTGTTTCAGTTTTATATCAATACATTTCAAAAATGTCCAGTTAAATCCTCTGTTTCAGGACGGATTCAGAAAACATGGCTGGACAATCCTCTTCTCTCCTGTCGAGTTTGTAATTTGGAGTTTTATGAACACGACTATTGTACACGCACATGAATTTTCCTGGTATTGTTAATTTTTGACGGCTCCTTGAACTTTGGCTGGCTTACAGGACAGAAGCTGTGAAACATATGATATTCTAAGGACCTTTGAGCTGATCAGAGGCTCAGAAATGTGAGGAAAAAGGGCCAGTGGGACCGGAAAGTGGCCAAACTGGTACCAAATATGGAAAAACTGTTGTTTCCTTCTTGAAGCATGTATTTTTTTTTCGTTGACTTGTGTGATAGAGGAGTACCACCCGAATCCCGACCAGCAGACTGCCAGAAGCTTTTATGAAGGTCTTGAATGATGATCAAGATGATGATCAGCAGACGCTGGATGAAACTTAAATCCTGTGGAAGTAACAAGTGGTTACTTAGGATTGACCACACAGTTTTGGTTTCCTTTTTGGTGCCATTTTGTGATAAAACCTATTAATTTCTATATGTTTAATAGCAATACCCACAATGATTTTGTGGTTTTATAGGAACAAACATGTCACTAAAAGATGGCAGTCTGTATGCTGCACAACTATAGTTGATGAAGGTTTTAAGTTAGTTTGTCCCAGAAACAGTTTGAGTCATGAATGTTTCGACAGCAGAGCAAGTTCAGGAGTGTTCAGGTCGACTGCACCTGTGAACAAACCGAGCAGCTGTTACGCTGCGCAGCGCTGAGCATGTGCAGAAAGTCGTTAATATGAGGCAGGACCATGAGCTGGACGTTTGTGGGCACGGAGATGTAGCGTGTTTGAATAATCCTGAGTCTTCACAGAGTCCGTCCGTCCGTCTGTCCGTCCGTCCGTCCGTCCGTCCGTCCGTCCGTCCGTCCGTCCGTCCGTCCGTCCGTCCGTCCGTCCGTCCGTCATTGAGGGGATCCCAAGGCATTCCCAGGCCAGTTGGGTGACTAAGACTCTCCAGCGTCCTGGGTCTCCTCCCAGTGGGACATGCCCGGAAGACCTCACCAGGAAGGTACCCAGGAAGCATCCTCACCAGATGTGTGAGCCACCTGATCTGGTTTCTCCTGATGTTGAGGAGCAGCAGCTCTATTTTGAGCTTCTCCCGGATGACTGAGCTTCTCATCCTATCTCTGGAGAGTCCAGACACCTGGCGGAGGAAACCCATTTCTGCCGATTGCATCCGCAGTCTTGTTCTTTCGGTCACTTGAGCTTGTGACGGTCAGTGAGGGTGGATACGTAGACCGACTTGTAAATCGAGAGCTTTGCTTTTCAGCCCAGCTCCAGCTCCACCCTAACCCATCCTTCCCCCACTCGTAAACAAGACCCCAAGATACTTGAACTTGGGGAGGATCTGATTCAGACCGCTCCACCCTTTTCTGATAGGAAAATTAAAGTCCTGAAATTCTAAAATATAGACATTAGATTGTCCAAATTTTGAGATATTGTCTCTTAATAGGAAAGCATCTCTCAGAGCTGGACAGGATTGTGGTAAAAGCTGCTCAGATAAATTAAATCCCAGAGGAAACTTTACCTTTGCTGTTTTTTATGACAAAAGTCGGCAAATCCGAGTTTTCATTTTTCATGGACGAACGTCTTGGGCCCTCCCAAACCAGGAAATCCTCCGTTGCGCTGAGGTTTTCACATCATGTATTTTCTCTGTTCAGCCCTTTCCCCACAGACTGTACAAAAAGAACTGGACAACGCTGTGTGTTGTCATCATTAGTTTTCTGTTGACTCCGTCTGAAGCTTTTTTCTTTCCACCACATGACACCATCTTGGCAGCAGATGACTCCACCCAACTCCAGTTAATCAAAACAAATGGGAGAAACCAACTATCTGGAACACAACCACCTACCCACCTAACCTCAGTTAGAGCTGGATCATGGTCACGGTAGAAGAAGAACCAGAGATACCTCCTCAGACGTCGTCCCCAGGCTTCTGAAGAGTGGTTTTGAAGCCTCTTGGGCGGAATGGACCTGGAAGCCGGTTGGAACACGCCCACTTTTTGTCAGTCACACTTAACCATTTCAGCTTGCATGACTTAGCTGTGGCTATGATGTTAGGATGGGGTTAGACCTGTTGTAGTCGGGTAGGTCTGCACATGTCACCGGCTGATGTTCTGTAGGTCCCAGGAGATTTCCACTGCAGATGGTAACTGAATGGTCCTCTGTGGCTCCCGGCTTCTTCAGCTGATCCATGTCAGAGGAGCTGTGGAGCCGTAAATGTGTGTGACCTCAGGAACCACGGGTCTGGATCCAGACCTTGGTGGCCAGTATAGAAACCACAGGTCCGGATCCGGACCCTGGTGGTCGGTAGAGGAACTGCAAATAAACTTACTTCCACATTGTGAGCATGGTGCCCTAAAAGGAAAACGGTCTGCAAAGATGATGAGTTTTTCATAAGTTTAGACAATTATCATCAGCTGTTAACTGAACATGTTAGAGACATGTTCTGTAGAAGATGCAACTCAGAGATGAAGGTGTTGTGTCTGACGTTCGGTTCATCTCCGCAGGTATCTGGGGATCTGCCATCCAATGAGGACCATCACTCTGGAGAGCAAGCGGGTGGTGAAGGGAACCTGTGCGCTGGTCTGGGTGGTGGTCTTTGTGCTCACCTGCCCTATCTTCAGGTTTGCCCAGACTGGGAGCGTTGTGAGAGGGGGCACCAGGACTTTTGGGTTTGAGAGGATGACAGGTGGTGAGAACAGGACAGATGGAGAGTTCGGGGAGGAGTACATGAATTGCTGGGATGATGCCATCGATAAGGAGTTTGCTGATTACGTTCCATACGGCATCATCCTACATCTACTCGGCTTCTTTGTGCCCTTTGTCATCATCGCCTGGTGTTACTCTCAAGTGGTCCGGACAATATTCCAGACCCTGCGCACCCCACCCAGTTCAATAGAGGGTGGTGACGACGGTCAGGCAGGGGACGGAGGATCGGAAGGTGTTCGAGATCGGGAGAGAACCTCAGTTTCCATCTCCGGCTCCCAGTACTCACACTACATCCGACGACGGCGCAAATCCATAAAGACCATCTTGACTATCACATTGCTTTTCGCGCTGTGCTTCCTGCCGTTCCATGTGACTCGTACGCTGTTCCTGCTCCTGCGGAGGGGACTTGGGGAGCTCGGCAGCTGCAACGCCATGAAGACCGTTTCTATTTGCTATAAGGTCACTCGGCCACTGGCCTCCTGCAACGCTTGGCTCAACGCTCTCCTCTACTTCTTGACAGGAGATAAAGGTGCACCCTGCTGCGGGTCATCAGAACAAAGCGTCCGCCGTGACCGCCGCAGTGGCTCGCTCTGGTGGCCGCTGACGATACTGAGAAAGGAGGGAGCAGGGGAGGACGACCACGAGGGGGCCGAGAAGGCTGAGAGGGAGCTGCACATGGAGGATGAGTCCAAGTCCTCCAGGGTCATCTTCTAGTGTCTGATTCTCCAGGACACGAATTAACCCGGAAGCTGCTTGGTAGTGCCGGGTGTCATTACAAGTTTCATCACTTTTTCATTAAAATGTTATGCAAATTTAAAGAGAATTAAGTATTAAAAACAGTGGGGAGAGCATTAATCCAATAAACCTGCTGTAAATTCACAAAGCATCTCCATGAGTAGTTGTTAACGTGATTGTTTCTGTTTTATGTTCCCATCTTCTGCTGCATTGATCTCGGTTTGCGTTGATCAGCACCACACAGTCACTGAAACCTAGAAAACCCTGAGTCTGTTAGAGCGCCGCCTAAATCTGCTATTTCCTGTGTGTTGTGGAGAGCACTATGTTGGTTCCTCCTCTGCTCCCCGCTCACCCTGACAGAGACACTTGACCTATTGGTAAGTCTGTCGCTAACGGGCACGATGTTACAGTTTTTAAAGGTCTGTGTCCCGAGATGTTGTAGATGTCGTAGATGTCGTAGATGTCGTAGACGTCTTAGACGTCGTAGACATCTTAGAGGTCGTAGACATCTTAGAGGTCGTAGACGTCTTAGATGTCGTAGATGTTTTAGATGTTGTAGATGTTGTAGATGTCGTAGATGTCGTAGACGTCTTAGACGTCGTAGACGTCTTAGACGTCGTAGACATCTTAGAGGTCGTAGACGTCTTAGATGTCGTAGATGTTTTAGATGTTGTAGATGTCGTAGATGTCGTAGATGTCGTAGACGTCTTAGACGTCGTAGACATCTTAGAGGTCGTAGATGTTTTAGATGTCGTAGATGTCGTAGATGTCGTAGACGTCTTAGACGTCGTAGACATCTTAGAGGTCGTAGACGTCTTAGATGTCGTAGATGTTTTAGATGTCGTAGACGTCTTAGACGTCGTAGACATCTTAGAGGTCGTAGACGTCTTAGATGTCGTAGATGTTTTAGATGTCGTAGATGTCGTAGACGTCGTAGACGTCTTAGACGTCGTAGATGTTTTAGATGTCGTAGATGTCGTAGACATCTTAGATGTCGTAGATGTCGTAGATGTAGATGTTGTAGATGTCGTAGATGTAGATGTTGTAGATGTCGTAGACATCTTAGATGTCGTAGATGTCGTAGATGTAGATGTCGTAGATGTTGTAGATGTCGTAGATGTCGTAGATGTCGTAGACGTCGTAGACGTCATAGACGTCGTAGACATCTTAGATGTCGTAGATGTCGTAGATGTAGATGTCGTAGATGTCGTAGATGTAGATGTCGTAGATGTTGTAGATGAGAAGTGTCGGACTCGGTTTCATCCTGAGGGCCGGACAGTAACTGCAGGACTACTTCAGCGTATCAACTCTTTAATCATATAACATAACTGTTCTCATAACATAACTCTATATTAAACAGTTTAGAAATAAATTTATGATGAATAAAAATTCAATATTATTATAGAAGTGTGGAAGACATTTGATGGACAAATCTGCCTTCTGGCCACTAAACAAAACCTGGGTGTCTCCGTTTAGGCCCGGGGTCTTCCACGCCAGCTGGCTTACATCATAAGTTTACATTAACCCTTAACCAGATCATTAGTTCTATTTTGTTTGGCTTTACTCCAGACACATCACTTGAAATATTCTGGTTCTGGTCCCTGTCAAACTCAACAGCCATTGGCTCATCTGTGTTTGAGGGCGGGGCTTACTGACAGGATCTCTGTCGGATCCCTGCAGGAGTTTCCTGCCGGATCCCTGCCGGATCCGTGCCGGATCCCTGCCGGATCCGTGCCGGATCCCTGCCGGATCCCTGCCGGATCCGTGCCGGATCCCTGCCGGATCCCTGTCGGATCCCTGCCGGATCCGTGCCGGATCCCTGTCGGATCCCTGCAGGAGTTTCCTGTCGGATCCCTGCCGGATCCCTGTTGGATCCATGTCAGCCCTTCAGCGCTCATTTAGTGGCTGCAGCTGCTCGTATACTCAGACCCGTGCAGGTATTTGTTTTATTAATACATACTGTAAGTTTACCGAGTCCATGTTTGCCAGCGACGGTACAAATCTGTGTCTTCATCCGTGAAAGTGACAAGTTAATGTTTCCTGGGTGTTTTTAAGTTATACGTTCGCAGTGGTTGTGAACAGAGCAGCTATGTTTGGTCCAGATGTTCCTTCTTGATGTGATGATGTTGATGTTGTTTTGGAGCTCCGGTCGGCGTCTCATCTCAGACCTCGCTGTATTTTCTTGTTTTCCTGTCTGGATTAAAGTGGCGATGACCTCAGCACTCTGCGTCTCCGGCCTCGTTCATGGTTAACGCCAGGATCCGTTCGCTCTCCAAGATCATTAATCAGGTCACCTCCGCTAGTTTGGATCAAACGCATCCGCTGGACCTCTGACACTGATCCAGTCCTCCTTTAGTTGTTTGAGATTAAAGTCCACTTGGGGATGAGGGGACCTTCTTCGTGCAGGTATTTATTTATTTACTGTGTCCCTGCTGACAGCAGGACTATGAAGTGCTCCCTTACAAGCCCACTTTCAGATTCCTGCTGTAACGTCAATATTGAAAGTAAGTACATTTAAGCAACTACCAGCTGTACTTGGATACATTTGGCATTAAAATATAGCACATATGACAGTGATTTATGGAGCAATCGATCGTCCTATGAGGCTTGAAAATCACAAAGTAGCAGCGGTAAAGATGCTGAAGGACGGACGACTGGACCCAGCAGACCGGTCGAGTCCAACTCCTTATTGAATGTGGGTATCAAAAAAATTAATAAAACAGCAAACAAGATAATTTATGATGAGACTTTATTGGACAATCAAAAATAGTTGAAAAAATGGCAATAAAAATAGAGGCACGGAAGTCATCATGATTCATCCTCCGGAGTTTTACTTCATTATAACCACAAATAACAAAATACAGTCGTGTAAAAGTTTGTGTCCCCTGTTTTTTAATCTAGTTTTCTGTAAAAATGTCAGTTTTTCATAGTTCTTTGTATATGACAAATTCAACCTCTGATAAACAGCATCACTCCTTCGCTTTAAAGTATTTGAGTGTTTGTGGAAACAAAAAGAACCAGTCAAGCTGCTTTGGATTCGCAGTCGTGTTCTCTGGTTTTGTTCTCCTGACCTTCAGTCCGCCAGCTCCCACCGGGTGTCGCTGACCAGCCGGTAGTTCAGCCTGCGGTAGTTTTCAGGGTGAATCTGTCGCTGTCGCCACACCTCCTCATACAGGCTGCGAACGACAGGAGGCAGCGGTGGGAATCCGGCAGAGCGGGCCAGCATCTGGCAGTACTCCCACTGGTCCTGGTCCATCTTCAGCAGGTGGCGCTGAGCCACTCCTTGCTCCTTCTTCTCCTGCAGCTCCTGCTGGACCTCCTCTTCCATCTGCTGCCGAGGTGGTAACGAGACAGAGCCGTCCAACACCGCCACAGCGAACAGGACCTGCAGGAGAACAGAAGGTAGATGAGGCGCTCTCAGGTGACCCCGCTACACCTGCTGGCCGCCCCTCACCTGGCAGTTGAAGTTGGGGAAGGGGCAGATGATCTTACAGATGCCGATAAAGAAGAGCGAGGGGAAGGCGGGGGGCATCATGAAGCGATACAGAGGAGACACCAGGTGGTCCTGGATCTCCAAACCCAGCTCAGCTGCGTCCAGGAATGGATACCTGAAGTTGTAGCCGGTGCAGAACATCAGGACGTCAGCCACGCCCACCGAACCGTCCTGGGCCAATCAGAGTCAGTTAGCTCATACCAAACGGCCGATCACAAACAGTACAGTATATGTCCAAATTCCAAGTCGGATTTTCAACTGGAACGCCCCTGAGGTTGGAAGAACTCAGGTTGGCCCAGGTTTCTGAAGTTTCTGAAGCTTCTTTTTCTCGTACTACACAGCACCACGTTGAGTGACACAAACAGACCTGGGAGCCAAATGGAACACGCCCCCCTTATGTCAATCATAGTTGGCTACGCTAACCTATGATGTTTATTAATATTAGTTTCCATAAACCTGTCCAAACATCGTCATTTCAACTCTCGCTACTAAAGCAACTTCTACAACCAGCGGTGGCAGCGCTGAAATGAGGACCAGCTGAGCTCTGCTGGTGCCGTCGCGGGCTGACTGCAGGATCCAGCGGAATTCCCCTGTGGTTCCCGGGTCCTTCAGCTGGTCCGTGCAGGAGGAGCTGTGGCGCTGCCAGCCAACCTTGTAACGGGACTTCCTGTTGCAAATGTTTCTGTGGTGAAGTCAGAGACAAACGCGGCGTAACAACCAGTTACCAGGTTTGCTTGGGCTTCGCAGCAACTCTTTAGAAACCTTGGAGTGACATCACAGAGGGCGTGTCCAGGCCTCTTGGGGAGCACCAATGCAACTTTGTTACAAGTTTCCTTGTTTTTCCCCAACTGAAATGTCGTCATTCAGAGCTCCAGCTTCCGAGGTAAATTGAAAAGACCGAAAAGTTTATTTACATTCCCAAAAAATGTGATGAATGTAAATGTTGGTGATGTTATTTTTCTTTTGTAATTTAAAGAAAAAACACTTGAAGTGAAGTGAAGTGGAGTGGAGTAGAGTGAGGTGTCTTTGGAGGTGCTGGTGGTGTTCAGTCACCTGGAAGCGAATGCTGCCGTTATCCTCGACCGCCACCACCGAGCTGGACTGATGAATCCCCGGAGGAAGAGGAAGGGTGAGGTGAGGGTACCTGTGGCTCAGAGTCACCTGGACAGAGGGCCACAGGTTCAGAGAAGGCCTTGAGGTCTTCTCGTGTCAGATTTGGACCCTGTAGTCACCAGACAAGGACTGTACCGGGCTTCTTACCTGGGCACCCGCTTTGGCCAGTTCAATTGAAATATCCAGTCCTGAAGCCTTGGCTCCCAGAACCACCACCGACTGACCACAGAATGGCTCTGCACACCTGTACGAGTGACTGTGGAGCACCCGGCCTGGAAATGGAGACAGGTGTGTTAGAGGCCCGGGAGGAGGTGTCCCCGCTCCAACAGTGGGAGAATACAACCTCTGGTGACAGTCGCCCAGGAAACAAGTTACCCATCAGTCAACAGCTCTTCGATCCAGGTTGAGGCGCTAAACCCAGAAGTTTCTTGTTTGACTTCATCCACATGGTCTCCAACATGGTTGGGAGGAATTCTGGTCCATTCTTCTTCCCAGCATTGCTTCAGTCCAGGGAGGTTTCTGGACTTCACTTTGAAGGTCCCACTTCAGCATTTCAGTCAGGTTCAGTCTGGACTTTGAGCAGGTTTTCCAAACTTTGATTCTGCTGTGTTCGGGATCATTTCCTGTCACATGTTTCAGTTTCAGCCAATCTTCAGCTAGTGGTAGTGGTGACGCTCCCGCCAGCCGGATCTAAACGGGATCAGGGCTTCCTGGTCAGCTTAAACCAACACGTCCCACAATGTCTCCTTTCTATATTTAAGTACATAACATTTATATGATATTAACATCACATTTTCTCTATCTGCCTCACACTAATCGTCCCCCTTCCTTTGATCTCCACTCACTCTGTTATTGGTTATCAGCAAGAACATAGAAATCCCAGAAAGACAGGATCAAGACCCTAGTGGTGGGTAGAGGAACTGAAAGTCCGGATCCAGATCCTAGTGGTGGTTTGAGGAAATGAAAGTCCAGATCCTAGTGGTGGGTTGAGGAACTGAAATCCTGGATCCAGATCCTAGTGGTGGGTTGAGGAACTGAAATCCTGGATCCAGATCCTAGTGGTGGGTAGAGGAACTGAAATTCTGGATCCAGATCCTAGTGGTGGGTAGAGGAACTGAAATTCTGGATCCAGATCCTAGTGGTGGGTAGAGGAACTGAAATTCTGGATCCAGATCCTAGTGGTGGGTTGAGGAACTGAAAGTCTGGATCCAGATCCTAGTGGTGGGTAGAGGAACTGAAAGTCTGGATCCAGATCCTAGTGGTGGGTTGAGGAACTGAAAGTCTGGATCAAGATCCTAGTGGTGGGTAGAGGAACTGAAATTCTGGATCCAGATCCTAGTGGTGGGTTGAGGAACTGAAATTCTGGATCCAGATCCCAGTGGTGGGTGGAGGAACTGAAATCCTGGATCCAGATCCTAGTGGTGGGTAGAGGAACTGAAAGTCTGGATCCAGATCCTAGTGGTGGGTTGAGGAACTGAAAGTCTGGATCAAGATCCTAGTGGTGGGTAGAGGAACTGAAATTCTGGATCCAGATCCTAGTGGTGGGTAGAGGAACTGAAAGTCCGGATCCAGATCCTAGTGGTGGGTAGAGGAACTGAAAGTCCGGATCCAGATCCTAGTGGTGGGTAGAGGAACTGAAATTCCAGATCCAGATCCTAGTGGTGGGTTGAGGAACTGAAATTCCAGATCCAGATCCTAGTGGTGGGTTGAGGAACTGAAATTCCAGATCCAGACCACCACTGTTTGGTTTAAGGTTTTTCTTCCCTCTTAAAGGGGAGTTTTTACCTGCCGTTGTTTATGTAATAATTGCTCGGGGGTCATGTTCTGGTCTCTGGAAAGCGCCTAGAGACAACTTACGTTGTAATAGACGCTGTATAAATAACACATATCACAGTTTTGGATGACAGTTTATATTAAGTGTGAAACTCAAAGTCAGGAAGCAGAACATGTGACATTACATTTGGCTTCCACCATGAACAACGTGGAAGTCGTAAGAGCAGGCATGTGGACCGTACCTTTAAAGTTCTCTATTCCTGGTAGGTGTGGGATGTGGGGGTCAGAGTAGTGCCTAAGAGACACACGAGTCAAACATTAGGACATGTCAATCTAATGAATAATGTCATAATCCTCCGGCAGCAGTGATGGGAAGAACTTCAGGTCAGGTCAATACTGATCAACACTACTTTACATTTAGCAGACACTTTTATTATTTTGAATCGAGCCACAGGTATATTACCAACCTCTCAGGGAACCTACTCGTTTAATTAGATTTCACCTCTTATCGGCCACACCAGATCAATATTAATTATCAGCAGGTGTGCAGATCTCCGTAAAAGTCAATGTTGTGTCAGTTTTCTGGTCTGAAACATTCAGGTGTGTGTTAACACAATGCCAAGAGGGAAAGAGAAAAGTAATGGTCTAAGCTGGACAAACTGACCAGTAAGCTCCACCCCTCAATCACAGATGAGCCAATGACTGTTCAGTATCAGTTCCACAGGGGCCAGAACTTAGACATCAGTATTTTTCATCTCTACAGAAAAACTCTGGAAGATCTGAAACTCTCATCTGTTTTATGCAAGAACCCTGTTTGGAGAAAACTAAACACAGAATATCAGCAGAAACATCTCAAACCCACTGTCAAGCACGGTGGTGGAGGTACATCTGGAACCATGGACCATGAACTCCTCTGTTCAACAGACAGCTCAGCTGCCAAAAGTACCTCTACTCCTTCTCCCCGACCAATGAGAACACCCTGAGAGGAGTGATGGGTTCTAGTTGTGTAGGACCACCAACACTGTCACACAACACACATTTTCTGCACAAAAACTGTTAATGTGCAAAAGTTGATCAGTGCGATTGTATTTTATGTCACAATGTTCAGTGATATTGATAATGGAACCGGAATTGATAAATTCTTAACAATTCCCATCCCTACGAATGACACAACACCGGAAGGGAACAGCTGAAAGGAAAAGAAGAGGGCTTCGACGCAGCACTGTTATGGTCGTCCTCTTACTTCCACTCCGCTGAAGCGGTTATGTTGTCGTGGTAACGTGGAATGAATCAGTGTCACATAGTCACTCAGACTGCTTTGTGAACTGTGATGTGGCCGTCAAAACGTTACCAGTCAACAAACGGCCATCTCACCCCGAGCACACGAACACAGAGTCAAAGCTGTCGGTTTTCAGACGACCCGATGAGTCTCGAAACGTTACTTCCCAAGCTGTCTTCTCTGTTGTCATGACAGCAGGCGTCACATTTTCAACCACGGTCTGGAACTGTCAAGTAATAAAAGAGGAGACAAGCCCAGCATTACAGGGGACCCCGTCTGGGACATCATCTACTGTTTGCCTCGTCTGGAAAACAGTGTCAGAGGGATGAAACAACGCCACGAGGCTTGGGGACAGACTCACCCGGATGTGAGGCCGGATGTTGTGGCACTGGCAGTACCCCTCTAGGTACCTCTGAACCTCCTGGTGGGGCAGGAAACTGCTTAGCTGGGGATCAAAGGGGAAGTCAGGAAACATCATCACTTCCTTGGGCAGGTTGGTCCTGTTGACAAATCAAAGTCACTTGACCCCAAACATGATGTTTAAATGTGAGGTCATAGCACGCAAAACAAGAGAAACAACAGCAAAATAAGTCTCCAAAGAGATGGAACCAATTTCAAAGGCTGTCCTTGATGAGTTGATAATCAGCAGATGTTTGCTGTGGCTTGTTATTTAAAAAGATATCAGCTTTGGTCTTAGAGAAGCCAATTAAACTGTACAGACAGGAAACATACCTGAGGTCTCTGTACATGCTGCTGTGAATCGGCCGCCCGTTGTCATACGTTCCAATACGTTCATCGTAGCACCAGGTGCCGCCAACGTTGTCGGTGAGCTCGAACACCACTGGGGGGGCGAACCTGCTCGGACGGGACAGGATGTGCCTGGCAGCGCAGAGTCCGGCCGCCCCGGCGCCCACCACTGCCACCCGCTGGAGCATCCTCTCCATACTGGCTGGAGAGAGATGAGGGGGTGACCGTCCTGAAACGCACTCATCTGGGAATGATGTCACAGCCATGTTGACGGCATTTGAGTTTTAAAAGTAACCCACTGCTTAGCAGTACTCGTCCAATACTCACGTACCGCACAGCGACATGCCGACTTACAAAGGACCAATGGCATCGTGTTCATGTTTAACTTCATGTGAATCAGAATAACTTTATTGACCCCTGATGGGAAACTGCTTTTTGTTACTTTTTCCTTATGCAATAAGACAGAGACAGCGTCGTACTTTCACCTCCCCATGGAAACCTCCGCTGCAACTGAGATACCATCACCATGGAAACCTCAACTACCACGAGAACTCATTACTATGAAAACCGTTAACTGTTACTCAGAACTCAGCCGCATTATTAATTATTTCACACAGACTTAGAAATTCAACTTATTTTAAGCAGTTACCAAGAGGCCAGGGTCTGGCGGTGGCACCAATTCTGCTGCAATTTCTCATGAATCTGCTTAGCGTTGGTATTAAAACTCGTCTCTTTAGGCTCTATGTGTTTAGGACGACATCAGTTGAGTCCAGAATCGTTGTAGGAACAGCTCAATGAAGAGTAAAAAACTTCAATAAAAAACATCAACAAAGGTGTTAACATTACCATCCTTACGCCTATTAAGGGCTTTACTGTGGACATCATGTTCTCACCAAACCTGCAGCTCTTATTTTAGAGGGCATCCATCCTTTTATCATATCTCAATTACACAGGTTCATAGAGTCAGCGCAGCATTTGACACCATTGACCATGGTATATTACTAGAGCGGCTGGAGAATTAGGACTTTCCGGCACAGTACTTGACTGGTTTGAGTCCTACAGGGACTACTTTCTGTCAATAGGTAACTTTACACCAGACTCAACAAAAATTACATGTGGAGTTCCCCAAGGTTCTATCCTAGGACCCTTCCTCTTTTGCATCTACATGGTTCTGCTAGTTCAGATAATAATAAAACAACAAGATTTAATGACAACGAGCCCATACAAGTGTTGCGTAGATGCAGAGAAGAAATCAATGAGTGGATGTGCTGTAATTTTCTTCAACTGAATAAAACAAAATTAAAGTAGTTGTTTTGGACCAAAAGAAGAGTGTTTAATGGTCAGCATACAGCTTCAGGTACTACAGCTACAAACCACTGACGATGCCTGGGTGTAGTCACAGACTCAGACCTGAACCTTCAGAGACACATTAAAACAATTAGAAAGTCTGCCTTCTGTCACCTGAAGAACATCTCCAGGATCAAAGGACTAATGTCTCAGCAGGACCTTGAAAAATCCACGTGTTTATCTTCAGCTGAATTGATCACTGCAACAGTGTTTTCACAGGTCAGCTGATCCAGAACGCTGCTGCCCAAGTTCTCACAAGAACTAAGAACATGGACCACATCAGTCCAGTTCTTACACTGGCTCCCTCAGAGAACAGACTTTAAAATACTTCTGTTAGTTTAGAAATCACTGAATGGTTCAGGACCAAAACACATCAGAGACTTGTTGTTACCATGTCAACCATCCAGACCTCTCAGGTCTTCTGGTTCAGGTCTTCTGGTTCAGGTCTGACCTGTGTCTCCAGAACCACAGAACATGGAGAAGCAGCATTCAGCTTTTATGCTCCACAGATCAGGAACAAACTTCCAGAAAACTGCAAGAATGTTGAAACCCTCAGTTCCTGTAAATCAAAGTTAAAACTCATTTGTTTACAGCTGTCTTGACTGGATTATTAAAACCATCTGAATTTAAATTTAAACAATGTTCATTACACTACACTACACAACTCCAGCTTAAGTCTAACTTTTCTTTATTCTGCCACTGCACTGTAACTCATGCACCTATAATAGATTATCTGTAACTTACACCGACAGATTAATTAGGAAAAGTAACTTCAGCGCAGGTTCCGATGCGGAGTAACGGTTGGACTTTACACCGGAAATACGCGTCAGGTCTTTTAATTGTTCTCTGAATTACTCAAATAAGATAAAGGGCTTGCATGCTGTGAGATAAATACGAAATGTGTTTTTTTTAAAGCGATAAACAAGTTAAAAAGCAAACATTTCGTAAGTAAACGTTTAAGAAACTGCGCATGCTCAGAGCAAATACGACCTTTAAAGACTAGATACGTAAAAACATAAAAAGTACTGAACAATGGGCCTGATGGTAATATACTAATAAATATGAAACATAACTTCTATGTAAAACATCAGTAATTAATATCTATCTTACCGTATTCACTGTCAGTTGTTATCAGCTATGCGGTTTCAACCGTGTTACCGGGACACAGATGTGGGCGGAACCGTTTCCGTCACAAGGTTCGGTTGAACAGAACGATAGAGGCGTCATAAAAAAATGGGTTGATGTTCCGTTGATACTTCCGCTTTCAATCCTTCAGAATAAAAGTAAATTAGTTTAAAAGTTACATTTGTATTTTTGACTAGATTTTAAACATGTTGAATAACAAAATAGCTGTTATGACAACGATGTGAACATTTTTAAACCGTAAAAGAAAAAGTAAACATCTCTGGCTTTAACATGAACATTTTTATGTGAATTTAATAAAACTGTCTTTATAAATTCACTTGAAAAATAAAATCCTGGCTTTATAAACTTGGAAATTTAGGAGGGAAAAAAGTCAAATTCTGACTGTAAAGCCTTGCAAATTTGTGTTAAAGTCAATAAAAGTAGTCACTTTGAAAAAGAAAACATCTCAAATTCTCACTTTATAAACAAAAATGATAAAAAGCTTAAAACTTCTCACTTTATAAACTCATGAAATTTGTCAGAAATAGCAAACAAAAAAATAATTATAAACTCAGGAAATATGCCACAGAAAAGCTTGAATTTATGACCAACTTCACTAATTTGATGTAAGAAAAAAATAAAAATCTAACTCAAAAAGAATCCAATTATAATTCTATATCTCTGTGTGTTTAAGTACATGTGAGTTTTCATCTCTGGACCTCAGTGAGAACAAAAGAAATAGAGTTAAACATATGGCTGCACTATTGATTCACTTAATTACTTAAACTACAACGTAATTAAAATATTACATAATTCTTAATGGATGAATCAATGCAATCTAAATCATTTCAAATATTTTATTACAAATGAAAGAATGACAAGCAAAAACTGACATCAAGAAATTAATTAAAAAAAAAAAAAAAAAAAAGTTTACTGTATTTTTGCTGGACATGTTTCAGGGTTCATAAACATGAACTAAATACTTCAGTCTGAGGAGTTTATATGTCGTGAATGTCATCACCGAGCAGATGGACATACACCAGTAAACATCCGCACTTTCACACATGGAGACAGTTTGACTTGAAATTCCTGACAGGAAGTCGGCAGATCCTCTTGATCCAATGTTGTCACTCAACTCTTCAAAGTCCGAGTTCATGTTGAGCAGCTTCGGAGCTGCCCTCAGTGACATCATCACTTGGCAGCGGTGTTCCCGTGCGGCGGCGGCTGCTGCTGCACCTGCTGCTGCTCGGCGAGCGCCTGCTGCAGCCGTGTGCGTTTGCGTGAGTAGTGCTGCCAGTGCAGAAGCTGCTGCTCGTCGATGAACTTGGCGCACTGAGCGTTGACCAGCTCCTTCCTGAAGTGCTCGTACTGCAGCAACTCAAGCATGTGCAGACAGTGAGGATACCTGTGGGGGAGGGGAGGAGGCGGGGTCACACCGATGACTCAATGAAACAGAATTAAGTTGGTGTTTTTTCATTAACAATCAATTTTTCCTCGACATTTGCAGTGGACGAGGTCAGAAATAGATTAGATGACTTCATTGATCCCCATGGGGGAGATCAGGTGTCACAACCGCTGAAGAAGCTTGGCTGAAAATGATGAAAATAAAAAAAAGTGTGATACCAAGAAGTAAGTGAAGTAAGTGTCCGGAATATAACAGCAACCCGTGTTGGTTTGTTGCTCGCACCTCCTAAACAAACAGAACACTCAAAGAGGCTTCTTCATAAAATCAAAACTGCAGCAGAGGTGGGAAAAATAAAACATTCATATGTGAAAAAGTACATTCCAGAGGTTTGATTCGCAAAGTTACAAGAATAACTAAGAAACTCTGAAAAAAACAGATTTGATCCAAACTAAATTTTAGCACAAATTCATGGATTCAGAAAGTCAGACCCCTCCGCCCCCAAAAAACTATTCTAAGTAAATTCTTCAATCTTTTTTACAAGATTGCAACTTCATAAAGTTAAAATTTTTAAATCTTTGGCACATTTGTGAGTTAATAGTCATACTTCTTTATTGTTGCCAATTTACACGTTTTACACGTTCAGAAATCAGTGTTAGAAAATTGTGAATCAGGACAAAAGAAAAGTCATGATTGTATAGTCAGAATTTCAAAATATTTTTCTTACAAATCTGAAAGTGGGAGTGATGGCCTAGTGGTTAGAGGTGGGCCTGGAGGACCCAGGTTCGATTCCCTGGCTGACAACAACAGTGAATGACTGTGGGCCCCTGAGCGAGGCCCCGGCCGCTGGGACAGCAGCCCCCAGTGAAACTAGTGACGGTTAGAGGCAGAGGTCCAATTTCAGGGTGTAGCGTGAGATACATACTGACAAGAATAACGAAAGCTTGAAAAATTAACATTGATTAATGCTAATTAATGAAGTATTTCTGAATGTGAATCAAAGGAGCCGTTGTGCTACTTCGGCCAGAAGCTGAACCTTGGATTTCCAAGTCTCGGCTCTTTTCTTCCTTGGTGGAACAGATTCACGAGATCTTCTGACCACCTTATTGCTAGTCATACCTGAGTCACTCTACATAAACACGAGCCTAGCAGACAACCTGGAAACACCTGGAAACACCAGGACAGACAACCTGGAAACACCAGGACAGACAACCTGGAAACACCTGGAAACACCAGGACAGACAACCTGGAAACACCTGGACAGACAACCTGGAAACACCAGGACAGACAACCTGGAAACACCAGGACAGACAACCTGGAAACACCAGGACAGACAACCTGGAAACACAACCTGGAAACACCAGGACAGACAACCTGGAAACACCAGGACAGACAACCTGGAAACACAACCTGGAAACACCAGGACAGACAACCTGGAAACACCAGGACAGACAACCTGGAAACACAACCTGGAAACACCAGGACAGACAACCTGGAAACACCAGGACAGACAACCTGGAAACACCAGGACAGACAACCTGGAAACACAACCTGGAAACACCAGGACAGACAACCTGGAAACACCAGGACAGACAACCTGGAAACACCAGGACAGACAACCTGGAAACACCAGGACAGACAACCTGGAAACACCAGGACAGACAACCTGGAAACACCAGGACAGACAACCTGGAAACACCAGGACAGACAACCTGGAAACACAACCTGGAAACACCAGGACAGACAACCTGGAAACACCAGGACAGACAACCTGGAAACACAACCTGGAAACACCAGGACAGACAACCTGGAAACACAACCTGGAAACACCAGGACAGACAACCTGGAAACACCAGGACAGACAACCTGGAAACACCAGGACAGACAACCTGGACGGACAACCTGGAAACACCAGGACAGACAACCTGGAAACACCAGGACAGACAACCTGGAAACACCAGGACAGACAACCTGGAAACACCAGGACAGACAACCTGGAAACACAACCTGGAAACACCAGGACAGACAACCTGGAAACACCAGGACAGACAACCTGGAAACACAACCTGGAAACACCAGGACAGACAACCTGGAAACACCAGGACAGACAACCTGGAAACACCAGGACAGACAACCTGGAAACACAACCTGGAAACACCAGGACAGACAACCTGGAAACACCAGGACAGACAACCTGGAAACACAACCTGGAAACACCAGGACAGACAACCTGGAAACACCAGGACAGACAACCTGGAAACACCAGGACAGACAACCTGGAAACACCAGGACAGACAACCTGGAAACACCAGGACAGAAAACTGGAAACACAACCTGGAAACACCAGGACAGACAACCTGGAAACACCAGGACAGACAACCTGGAAACACCAGGACAGACAACCTGGAAACACAACCTGGAAACACCAGGACAGACAACCTGGAAACACCAGGACAGACAACCTGGAAACACAACCTGGAAACACCAGGACAGACAACCTGGAAACACAACCTGGAAACACCAGGACAGACAACCTGGAAACACAACCTGGAAACACCAGGACAGACAACCTGGAAACACCAGGACAGACAACCTGGAAACACCAGGACAGACAACCTGGAAACACCAGGACAGACAACCTGGACGGACAACCTGGAAACACCAGGACAGACAACCTGGAAACACCAGGACAGACAACCTGGACGGACAACCTGGAAACACCAGGACGGACAACCCGGGAACACCAGGACGGACAACCCGGGAACACCAGGACGGAACAGCAGCCAGTCTTACTTGAGGAACTTGGCGTACTCCGGCTCCTTCCAGTACAGCAGATACTTCAGGTAGTTGACGAAGGTCCTCTCCCTCAGGAAGCCTCTCTGGGCTAAAACTATTCTCACAAACACACAAACAGGACATTCAGTCCACTTGGTTTCTAGCATTTACAACATTCCCATGAAGACTTTGATGTGACAGAACTAAGTCCCTCCCACTGACTTCGGTTAAATGTTTAAGTAAAGAAGCCAAAATGACAACCAAGTCAAATGCTGATTACTGCTAGGAAGTACAACTGATTGACATCGTCTCAGCCTGCAATCGAAGGAGTTCACCTCCAACTCCCTAGAAGGTTAAAGGCCACTCCAGAGGATTACTTTAGATCAGGTCCAGTTCAAGGACCACAGCTCAAACATGGATTCAATGATCTAGCTGGAGTTTAGGAATATAGAGAACAGTTTGTACATTTGGAAACCTCTGAAATTATCTCTTGGATAATAAACAATGTACAAAACAGTTTAGGGTTTATGAAACTCTTCTTCTGTCCACAGGTAAACAAATGAGGCTGATTGTGGTCTAAATACCAACCTCAGTAAAATAATCCTATTTTGCACTTCCAAAAGTAAAATTCAGGTTTCACAAGTCTCAAATCCTGCTCCGGACGCGGACGCGGACGCGGACCCGGACCCGGATTCTGTCATCTGCGAAATGACTGAATCCGGGTCCGAGCAGCGTCCTGGATTTGGAACTGGACGTGTCCCGGGACGTCCCCGATGCCTGTAACTGCCGGGCAACGGCCTTCTTCTTCTCTGAATCTGAACTTAATCCTCGTAAAACCCGCGGGTGGATCAGTAAAACGAGGTTAATGTGCAAACGCGGCCAGTCGGTGTGTTTCTCTGCTCACAGTTCAGGTAGTACGGGTTCGCCAAACACTGGACGAACTCCAGTTCCGCCTGGAAACGGTTCCGGGCCTGCTCGTCTGGACCAGAATTTGAAAAAATAACGATTAGAAAACACCAGTTAAACATCACAACAGCAACCAGAAATATCAGTAAAACACAGACACACTACAATTACTTAATTTTGGGAGAATTTGTGATTTTTATAGCAATTATCAGTGACGTCAAACCAATACCAGACTCCATTGCAAAAACATACAATTGTACGCTCCTTTGCTTTTCATTTGAGTCAAATTCAGACTGAGAAGTACGCCACACTTTAATATATGTCACAGTTTTACATTAGAAACATTCATATTATTTACATTAGTCTTATGATATTTACATTTTACCTAAATATCGACACAACACTTGAAAGACTCTTTAGCTGACATGCGAACATTAAACGACCACTAACCTGTTTCCATGGATACCGAGAGTCGCAGTCCTGCGGACAGCTTCCTACTGCCGTCTGAACTGCAATTAACTGGCTAAAATCTGTTCAACCAAAGGTAAATACAAACACCAATCTTAATAACGCTGCTCTTTGTCGCTTGATCGTCGACAAAACCCGTAAGTTGGCATATTTGACGGGAAAATGGTGCTGTCTTTACGATGTTGTCGTCGCTTTACGGCTTCTGTTGTTCTCCTTCGGACCGTTAGGTGGCAATATTTTTTAACACAAAAGGTTTCACATTTTCAACACAGGAAAGATAAAGGGGCCTTTTACAGCCCGTAACTCGTAATTACAAAGGGACATTCTTCTCATCATGTGCACACACATTTTGAGGAATTCAAACCTGATATGGTGAAGAGGAAAAGGAAAGAAATGACATACAGCTTCAACAAAAACTAAACAAAGAAACTGTTCCACCAGAAAATTGATATCAAGATTTTCCTTTATTTAGTTAATAAAATAACCACAACCAGACAGGTAGACAGCAGAGACACAACCAACATCTTATGAATAGGCTTAACTTTCCTTTTTGAAATAAAAAAACCCATATATTTAGGGCAGCAGATGCCCTGAACCAGACCCGAACCATCGCTTATGCATTCTCAAATTAGAGGCTGCATAAAAAGGAATGAACAAATGACTTGTGCTATCAACCATAGGGGCTTTTGAAGCATTTCAGCAAGCTATCTGCAATGTTAATAAAAAAATAGTGGACCATGCAGCTCTGGAAGCGACTCAAACACGTTTGCTTAGTTCAGTTGGCACAAGTTTACGCTAAACTATGATGTTAACAAATGTTATTTTATAAATCTGTCCAAACATGCCAATTTCAAGCATCACTATCAAAACAACATCCAAATCAGTCACTTCCAGAGATGAAGACTAGCAGATGTCTGATCTGGACTGAATTGTCTACAAAGCTATTTCTGCTAGCAACGTAGCTGCTGTTATCACGACTGACTAAAAAGAACCAAGCTGTTGGTGAACTAATGCTGTCCAACTCTAGTTAATCCAAAATGGGTGGGAAAGCCCCCAAGCAGCCAGCTGCAACACATCCAACCATCACTGTAAGCTACATATTTAGCTTGGCTAGCTTAGCTTATGCTAAAGGATGATGCTACTAAGATTATCTTGCATACATTCTGAAAAACATGTCTAAATATCCTAATTTCAAGTGTCAAGCTACCATAACAGCATTCACAACAAATACTACCCAAGCTGCAATGGGGGCTCTGCTGGGACCTGCGGTTTCTCGGATCGGGCGTCTGTGAGGCGAGCAGGGTTAGCACAACTGGTGGGCGGGGCATTTGCAGGTCCCAGCAGAGTTCTGCTAGGACTCCTTCCAGACTTCATCAACTAGTAAACCCGTGAGTCCACAGGAAGGTTCCTGTAATGATCCAGGACAATTAACCAAGAAGCTGATCAGCGCAGCTGGTCCTCTGGCGAGCGCCCGCCGGCGCCCGCCAGCGCCCACCGGCGGGCGCTCGCCAGAGGACCAGCTGCGCTGATCAGCTTCTTGATTAATTGTCCTGGAGCGCTGGCCAGCAGTCTTCAACAAGGAGTGAAGATACCTGCTATACATACGTACATAGCTGTATACATACATATCGTATGCAGTTGCTCATAGATCAACTTTATTAGCAAGAAATAAAACTATTAGCAACAAGATGGTACAAAAGTCTGGAATGTGTTCACAAACCCTCACAAACAACAACTATGTTACCAAAATATGTTTAAATAGAAAAACAACACAAAAATGTCAGTATATTTACGAGAAAAGTGTTTTTTTCTTCTGCACAGACATGTTATTAGATCTAAAATGTTCTTCTTTACTGATGTAGAGCTTGTTACCCAAATCACTGCGGCTTTGATTCAAAAACACCAGCAATAATGTTGATAATAAAAAGCAACATTCGATGAATCCCAGCTCTCTTTCTTTCTGATTTTTCAGCAGTAGACTGAAGAGTGATTTAATAATAACAATCTATATATGAGTTTAATCTAAAGTTCCTGTCTATACTGTATCTGGTCTACAGAGGAGTTCATGGTCCACTCAGTGACTGACAGGCATCCAGGTCCAGACCATCATCCCTCCACCACCCCGCTTGACAGTGGGAGTGTTTCTGCTGGTTTTCTCAAAAAAGGTTCTGGACATGAAGACCAAACATCTCCACTCTGGTCTCATCTGTCCAGAGGACTTTGTTCCAGAAGTCTGCTGGTTTTGTGAGCCTCAGAATTACCGTTCTTGGACTGATGGGAAATTAGCTGAAAGAGAAGATAAACTTGGGAAACAGGCTCAAGAGCCAGAAGATAAAATCAACTAGGATGTGCTTCTGAAGGTTCCGAAGATGAGATTCTCTGCTGTCAGGAGGTTGTCAGTCCTACACTGGAACGGTAACATTGGCCCAGGAGGGGAAGGAGTCCAAAGAGAACATGACACGCCCCCAGCTGTTGATGGCCAGACTGATGCAGCTAATCCCGATGATGTTCATCACCACGCCCGACTTAGCCTGCAAGGGGGGCAGTGTAGTGTTTTACTGTGGTGTATACATGAAGGGAACCGATTTTCATGGTCCCTGACAAGAGCAGCACTCACCATGTCTGACACTTTGAGGAACCCAGAGGAGAAGACAATGGCGTTGGGTGGTGTGGCCACAGGCAGCATGAAGGCGAAGGAGGCGCTGAGGGTGCAGGGGATCATGACATACAGTGGGTTCAAGCTGATAGACTGAGACTGGATCAGGACACAGACAGAAAGACTATGTAAAAGAACAGGACACACCCCCTGTGCTGTCATCCATAGGCTGCACAAGAGCGCTTTTGAATCAAATTAAATCTATCTTTATTTATAAAGCAATTTTCATACAATAAAATGAAGCAAGTGGCCTGCTCTTAGCTAAGCTTCATCCTTGGACCTTTCCAGACCAACCACAACCAGTCCCTGTGGTCTGTTCATAAATTCACAACAAAACAAAACATATTCTCTTGAATGATCATGTTCTCTTACATCTTTATTCAAAACTCAGAATTCTGTAGCTAAAGTGATGATAGCAACTCATTGATGTATCAGCTGCCAATCAAAAGACCACACCCCTAGTTATACATACATTTTTTTATCCTTATAATTTAACTAATGAAGAGAATCAGATTTTTTAGAAATTCCAGTGTGGATTTAGAACCCGTCACGGCACAAATTTTGTGACGGGTCTGTTGAAGGTCCAGAACAAGTGGCTCAGGTCCCTGGATGGTAAAGAACCAGTGCTTCTAGTGATGCTGGACCTCCTTTTAGCATTTCATACTGTGGACCATTCAGTCCTCCTGAAACTGGAATCAGCTTGTTGGTCTTCAGGGACCTGTGCAGCAGCGGTTTAGGTCCAGCTTGTCATGTCCAATGAGGCTTTCTTCTTCCTCAGACTGCTGACCTCTGGTGTGCCACAAGGATCCATTTTGAGACCCACACTTTGTTACTTTTCTTTAATTTGTTTTATTGGCATATTTTTTATCACTTTGTTCCAGACCTGAGTGGTCTGTGGAGGAACTGCAGGTTTTAATAGTTTCACTAAACCTGGAGCTGAAACGTTTGCGTTTGGAGCACATCCGTCTTACTTCAGCTAGTTGTTTTAGCTTATCTACGTTCAAGCTTAGCTATGATGCTAACTAACGTTAGCTTACATTCATTCTGGCTGTATCTGTCAGTAAATCCTCATTTAAGATGACGCCATAAAACAGCCTCTAAAAAAAGAACAACTGTCGAAGCTCTGACCGAGCTAGTGGACGGGACCCGGGACCCGGGACCTGGGGGAGCTCGATCAGAGCTTCTCCGGGACCCGGGACCCGGGACCTGGGGGAGCTCGATCAGAGCTTCTCCATATCAACATTGGCCCCAGTGGAAGACTGGGCAAAACCAGCCACGGCCGCCAACCAGCGAGCGTTGGCCTGGTCAGTGAACCTGAGGGTTAACGGCTGATCAGCCGACCTGCATTTAGCCTTGCTCCTACTGTATGCTGATGATGAAGGCGCTTAGAGATGCGCTTTTATTGTTACCATGGAGGCGAGTATTGGCAGGAACAGTGTCGCCGTGGCCACATTGCTTGCACACTCGGTGAAGGTGGCGATGAGGAGGCAGAGAATGATGGCGATGGCCCACGGAGGGATGGAGTGGAGTGGTGTCATCTGAGCACCGAGCCAGCGAGACAAACCAGACTCCTGATGAAAAATCACATATATGCCAACAAATGATATAGTTTATGTCCAAAAAAATTACGAATGGCAACATGCAACATTTAAGCTGAGTAAAAGAAAAGGTGAAAACTGTCAGAAGCATCACTGGCCTCACGTTGCAGGAGTAGATGTGGACCAAAAACAGCTCCTTCTTTCTGATGATGATTCTGAGTTTGGTTTCAGCTGATACTGAATACTGACCTGATACCAGGCTTATCTTTCCTTCTTTATTTATTTTTTATTGAAAAATAAAGCACTTAAAAAAATGAATATTTAATAAAGAATTTCAGGAATTTATCTTTAAGTGCAGCCACAGTAAAATAGCAAAATAACCTTTATATTTTGTCATTTGAACATGTCGGAGGACTGTTGGACTGTTGGACTGTTGGACTGTTGGACTGTTGGACTGTTGGACTGTTGGACTGTTGGACTGTTGGACTGTTGGACTGTTGGACTGTAACTTCTTTAGCGACACAAATGTTATCAGTCCGTTCAGTAGCATTTGCAGAGTCAGTTTCAGAGTTTGATGTGGCGCCGCAGCTCCAGATGTTCAGTTACGCTCTAAAGTCCAGCATCTCCAACTACCAACCGCAGCTGCTCAACCGAGACAAAGACTTCCACAGTTTTAGCCATCATTCTTCTGGTTTGTACGTTTCTTTGGTGAATTTCTGTAATTTCGGAAAAACTGACTCCAGATTTTTCCGCAGCGTTTCGTCCATCTTTCCCTTTAACTTTATAAACTTTATAAACTACATTTGTTCCACCTCTGGAATGGCCTCTTCGTCATGTGACCCTGGTACCAGGGTGTTTGAATGTGTCTTGTCGAATGTTTTTTTTACAAACAGGCTAATTTAGAAAAAGTTCCAATAAAAATCTATTGTTGAAGACCTTTTAGGTGTTTCAAAAGTTTGATTTCATAATTTAAAAACCAAGCTGGAGCTCTACCTCACTGCCTTTGGCCAGAGCAAAGCCTCCGCCCAGCAGCAGCACAATGTTCCATGGCATCTTCTTCTGAGTCACCTGCCAGGTGAGCAGAGGAGGGGCGGGGACACAGGAAGCCTGGTTGTCTAATTGGATTAAAAAAACAACATTTTAATTGAGACCACATTCACACAAAAACCCACAGTATGAGAGTCTGCTGTTTGTGATACCTGTGTGGCTGCCGCTCCAGCAGCAGAGATACCGCGGCGGCTCGGAGGGAAGAATGAACAACAAAATGGCAACAAACAGCGAGACGGTGGCGTCGGTGACGAACCTGCACACCAGCAGAGAAACAACTTCACGTCATGTTCCATTTCAGTACACAAGTTATTTCCATTACAGAAGCAGAAGTGTGTTTGACGTGGTGCTGCCTGAGATCCCAAAGAGCAGCCATGTCCCTGGCCTACAGGGGTTTCTTCACATTCTTACATGTGTTTGATCCTTTTTTATGTACAATTTTGAATAAAATACAGGTTTGGAAAACCTTGAAAGCAATGCTTTCATGCTTTCTGTTTTGAGAAGAACCTTGAAGTATTCCTTCCAGTGACGTCTCCAGTCCAGGCCAACAGCACCCCAACTATGTACACTACTACGTTTCTCTGTCTGAGCGGCCTGACAGACAACTACAGACTTCTTGGAGCCAATCCAAAGTGTCCATGGCCGGTCCGAACTCCTCTCACAGCTGAGTTTTTGCCTCTGCCCGTACCCGTCAGCGGCCTCTGGAGTCCAACATGCTGCTGTCTTGGTTGACGCATCTCTGCAGCATTTATTCAATTCCTAAAAACTTTATTAATTCCTGAAGAGAAATCCATCCATTATCTGTACCCGCTTAATCCGTTTCCGGGTCACGGGGGTCTGTCGGAGCCTATCCCGACGCATATCAGGCGAAAGGCAGGGGTCCACCCTGGACAGGTCGCCAGTCTATCCAGGGCCCTGAAGAGAAATGAATTAATTAAAATGATGTGGCCTTCAGGATCAGTCCCTCTGGATTGGTGGGCGGGTGCTTTGTGTCCATTGCCACAGATTATTCAGTTCCTGTCCAAACGGAGCAAGAGTTTCGTTAGCATTGCCAACGGTGAGTGAAAACTGTTGGGAGTGAGAGTTAGACCGCATCCGTGTACGTTTACCAATGACTGTTCATAACTTTGAAGGACAACATTTCTCAGTATCACCAAGGGGCAGATGCAGCAGGTTCTGGTAGGCTCAGATTTGATCTCTGCTCTTTGCAGGGATGTAGTGGAGGTCTCTGCTAAACGGGACTTATACATCACGTTCAGCTCTGCCGCATGAACAAACTCACCACAACTCATTTGAACCATCTGGACCAGAAACATTTTGCTATTAGTACATTTGATGATTTTTGTGCTTTGGCTGAAAATTGCTGAGAAGGTGAATAATAGATGATATTGTGATAATTGTCATGTGATGATCTCATCGATCCAGTTACACGGTGCAGCAGCGGCCGCTCAGTGCATCAGTGATGACTTCACCAGTGACTGGTTGTGTTTGCACGCTCTCACGACCTGAAGGATACTGCGATGCTTCCAAAGCCACGTCCTGCGTCACTTCTTCTGTTTAACTTCAACTTAGTGTTTTCCATGTCACTGAAAAAAAGGTTTAAGGACAAAATGTTCACTTGAATGCCCTTTCATTCCTCTTATTTTACATCACTTTTGTTCTCTAATTAATTTAGCCTCCTTTGGTTTTGAACATATTTAACATATTTAAAGTTTGTTTATATAACTAAGGAGTCTTCCTCATTCATCAGAGTTGGTCATGGTGTTCCACAGGGTTCTGCATAGGGATCAATATTTTTGTTTCTATATACTGCTGTGTTCCATTTATCTCAGAAGTCAGAACTGGGTACAACATCAACCACACATGACGGTTGGCAGCATTCCAGTTAGAAAGTCCAAAAAAACAAACATTGTGAAACCTCACACGTGCATGAACCTTTCCAAAAGTGGGACTAGCTACTGCTGCTGCTACCACCACTACTCAATAACAAGTCTGTCCGTGTTATTTAGCACACAGAGAACATTGGGACATGTCCACTGATAACCTAAAGTGACTTGGACATGCTCTATTGAAGCTGTTAGTAGCTGTAGGTTCCTGTAGAACTGCTTTTGCCCACATTCCTAATATTGTAAAAATTAAGAACATCTTAGCTTGTCTTCATTTAAAATCCTCCTCACACATAAATCTCTTGAGGGCCCAGCTTCTTCTTGTCTTAACGAACTTTCATTTTCACTGGAAAAGTCTCAGCTCTGAGGTCCCCTGCAGGATGTCTGAGCATCACTGGCAACTTGTGTAATCAGGAAACCAGAATCATCTGTTGGACAAACTGAAGGTCAAAGGTCACCCCCATCACCACCACTACGTCCAAGGTCAACACATCATGGATCTGCTGCTGTTCTTGCTCCAGTTTATGAGCTTCATTTGCAGCTTTACTCTCCTCTGAACAGCTTGTAAAATATACTACAAAGTGCAAGTGACGAAAAAAGAAAAGACTGTATGTTTGCTCAAGACAGCATTTGTCCGTCTTGCTTTTGTAAACGATCTTAGACATCCACACTGACCATGCAGTGGCTGGACCGCAGCCGTGGTCTGGACACGTCCACGTCCACTTCATGTCCATGTCCAAGTCCATGTCCATGTCCATGTCCACACATCCACGTCCACCTTCATGTCCAAGTCCATGTCCATGTCCAAGTCCATGTCCATGTCCATGTCCATGTCCAAGTCCATGTCCACACATCTACGTCCACCTTCATGTCCAACTTCACATCCACGTCCACTTCATGTCCATGTCCAAGTCCATGTCCATGTCCATGTCCAAGTCCATGTCCACACATCCACGTCCACCTTCATGTCCAAGTCCATGTCCATGTCCATGTCCAAGTCCATGTCCACACATCCACGTCCACATCATGTCCATGTCCATGTCCAAGTCCATGTCCACACATCCACGTCCACCTTCATGTCCAACTTCACATCCATGTCCATGTCCATGTCCAAGTCCATGTCCATGTCCATGTCCATGTCCATGTCCATGTCCATGTCCATGTCCATATCCAAGTCCATGTCCACACATCCACGTCCACCTTCATGTCCATCTTCACATCCATGTCCATGTCCATGTCCATGTCCAAGTCCATGTCCACACATCCACGTCCACCTTCATGTCCATCTTCACATCCATGTCCAAGTCCATGTCCATGTCCACACAAACGTCTATCTCCTTATCCGCGTCCACGTCCACGTCCACGTCCACATGAACTTCCATGTCCATTCTCCTGCATTTAATTCATGTGTTAAGAACAGAATACTTTATAAGTTAAGTAAAAAAAAAAAAAAAGTTTTTGGTCCAGCAATGTAAATTTTATTTATTAATTTCAACCTCCTACAAAGTTAATTGTGCTTGTCTGGTTATTTTTCACGCTTGTGTTGCATTTAAAAAAAAAGGTTTTATATGTTCAAATGTGTGTATATGTGTATTTATAGATCATACTGGTGTTAATGTTATGCTTTACACGATGGATTTGACATGTCTGGTATGAATCAATAAAACAAAACAAAACATTAATTGATGAGGACGTTTCTGCTCTGCTGGTGATGATAACATGTTCACGTTGTTTCCAGGGCCTCGTTCTTCTGTTCTTCATGTTCTCTGGACTGTCTGCGTGTTTTCAGTTTTGTTGGACGGTAGATGGACTTTGCCTCTTATCTTTTTGCTTGCATCACTGACTGCCGTGTTGGATTTGATGCTGGCCTGAAGGTGAGCTTTGGATTTTGGACTGTGGTCCCTTCTGATCTTCAGGAGGTGTGCAGACCTCCCTAAAAGCAGATATTTTGTCACTTTGCTCATTAACAACATACCAAGAGGATAAGACATCAGCACTGGTTTTAAAAATATCTATCTCAGAGCCTTCAGTCCTCACTGAACTTGTCAACTGTTAAAGTCCATGAATAACAAAATGACGCCCACGACTAGAAGACTGAACCACTTCAGTTTGTCTGGAAGAGTTTCCATGTTTTATCTAAAAGGCTGCATCAGATGAGACCAAAGTGGAGATGTTTAGGTCTTAATTACCAAACAGAACCATGTATAGAGAAAACCAAAAAGCATTTCAGCAGAAACACCTCAAACCCACTGTCGAGCACAGTGGTGGAGGGATGATGGTCTGGACCTGGACACCTGTCAGTCAGCGAGAAGATCGTGAACTCCTCTGTAGATCAGCATCTTCTAGAGACAAATGTGAGACATCTGTCTGACAGCTGAAGATTGGCTGAAACTGGGTGAAATAACATGATCCTGAACACAGCAGCAGATCTACATCAGAATGATGAAAAAATAAATTGTGTGAAGATACAAAAACCTGAAATAACTAAAGCAGTTGTAAAGAACAGACCATGTGAGAAACTGATAAAGACAGACAGGTTATTTTTGGTGAAGGTAGATCTGTTGAATCATGCTTGAACGATTTCCTCTGAGTCCTGAAACGTGAAAATGACCTGATGAGGTGCGCAACAGGTCAAAGTCTGTCATTTGTACCCAGGACACGTTTCTAATGTTTGTTCTTCGCCTCTGGTTCCTGTTTGTTCTGGGGTTTTGCCCCGAGGCCTCCTGCGTTTAGCAGCAGTTTGGCTTTATTTATTCCTGTAAACTCTGTCATTGTTCCATTTAATTTCATTCCAGAGCAGGTGACAAATGTGACAGTCTCCGGTAAAGACAAGTCACAGATGGAAACGTGACCTTTTATTGGGTTAAGAACCATGTTGAGAAACGTCAGTGGAACGTATATATAATTCAAAATGATAAAAAAAAGTTACAGAAGTAAATAAAATCTTGGAATATTCAGAAGCCAATTATGTTTTTATATTCTGAAAAGGATTCACATTTCTTATCTGCACTTTTTTCCTTTAAATCTGAATCCATCAGCAATGATCAGAAACACTTGTATACACAATAAGTTTTTTAGTTTCTCTTCACAGGAAAATACAACAGACACAACTTAAACCACAACTACGACTGTGACCTTGTCAAGCATCAAACTCCGCGACCCCGGAAGTAGCAAAGACAGCGGTTTCTCTTCTAACCGCTGGGGTCCGGATCTGGACCTGCAGGTCCTCTACCGACCACTGGTGGCTTGGATCCACAGTTAGTTCATCTCCATTGACCTCCACGTTAAAATTTACAACTTTACAGCAAAGAATAAACATCTGTTACCAAAAAAATAATTTGTGTGTACCTCAGCAGGTAAAATTTTATAAAACAAATTATTGTTATTTAGGGGTGTGGTCTTTTGATTGGCAGCTGGCATAGCCAATGACTTGCTGTGATCAACTTATCTAGCACTGTATTGACTTCTGAGTTGTGAATTAAAACAGAACATAATCATTCATATCTTAAGAAGAACTTATATTGTTGTGCTAATTTTACTAACGGACCACCGTGACTAGTTGTGGGTTTGCCTGGTACAGCAGGTTGTGCCAAAGCAACTTTTGAAATGTGAACTCCTGCTGAAATGTTTGGCAGCAGCTCCTCCAGTGTGGATCAGCTGAAGTAACCAGGAATCACAGTGGATTGTTTCAGGATCCTTCCATGTAGAAATCTGGTGAAAACGGCATCAATGTCAGTAGCACTGGACTAATAAATCACAAACAGCAGGTTGAACAGCACTAGTGCTGGTTCCAGCTCCCCTAGTCCCGGTCTCAGCTCTGGGAGCACTTGTTTCAGATGGCATTTCAGTTGCAGAATTTTGAGGACGTTGGGACATATATGATCCAAACAAATGTAAAGCAATTGTCACAGTATGGGAGATTGTTAAGTGGAAGCAGGACCCAAATGTAGGAAAGGAGGTGTCAGGTGTAGTTGGAAAAAGTAATTTATTTAACAAAAAGTGCTGAAGGGCAGGAATACCAAAGATCGAACCGAAAGGGACTAAAAACTCTAAATCAAAAACCCGAAACATGGAGGACCAAACACAGAGAACCCAAGAGAACAAGGCCACCAAAACAACAGGAACCAAACAGACCAACCAGGACGAAACAAAAGTCAACAAACAGACCAACCAGGAGGAAACAACAAAGAACCAAACAGACCAACCAGGAGTAAACAAAGGACCAAACAGACAAACCAGATGAAAACAAAGAACCAAACACACCAACCAGGAGGAAACAAAGGACCAAACAGACAAACCAGGAGAAAATAAAGAACCAAACAGACCAACCAGGAGAAAACAAAGAACCAAAAAGACAACCAGGAGGAAACAAAAGACCAAACAGACCAACCAGGAGGAAACAAAGGACCAAACAGACCAACCAGGAGGAAACAAAGAACCAAACAGACCAACCAGGACAAAACAAAGAACCAAAAAGACAACCAGGAGGAAACAAAAGACCAAACAGACCAACCAGGAGGAAACAACAAAGAACCAAACAGACCAACCAGGAGGAAACAAAGGACCAAACAGACCAACCAGGAGGAAACAAAGAACCAAACAGACCAACCAGGAGGAAACAAAGAACCAAACAGACCAACCAGGAGGAAACAAAAGACAAAACAGACCAACCAGGAGTAAACAAAGGACCAAACAGACAAACCAGATGAAAACAAAGAACCAAACAGACCAACCAGGAGGAAACAAAGGACCAAACAGACCAACCAGGAGAAAATAAAGAACCAAACAGACCAACCAGGAGAAAACAAAGAACCAAAAAGACAACCAGGAGGAAACAAAAGACCAAACAGACCAACCAGGAGGAAACAAAGGACCAAACAGACCAACCAGGAGGAAACAAAGAACCAAACAGACCAACCAGGACAAAACAAACAACCAAAAAGACAACCAGGAGGAAGCAAAAGACCAAACAGACCAACCAGGAGGAAACAACAAAGAACCAAACAGACCAACCAGGAGGAAACAAAGGACCAAACAGACCAACCAGGAGGAAACAAAGAACCAAACAGACCAACCAGGAGGAAACAAAAGACAAAACAGACCAACCAGGAGGAAACAAAGAACCAAACAGACCAACCAGGAGGAAACAAAGAACCAAAAAGACAACCAGGACGAAACAAAAGTCAACAAACAGACCAACCAGGAGGAAACAAAGGACCAAACAGACCAACCAGGAGGAAACAAAGAACCAAACAGACCAACCAGGAGGAAACAAAGAACCAAACAGACCAACCAGGAGGAAACAAAGAACCAAACAGACCAACCAGGAGGAAACAAAAGACCAAACAGACCAACCAGGAGGAAACAACAAACAACCAAACAGACCAACCAGGAGGAAACAAAGAACCAAACAGACCAACCAGGAGGAAACAAAAGACAAAACAGACCAACCAGGAGGAAACAAAGAACCAAAAAGACCAACCAGGAGGAAACAAAGAACCAAAAAGACAACCAGGAGGAAACAAAAGACCAAACCGACCAACCAGGAGGAAACAACGAAGAACCAAACAGACCAACCAGGAGGAAACAAAGAACCAAACAGACCAACCAGGAGGAAACAAAGGACCAAACAGACCAACCAGGAGAAAACAAAGAACCAAACAGACCAACCAGGAGAAAACAAAGAACCAAAAAGACCAACCAGGAGGAAACAAAGAACCAAAAAGACCAACCAGGAGGAAACATAGGACCAAAAAGAACCAACCAGGAGGAAACAAAAAGAACCAAAAAGACAACCAGGAGGAAACAAAGAACCAAAAAGAACCAACCAGGAGGAAACAAAAGACCAAACAGACAACCAGGAGGAAACAAAGAACCAAACAGACAACCAGGAGGAAACAAAGAACAAAAAAGACCAACCAGGAGGAAACAACAAAAAACCAAATAGACCAACCAGGAGGAAACAACAAAGAACCAAACAGACCAACCAGGAGAAAACAAAGAACCAAAAAGACAACCAGGAGGAAACAAAGAACCAAAAAGACCAACCAGGAGGAAACAAAGGACCAAACAGACCAACCAGGAGGAAACAAAGGACCAAACAGACCAACCAGGAGGAAACAAAGAACCAAAAAGACAACCAGGAGGAAACATAGGACCAAACAGACCAACCAGGAGGAAACAAAGAACCAAAAAGACAACCAGGAGGAAACAAAAAAACAAAAATACAAACCAGGAGGAAACAACAAAGAACCAAACAGACCAACCAGGAGGAAACAAAGAACCGAACAGACCAACCAGGAGGAAACATAGGACCAAACAGACCAACCAGGAGGAAAAAATAAAGGACCAAACAGACCAACCAGGAGAAAACAAAGAACCAAAAAGACAACCAGGAGGAAACAAAAGACCAAACAGACCAACCAGGAGGAAAAAAAGAACCAAAAAGAAAACCAGGAGGAAACAACAAAGAACCAAAAAGACCAACCAGGAGGAAACAAAGGACCAAACAGACCAACCAGGAGGAAACAAAGAACCAAACACACCAACCAGTAGAAAAAAAAGAACAAAACAGACCAACCAGGAGGAAACAACAAAGGACCAAACAGACCAACCAGGAGGAAACAAAGGACC